>VZSR01000245.1:14165892-14522254 GCA_013398615.1 Brachypodius melanocephalos | reverse complement strand
CGGGGAGCTGATCCTCACCCAGGCGGATGAATGGCGACGGCGGACGACCTCAAATTCCAAGGTAAAGGCGATGTGGCAGGTGCGGACGCGGGGCTGGGCCCCAGCTGGAGGAGCCGTCAGGCGCTGGGGGCTTTGGGAGCGTTTCTGAGCGTTCGCGCAATAAAAACGTCCTGGGAGTTTTGCTTGTGGGGCCAGGATGGAGTCAGATATCCTGACTTTTTTTGAGATGGAGTTGTGCTACTGCCGAACTAAAAAATATAACCGATGTTGGCTGAAATTGTGGATTGAAATCCTTTGTGGGAGCAAGTGACAGCTGGAAAGGGGCAGAGCACTCCGTAACCTGCAAAAGGCCCCGGTTTCAGTCTTGCTTAGTTCTTCATTAAAAATCTCATATCAATTTTTGGAGAATATTAAAAGTACCCATTTCTTCAGCGAGGCAGCTTTCCCCTCCCCTTGCAGAGAGCTGCTGGCCCTCGGGTCGGGGCTGTTGGCAGGGCAGGAAGGCAGCTCCGGTGGTGCCAGTGTGTAACATCCTGCAGGCACATTGGCAGGAAAAGCAGACTGACACTTTATTGACTGACTAAATGTTCAGCTTGATCCGTGTCACTTTGGGCTTTAGGTAACAGATCGTACCCAACGTGCCAAAGCTAGTGGTTATCCTGTCTCAGGGTCTTTATGTGTTTATTTGAGCCACGAGAACAAAAATTTTAGTGTCTTGATCATTGCCTGTCTTGTAATGTACTTATTTGCAGAATTTGACGATGCAGCTAATTTGCTTGCAGCAAATCCTGATGCCACCACCATAAGCATCGATGAGCCAGTCGAAATCCCCAAGAATCAGCACAGCCGCCTGCAGGAGCCAGGGAGGGAAGAGGATGATGAGTTACTGGGCACTGATGACTCCGATAAAACAGAGGTAATGCTCTCACCCCTGCTGCTGCAGGCATGTGAGAAAGATGGACAGGGAGTTCTTACAAGAGCATGTACAAAAAAGGACAAGGGGGAAGGGATTAAAACTAAAAAAGAAGAGGTTTAGATTAGATACTAGGAAGAAATTCTCTCCTGTGAGGGTGGGGAGGCCCTAGCACAGGGTGCCCAGAGAAGCTGTGGCTGCCCCAGTCCCTGGAAGTGTCCAAGGCCAGGTTGGATGAGGCTTGGAGCAACCTGGGATAGTGGAAGGTGTCCCTGCCCATGGCAGGGGGTTGGAATGAGATGATCTTTAATGTCCCTTCAATCACACTCCATTCTATGGTTCTGACAGCAAAAGGAACTTGTCATGGTGATGAAGGTGTGTGTTCCAGATGATGTGGCAGCAGGTAGTAACAGGCTGCTCTTTAGAACCTCAGGCCATGAGGGAGATAAGAGACTGGCTGCCAACAGCTATTGGAGGGGGAAAGGGAAACCATTACATAATCCATAGGAAGCGCTACCCTGTTTGTTTTGAGTACCAAAATCATGTGACTACTGTGTAAATGAGCTGGTAATGCATAAATTGTGTGCTTGTAACACTTTCCATGTTGTCTTTCCCACCATCCAGCTGCTTGCAGGACAGAAGAAAAGTGCCCCTTTCTGGACTTTTGATTACTACCAGACCTTCTTCGATGTGGACACATACCAGGTTAATACCCTGCTCCAGAGGAGAACTGTTGTCTGAATTATGCCTTATCCATTGAGGTTTTTTCCTTCTTGCATTGTCAGTCAGACAAATCCTTGTGTTTCATAGGTCCTGGACAGAATCAAAGGGTCAGTGTTCCCAGTCCCTGGGAAGAACTTTGTAAGGCTGTATATCCGCAGCAATCCCGACCTTTATGGTAGGTATCAGGTGGGAGAAGTTATTTTCTGTGCTAAGTATTTTGAGTCTGTATTTCATTTTACTTGCTGGCCTGATAAAGCAAGAGAGCAGAGGAGGTGCTATTGATTTTGTTTTCTTTTAAGGTCCATTTTGGATATGTGCTACACTCGTGTTCACCATTGCTATTAGTGGCAATCTCTCAAATTTCTTCATCCATCTGGGCAAACCAACGTACCACTACGTGCCTGAGTTCAGAAAAGGTTTGTAAGTAGTAATTTGTGAGGGTTTTTTGGTTGGTTTTTGTTGTTGTTGTTGGGTCTTTTTTTTTTTTTTAATGTGCAAATGAAGTAATATAAAACCAGGTCATGGCTTTGATTTAGCACAGTCTTTTGATTGATTGCTGTCTTTTAAATTTTTGGACATGTGAAACAAGCCCTTAAAATGGGCTGTGACTCTCAGAACCCTGTTTCTTCAGAGTATAAACTAGTTTCAGGGTTTTAGAAGAGCAAGCAGGAGTAATTAGTTATTTTCTAGCCTTAGTGGATGTCCCTTTGTACAGAGAGTAAAAGCCCAGCACTGGCCTCTGTGGTGCTTTGGTGGAGGCCTTCCTGGGTCTCCCAGGAACCTGCAGGCCTCAGGCAGAAAATTACCAGATCAGATTATCACTCATATCACCTACCAAGAGCTGGAAGTTGTTACCTTCTGGTAAATTCAAAAATAAGCAAAATATGTTCAACTGATTTGTTCCCCAAAGAACTCAGAGTGAGGAGCCAGTTTGTCTATATCTGTCTTTGTATTATGAGGGAGGCTGCTGTCTCTGCAGAGGAACACAGCTTCTCTTTGTTTCCAAAATCCTTAGTGTAGTGGTAAGAACGTTGCCACTTGGGAATGCAGTCACTTGAATCATTTCATATTTGACACTAGCTGTTAGTAGCTGAATTTCTATTTCCAACGAAGTTTTTCCTGCCTCTGGGGCTTTTCCTTTTCAACTGAAACCAACAGCTTTTTGTACACAGGTGTAATAAAGAAATTGAAATTACCTAGACTTTTTTTTCAGAAGTCTTTACTTTTAAACTAACTTGAAGCACTGGCAGAGTACTGGGTATAAACTAGATACAAATGCAAAGTTCTCAGTTTATTGATAATTCAAACTTCATCTTTTGGAAGTACCTTCACAGATAGCTTTCTAGTTTTCATTCTGAATGCTTCTAGACCTTTGATTCTGGCAGTATTCAAAGTAGAACATTAAACCTTTTGTTGTGTTTCCAGTGTCCATAGCAGCAACAACGATTTATGCATACGCTTGGCTTGTTCCCCTTGCTCTCTGGGGATTCCTGATGTGGAGGAACAGTAAAGTCATGAACATTGTCTCCTACTCATTCCTGGAGATCGTGTGTGTGTATGGCTACTCCCTCTTTATTTACATCCCCACAGCGGTACGTATGGCTAAACAGTGCCCCTCTCACATGTCCTGCTTCAGAAGATTTGCCGTTTCTTGTAATATTGTTGATATTTGTCAACATTTTGGAGACTGGGAGAATCTTTTGCTCTTTTTCTTGAAGCTTGTCTTGTGTAAAGATATCTTGTGGGTGCTGGAAAAGCCCAGGACACATCATTTTCCCAGAGGCAGCAAAACCAAGCAAGGTGCTGCTGGTGATCCTGGCAGGCAGCCTGAGGCAGCCTCAGGAATCAGGATGTTTGTGTCCCCAGGGAACAGATATCTGTGCAGGACAGCAATGCTGATGGCTCCAAGGACAAGTTTCCCTGGCAGGGGCCCTCCTCTGGCTGGGGACAGGGGAGGGAGTGGCATAACTCGGGATTCACTCCTGTGTCTGGGAGTAAAGCTCATCACTAGTGGCTCTTACTCTCTGCTCCAATAACAGAGATGTGTCAGACAAAGGCAGGCGTGAGCTCATTTGTGTGCAAATCTGCCAGAAGCGATGGCGTGTCACAGAACACCCAGCCTCTTTGCCAGCCTCTTCCCTGCCTTTTGCAGATCCTGTGGATCATCCCTCAGAAGGTGGTGCGCTGGGTGCTGGTGGTGTTCTCACTGTGCCTCTCGGGCTCTGTGCTGGTGATGACCTTCTGGCCCGCGGTCCGTGACGACAACCGCAGGATCGCCGTGGCCACCGTGGCCACCATCCTGCTGCTGCACGCCCTGCTGGCTGTCGGCTGCTTGGTGGGACACTGCCATTCCTTTTCCCTAATCTCTTATTTCCTAGGACAGGTGGCATGTTATGGGAAAGGGAAGGAAGGATATGCTGGTCACTGGAGAACCTCCAGTGTAAAAATTCCAGTTATTTTAAACGTAGCGAAAATTGATGCCGGTGTGACCCTGACTGTGCTGGTAATAAATTCAGTAGTCAATTATGGAGTCATAGAATATCTCCAAGTTGGAGGGGACCCATCAGGATCATCGAGTCCAACTTCCACAGGACAGTCTTGAATTTACCTGGGATTCATCATAGTATCAGCAAAGCATTAATCTTTATAGTATCCAGTTACATTTTATTCCAATGAGTACTGTGCTTAGTGCTTTAGAAGGATTAAATATTCAGTATAAAGCATGTGCTTATGAGTTTTAGCAGGTTTATGTTTTCATACACAGTAGAAGACCCTGAGGCCACTGAAATACACAACAAACACTTAAAATTTTGGTTTCCTTATTGCAGTGGGTAGAAGGGTATCAGCCAGGCTTCAGTTTCCACAGCTTCCACAGTAGATGGATCTGGTTCCCCACAGCTAAGTGCAGGAAGGTGACAGCAAAACAGAACTCTCCCTGGATCTGCAATCCAGCTCTTTCCAGTAGAGGTCTTTTTCAAAGGCTTTGGCTGCTAACAGTTAAATTTTAAAGTAGACTTCAGAGCACCATTTTAATTGACCATTTCTAATTGATAAAAACAGAAAAAGATTCAAATTTGCCATTTCAGTGCTGTGTTTGTACCTGTGTTTGATGGGTGTGGAAAGAAAGAGCTGGGATGAGCACTGTGTGTTTCTCTCTAAATAGTTTTTTTTTTTTTTCTGATAATGTAGGCATACTTTTTTGATGCCCCTGAATTCGATATTCCTGCACCTATTATCCCTGCTCACAATGGAACAACAGTAGTAACAAAGAGTCACTAAATTAGGTAAGAACCCAATTTAAACTATTTTTTTCTGCAGTCATCATAGATATCTTGAAACTTTTCCCCATCACTAATGGAAAGAGAGTTTCCTCCTCCCTTTAACAGACTAATTTTGCTCAATGGAGTCTATATATAAATAACATTTCTTAACTTTGTTTCAGTTGTAAATTTTAAGTACAGCTGTAAAAACTGAAAAGACTCTGAGGAACAAAGATCTGTTACCTTTCTTTTCTTTGAGGTTTGCTCTCGGTAAAGAAACTCACATTTAAATAAATCATATACTCAGTCCCAGAGGCCATTCCCTTACAAAAACCCAAAAGCATTTACTTGAATTTATTCTGCACAAGTGAAACTTAAGCAACAAACTGTTACACTCCAGTTTTTCTTTCCTTTTAATACAAAAAGCAGATTGGGTTTTCCCCCCCTTGATGTTTGAGACGGCATTTCAGAGCAGCAGCCCTGTGTGGGGACATCTGTGTAGGTTCTGGGCAGGGCTGACTCAGAGCCTGAGCCATCCATCCCTCTGGACTGCATTCCTTCTGTAGGATAGCTTGAGCATTTGCTTCCTGGCATCCAGGACTGCTGCCAGCAGCAGATAACATTTGAATTCTGTTGGATAATTCTGTGGAGGAGGTCCAGGAACAGGTACATGTAAAGGCCAGGCCACACCAAGTACATTAGCCACAAGTGTGTTGGTGAAAATCAGGGTATTTACTGAATAAAAGCTATATTAAAATAAATAATATAAAAAATAGCCAAATGTGCCTAGTGAAAGGCACATAAAAATAACACAATCCAATCATGCAAGTCAATTTTAGTGGCTTTTCCTCCTGCAGAATCAGTTTTTCATTCCAGATGCCTAATAAGAATCAGTATGACAGTAAAGGATTTTAGTATTGAGACTTAAATATGTGCCTTAATATGTCCTCTAGTGAGGAGCTGAAATATTCACTGGAGTTATTTCTCTCTTTCAGATGACAGCACCAGTTTCTCCATCTATACAGTAGTTTTATTTTAGATTATTTTTCCACTGAAGACCTTGGAAACTTCAAAGACAAGGGATGTGTTTTGCAGCTGGATGGACAGTGATGTCCCATGGACAGATGGACATCTCCACGCTTACTGGAGCTTCCAGTTACAGTGGCTGGTTCCAAGAGGAGAGTGAACCATTGATCCCAGTCTGGAACAGAAAGTTTTTGGTTTTGTTTGGTTGGGATTCTTTAATCTTTTGTTTTGCTTTTTTGGGGGGGATTTGTTTTATTTTTTCTTTAATCCAATCTATGCTCGCCACACCTTCTGAATAAAGCATTCTGAAGGCGATGCGAGATCCGTATTTTGTGCCCAAAGCATCCTAACGCTCTAAAGCTATGGGGAGGGTTTGGTCCAAGGCATGGTGTTGTGTGACACGACTGAATCCCCTTGAGGTGCCGCCAGCGGGGCTTTCAAACTGTAAATAAACGGACGTAATGTGGACTAATGTGACAATTTCTTTCCTCGCCGCCCCGGACTGCATTCTGTCCCCTTGGGCACGGAGGAGGCTCCAGGCCCCCTCTGGCCGCCATCGCCGCGCGGGGCACGCCGGGACTTGTAGTTTCCACTGCGAATGACGTCACTCGCGCACTCCCGGGGGCAGGGAGATCGGGCGTGCGCGCCTTCCCATTGGCTGCCGCCTGGGCGCGCGGCGGAAGTGTCGCGAGGCCGGCACGTGGGGCCGTTGGGCGGCGGCTTTGAACGGGCGGCCGGGCCGCGGCCATGGAGGCGGCGGCGGCGGGGGACGGGCAGCGGGCGCTGCTCCGGCAGGTCGGTCCTTGGGCTGCGCTCCCCACAGCCTGCGCTCCCTCAGGCGCTGGGCTGGCGGGTGGCGGCACATCCCCTCCGGTCTCTGTTCTATCACGCTGTCTCCCCGCAGGTTCTGGGTGGGTGGTGTGGGTCCCTGGCCCCCTCACTCTGTCTCCCCTCAGGTTCTGGGATGGTGAGCCCTGGTCCCCTCACCCTGCGCACCCCTCAGGCGCTGCTGGGTCCCGTCTCCCCTCCCATTGTCACCGTGCAGGCACTGGGTTGGCGGGTCCCGGTGCCCTCACGCTGTGTCCCCGCAGGTTCTGGGCTGGCGAGTGGCCGCCGCCATCACCTGGTCCTTGCTGCTGCTGCCCATCTGCACCGCGGCCTTCATCGTCCTCAGCGGCCTCGACCCGTTCCACCCGGTGCGCTGGATCTCCAGTAGGTGCCCGGCCGCGTTTTGCTGGTTTTGCTCTCACGTGTTTGTGTTTGGTTTTTTTTTATACATTCTGTTGTTTTGAGCTCAGTCCCAGATAACGGGAAATGACGGTGGCATCACTTTACACATTACATTACACTTGTATTTCGAATCGTCTTTGGCCTTTGAAATGTTTCTGTGCTACAGCAGCCGCAGTCCACCTTAGCTAGGAATAAGTGTTGCAAGTTCATGTGAGTAAATCCCTCACAGAAAAAAAACCCCAAAACAACAGGTTAAATGCTTTAGTTGTCTGTTCTGATCCTTGGACGCACTTCCCCTTCCACCCCATGCAGCTGCTGTTTCCATAAACAGCTTCAGTTTTCTCTGTGGTGCACTGAATCCTAAGAGAAATTCCCGAAGCAGCCACTCTGCATGGTGAGAATAACTTCCCCTGAGTGCCTACAATGAAAATTGAGAGGTGTTTAGCTGGCAGCTTGATGCCTGTGATCACTGAGCTGCTCAAGGCAGAGAGAATTGACTTCCTTCCTCCCCTTGAAACAGAACAGCCCAAAAGAACCACTCTGTAAGAAATTTCTTCCCTTTTTAGTGTGGCTGGATGGCTGCAGCTTTCTTAAATGAAGGGAAATGTGATATTTGAGCCAGAGTTTAATTTTTTTTAAACAAGCTTCTGAGTGTTCACGTATAAGAAAAGCAGTTGTAAGGGTGTAAAATAGTTTCTATGAAGCTTAAATATGCTTTTGTGCAGAAATGTTGTGTAGCTGGGCAGACCTCATGTGGGATTAGAAAGTCCATTGACCATTACTTCCCTTTAAGCACTTAGTGGATTATTTTCCTTTGCTTCAATGTTCTTTTCTGTTACTTAATGTGTTGCTGCTATGTTATTGCAATTTTCTGAACAACGTTTTTATTTTTTTTAGATTCTTTCAATGATTTGTATACTTCTTATGTCATCTTTTGTATCTTCCTGATGTCTGTGGTGATAATAGTAATAAGCATCTTCAACGTTGAATTTTACACAGGTGGGTTGTGTAAATTGTTGAACTGTCTTTGATACCTAAATTCAAGAGGATAATAATTTATAATTTAGTGGCTGATCCTGACTGTGGAAAGTTCTTTAGTGACAATGGTGGGGTTTTTTCTTTTTTTTTTAAATAAAAGAATTTATTAGTAAGAAGTGATTTTATTAGTAAGAAGATTTTTCTGCTTTTATTTACAGTTGTGCCATCGATACCATGCTCTCGATTAGCACTGATAGGAAAAATTATTCACCCTCAGCAAGTCATCCATTCCTTTGTCCATGCTATCATGGGAATGCTGGTTGCTTGGTGTGCTACAGTCATGACAAAAGGGAGGTTCCAGTTTCTTGCTGTGCCATGCACACCTTCAGAAAGGTAATTGTGTGTGTCAAAGATAAGGAACTTGTACTGTAAAATGTATTTACTGATCACTTCTTTCAAAAAGAATCCCAAGAATTTGGATATTCTCAAAAACCAGCAATTACACGTTGATTTTCTTTATTAAGCGACAAAAAATACCCCCTTTGCAAATGTTACAATGCACAGAGAAATAACTGAACCAGAAAAACTACATTGTCATGATTCTTAATGGAAAGTTGATGACAAGTTGGTTGTCACTTGAACTAGGTCTTGGTCTTGTGGTTAATGGGACATATTTTATGCATGAATTACAAAAACAGGTGGTGGGATTCCTACTTTAGCAAAAAACTTCCTGAGATATCATCAGATGTACTGATCAGGAAAGTAAAATCAAACTTCTGATGTGACTTTCCTAAGGCTTGAACAGCTTTTTATTTTGGACTCAGAACTGATTCTAAGTTTTCTATTTTAGCCCAGAAGATGCTGTTCCTCAGATGTGCCTAAATGAGTATCACCTCTTCTTTCTGCTTTCTGGAGCTTTCTTGGGATACAGTTACAGCCTTTTCTATCTTATTAACAACATGAATTATTTGCCATTTCCAATCATACAGGTAAGAGGTTTAAGCATCTTTGTAGAAAGACATGTATAAGTGAAACAGTGATCAAAAAAGCCTGGATAATTTATGAGTATGGCAGCAGGAGCTGCCTGTGTGCAGCTGCTGCCACTGATAGATAAAGTGTACACCCAGCTTTAAATGCCAGCAGTGTTCATCCTACTCCTTCCTGCTCAGCTCCTTTTAAATGAACACAGAAATTGGGATGCTGTGATTCTTAACATTTAAACTACGCCCCTCTGATGCGTGGATAAGAACTAGAAATGATTATAAAATGTCAGGAAAGACTGGGAGCATA
Organism: Brachypodius melanocephalos; assembly: GCA_013398615.1. Lineage (NCBI taxonomy): Eukaryota > Metazoa > Chordata > Aves > Passeriformes > Pycnonotidae > Brachypodius > Brachypodius melanocephalos. The sequence continues at coordinate 14,512,834 of VZSR01000245.1, read as the reverse complement.
ATTAATAAATGTAACACCTGGAATTACCTTAAATTAAGTTTTTAATTGCTCTAGACTTCAGGCTTTCAAGTAGCTTGTCCTTTTTTGTTGTATTATTTTTATTAACTGTTTCATTATTTGTTCTGAATGTGGAATACTAAACTATTTATTTTGTTTGGTTTTAGCAATACAAGTATTTACGTTTCAGAAGATCTTTGCCTCTCCTGATAAAACACAGTTGTGTGGAATCACTATATTTTGTTAGAAACTTCTGTGTCACTTACTACTTTTTTGGTAAGGGTTCCTGAAATTCTATCCTTTTTAATTTGTAACTCCTGTACTTGAAAACTTTGATCAGTCAGGCCTTGGACTGCTCCTTCCATTGCCTGGTAGTGGAAATGTGTCTCAGAGCTGATCTGACACCCCAGCAGTGGGCAGGACTTCACTGTGTGTAATGTTGCTGTATCATCCCATTTTTTAAGGCAAAGATCAGCACTCACTTTGGCTTTACTCTCAAGTGCCTTGTGTATTATTTGGGGGGAACTTGGGAAACAAAGGCAGGATGGCTCCCTCCCATATGAAAATGGAGTTTGGGCTGTAGTAAAAAAAAAATCTGTGCTGATGAAGATGCTTGCATTAGACTTTCTAAAAATCAGAAATTCTTTGTTAGAGTTGTAATTATCCTCCTAAATGATGTCAAAATATGCAAGAATTATTATCCTTTTATTTACATCAGGGGATAAATTAAAAGTATGGTGGTTGTATATCAGATTCCATTAAGTCTTTAAAAGCACTTTGCTACTGCCTGGGCTGTAGTGAAAATTAATATTAACTTACTGTTAACCCTCTTTTGTTAGTGAGGAAACACAATTAACTCACTGCTGAGAAGCAGCAATAAAAGAGAAGGTCTACATCTCTCAATGTATAGCTGCTAGCCTGAAGCCTTTTTTCATTCTCTGTCTTTTATTTCTTAAAACAAAGTAACCCCAAAGGCAGATTGTTTCCTTGTCCATGTGAATTACAAGACCAGTCTCTTGCCTCTGCATGAATTCTATTTTTGTGCTCTTTTTTTGGCCTACTGTGTGTGTGTTTTGTAGTGTATTTGTTTCAGAGGGTTTTTTTTGACCCCCTAGGTTATATCCCAAAGGTGTGGATATGTACCACAATGGATCTTCATATAGACAGGTAGGTAGGACATTGTGCTGGAAACTTGGAATATTGTTGAGAGGTTCTTTTGCTGAGGAAGTGCAGCTTGGCAGCAGGACTCAGTTCTTTGCCTCCCCACACTGAATGTGGGGAGCTCTGAAATGAATCCTAAAGGAAGCAGAATCCCCGTGTAGAAACCCTGTTGTCATTAAGATAGTAATTAGGAAATAATTTTTTTTTTTCTGTAAGTCTCTAAAATATTAGAAAGGGTAAACACTCCAGATTGCCTCTTTGAGTTTTATCTGATTTTCTGTGGGTTTTTTTTTTTTTTTTGGGAGGGGGCATGTCAGAGGGAAGATCCTTATTTTATGTTTGTTTTAAAGTAGGGAAGCTGGAGTCCTAATACCTTAATTGACTAAAACTGTAGTCATTATTACTTATTTCATATTTATTTTTCTTAATTTCATTAATTTTTCTTAAAAAAAAAACTAAAATACTTTTATCCTCTTGGTTATTTTATCTGCAGTAAATTACATCCTCTTGACACTCTGAGTGGCTTATTGGATCTCTCCTTGTTTTACCATATCTGGCTGAGTGGTGTGTTTCTTCTGATGACCTGGTACATTGCCTGGCTGCTCTTCAAAATCTATGCCACAGAGGTCAGTACTTGTGACAGTGCTCAAGTTACATCATCAGTGTGGCACAGATCATTCTTTCATTTCAAAAGCAGTTCTACTTAGGAAATAACTCATTGTGAGTTCTTGAATTTTCACAGCATGCACTACAGATAGTAACTGATAACTGAATTGTTAAGAGAAGCCTGGCATTAACTGGCTTTCCTTTTCTTCTCATAGCAAGACCTGTGCTCCTTACAAAATTAATGTTTTGCTACTGCCACCTCCCCCTCTTAGTCCTCTGCTTTTGTTTCCAGATATTCCCTTAGAGAGGAAAAAATTGTTCATTTAACTTGACTTTTTTTAAAAATTAAAACACTATGAGACTATTAATAAAAGAGAAAAAAAAAGTGAGGTTTAAATCCTGGGTCATTGTACTGGTACAAAGTACTCATGGAATGAAATGGCAAATACAGTGCTGTTGGGGTGTTTAATTAGCTTTAATTAGAAAGGTGTAGTTGTTGTGACTATGTGGAGAAAAGATCAACAATGAGTCAAGCATGACAACAGTTCTGAGGTGTGAGCAGCCTGTCTCAAAGGATAATAACAAGCACCAGTGAACACCTCGTCAACATCTCTAATTACTGTATTGCTTATAAAACTCTGGAAGACAAAAGAAGTCATCCATCTGTGAAAGTATAAAATGGACTTTGCTCTTTTGGCTGATAAAAAAAGATTTGTTTATCCACTTTTTTTTTTTTTTTATAATGAGCTAAAAAACTTCCAAAGTTGCTTTTAAATATTTGCATAGTGTTAACTGAAAAGTCAGGACAGAAACTGTAAGATTAGTCCACATGAGCACATTTATTTGAAGATAAAGATATCATGATTTTCCAAGATTTCTCAATTTTAAATTAAAGGAGTAAACTCTTTTTGTTTCTGTGTTAGAAATTCCAGGCCAGTTTACTGATCTTCCATAACTGTTTTCCTCTGTATAACACAATTTTGATATTTTTATTTAGAGTCATCATTTTCCCATTCAACCAACATTTGCTCAGGAGACAGACCAGTGCCTGCCTAAAATCTTAAACAGCAATCCTCCCCTCCTTATAAAGGTAATTGAACCTCTTCCCTGACAGGTGTGTGCTGAAAAGTTGTTTTTCAGGGCATCCAGTCACATCTTCCAGGTACCAGCTCTGTTCACTGAGATGTTGATTCCTTGAAAAGCTGCCTCAGAGCACTCACAGGCTGTTGGATTTAATGATGAAAATTTGTTTAGTAGTGACATCTGCTGGTGCTCACCGTGCTGTTACTGTGAAGTTAAGAATATTCTCCTGCACATGCAAAATCTACCTTTACTGATTTTACAGATTTCTGATAAGCATGGAGATATAACAGGCTGCAATACCTCTTTAAGCTTTGCTACATTATCTGAGGATTGGTGGGAAGAGTTGAGCATAAGCAGTTAAAAGGAATAGGAAATCTAATATATGATCTCAGATGTTAATAAAATGTCCAATTTATAATGGAGTTTTGAATATTGTGAGACATCTGGTTATTTTTAGTGTGGTACATGAATTAGTTAATCACATGAAAAGGCAGTGGTAGGTTGGTCCCGTAAGGCACTGACCCTTAAAGCTGTAGTTGAGCTCTGGTTTGCAAAAACAGTTCTTGTCTTAGATTTTTTAGTGTCTTAATATCTTTCTGCCTGAGCTATTACAATAAAACAAGCATTAAATCTTGAACTCCTGAGAATTGACATATCAGTAAGCTCTTAATAGCTCAGCAGCCCCGTCCAGAGTGGTTTTAAGGATTTGCCTCCATTCTCTTTCTATTACATGACTGGTTTTAGCTAGTATGAACTCATTCTTTGGTAGGGATTGATTTTGTATGGATAACTACATATTTTTTAAGCAAATGCATTGGACTTTGCATGCACTAAAACATTTTCCTTTCTTTTTAGTTTTTAGCCTTACAAGATTTGATGTTACTTTCCCAGTATTCTCCTGTTCGACGACAAGAAGTCTTTAGCCTTAGTCAGCCAGGTAATTATAAAAATTATTTTGTGTTGATTCCTTTTTAAAAATCATTAGTCAAATGCTTTTAGAAATTATGTAATGTTGTAAGGTATGCTACATAAGCCAGGAGCCTCTTCCCTGTGGTGCCTGTTCCAAAAGGATGTTTGATTATCTGTATTCATATTGTTTCACCTGCTAAACTCAACCAGTTGTGGTGTCTGTTGGACTTAAATGACAGCCACGAGGAAACACAGGGTTAGGATTTTGAAAGCAGGGCCCACTTCACACCACCAGTGAGATGATCCAGACTCGATAACCTAACAGATGTGTACGGGAGCTGAATGCTGGGGTGTGAGTGAGGGGAAATCAGGCACAAATACTGAGTCACCACTGCAGCTGTGAGAGCAAACACTGGCTACAACTTCAGTTAGTGCACAGTCCTTTTGCTGTATTCAGATATGGCAGAGGAGGTCAATTAAAACTGCTTAGAAGCCTTCAGGAACTTTTTGTAGCACCTTATCAGGAATTCCAGTGTTTGTACTGCTTCAAAACTGTGTTGCAATTGCCACTGATACTTGTTCATTTTAGCTGTTCAGTGATTTCAGCTGTGATGGGCTAAACTGCCTGTGTTGCCTGCTTGCTCAGCAGGTTTCACTGCAGTCCCATTGAATCTGTCCATGTTTTCATGTTCTCTCAGTACAAACAAGCTGTCACAGTGCAAATGCCCTGTGGTGATTTAGAAGCTGAATGGCACTGTGACAGTGAAGCTCCTGCTGAGAGCACATGGGCACTGTCAGAACAGATGCAGGGAGGAGCAGCTGGGTTAAACCCTGATCTTTCTGTGCACTGCCAGGTGGGCACCCACACAACTGGACTGCAATATCCCGGGAGTGTTTGAGTCTCCTGAGTGACCTGACTCAGAGGCTGATTGCACAGCAAGAAGCAGCAGCAGCAAATGGGAGAGCAAAGCCTCCAGTGGGAGAGCTGAAAGTACCTCCACAGACTCCAGGTATGTGAGGAAATGCTCATAAAGGTTTGTAAAGCATGAAGGTGGTAATAGATACCTTAGTCTCAATTAAATTTTATGAGGAAAATGAGGGATTTCTGCAAATAAATACCAGCAAAAAAGATCCTCCCCCAATTAATCTTAGGTATTTGTGTTGAAATAATCCTAAAATAGCTAGAAAACTTGCAATTATCATGTTTACTCAGTTTGTTTACGTGGATGATATTATGTTCAATACAGTATTTTTTCCATACTTGCATGAATAAAAGAAGTCTTGATTATCACAGTTTCAGTAAGTGGTTCAACACAGCACAGGGAGAATTTAAGTCTTGCCAAGAGATGCTCTGTGATTTGCATAACTGCTCTTATGATTAGTTTAAGATGGTAAAATTAGGTTCTGTTTATGTTTGTGTGATTCACTAATATCACTGCAGAATGAGGAAAGCCCAGTCTGACTCCTGAGCTGTGAGCAGCCTCCAGGCATTTTGAGTGTTTTACATGCCAGACTTGGGCATCATTCCTGGCAGCACAGCTGTGTTAGCACAAGGCTGCCAGGTAATGGAATCCCTTAGCAGGCAGTGCCCTGGCAACAGCAGGCACTGTTGGTATGTCACAGGTGAATTCCTCCTAGTGCTGCTGATCCTTGGATTTGGAGACAGACATGCCTTTTCTTACATGCTAATCAGAATGACTTTTCATTCTTCTATGGACAGCCTTTTCTCCAGTACTTAATGCTAAGAGCCCACTTCATGTGTCTATATAGCAGGGTGTTGTAATGTTGGCTAGCAGGAGTAAAATAAATAAATCCACAAGGAGCCTTCTCATCACTTGTTGTTTTTAAGCTGATGAACTTTGAAATCCCTCCATGCTTATGCTGATGTGTACTTCTTTGCAAGACCAGAGTGCTAACCATGTCCTTTCATAAAAGCTCTGATACAGAAGTTGTTGAAATAGCAATCAAATAACAAACCCATCTCCTACTTGTGCCATTGTGCCAGCCTGTTGTCTTCATGCAGTGTGTTCTTTGTCACTAGGAGCTGTTGGGATAGAAGACACATCATTCCAGTCACAGAGGTCCAACATTGTTCTCAGAGCCTCCATGTCTCCACTGGTTAAGCCATCCCTGATGCCCCTGAAGGCATCTCCTGGCTCTGATGTTGGTTCACCTTTCAGCTCTCCTGCTTTAAGTTACAAGATGGGAGTTGTGGATGTCAAGTCTCCTTGGCATGGATCGGTCCAAAGTCCCCATGTTGTGAGAAGGGGACCAAAGCTGTGGACATCGGTTTCAGGTAGAGATTCTTTCACAGCACTTGAGCCTCACAGCCATAAGTGTAGTAGCCTTGTCAGTGGAGAGCCGCATTGTGAGGATTAAAGTGACAGCAGTCAGGTTTTTTGAAGATAATGTACTTTTTTCTTGCAGATCAGCAAATGAATGGTTCCCACCATGAATCCTTGCCAGTGCTCTCCGCTGCAAGAACTGGCAGTGAGGCAGTGCAGCCAAGATTTATCTACACATGGCTTCAGAACAAGCAAGAACAGGTGGAGTAAAACTGCAGTGCATAGTGGGGTGCAGCTTAGGTGATGCCTCTCTGGAACAATTTTTCACTTTATGGAATGAATACTTCCTTCTCCACTTAGCTTATGTAACACAAATCCTTCCCTCCACTCCGAATGCCTTTATGCTGTGTGAAGGTGGTAGGGTTGAGAAGGGCCAACTGTGCAATTAAATAAATGCAGATGATATGTTTAATCTTTTGTTTCTTTTCAGATAAAAAACTTCTTGTCCAAACGGGCGCTGATAATGTATTTCTTCAGCAAGGTAAGGGTGGTCCTGTGTCTGAAACACAGCTAATGGCTTTAAAACCTGTATTTTCATCTAAGGTTTTCCGTAAGTATAGCTTCTTGCTTGCTGTGAATTTCACAGCAAGATTGTCCCATACCTGCAGAAAATAAGAATAACAATGCTTTTTTAAACTCATCTGATTAGAAACTGCATTTTGCTTAAAGCATTCTTAGCCCTTGAAAACTAGTTAGAGTATATAATTTTCTTCCCTCTTTTTTTCCCCTCCTCAATTACAGCTATACCATTGGGGGCAGCTCCTGTCCAAAAAGAATCTCGCTTCTTTAGATCAGATTTTTCTGGCTATTTCCCAGGATCAGTTGACCTTGCAGGTCTGTTCTGAAACCTGCAAGTTTGGTGATATTATTTATTAAGTGCCCTCACAACACTTTGGTTTCTTCTCAGCACTCAGAAGCCTCCATCCAGGCTGTCTTCTCTGATGCCCAAATGCACATCTGGGCCTTGGAAGGTAAGTGGTTTCCAGGTGATCTACTCTGTTGGTTCATGGAAAACTCTCTGGGCTCTGTGCTTTATAAATGTAACAACAAAAATCTTTGAAATGCTTTTGACAAAAACATAACTGCATTTCAGATATCAACATGACTAAAGTCCAATTCATTTGTTAGTTTTGAGATCCCACATGAGATCTCTTACTTTATATGTACAGATTCCTAAATTTGATTTCTGGTGGTTTTCTCTCTTGTGAACCCATGTATCACTTTGACATTTTTTCTAATGACAGGCGTATGATGCCTTTTCACAACAGCTGTTCTGACCAAAGGTTCTGGGTCTCTCTCTGTTTATCAGAGAGCTGAGGGAGGTACTCAGGTAGTAACTTAGCAAATAAACAAAAAGATAGTTTGCAGAGAATAAGAAGAACAGAGACAGTATGAAGTTATATTTTGGATTTTTCTTGTTTCTTTCAAAGTCACAAGTAAATACTGGTATTGATAGAATCTTCTGTTACATTTGACTGTGCAAAGTTGATCAGTTTCCTTGGTGATGTTTTTTTATGGGCAGATGTGCCATGCTGTGTCAGACTGAAGGTGATGGCTTGGGATGAATAGAGTCTGGAGATGGGAATTGCACATAGTTTTTATGTAATCTCTCTTGCTTTACCAACCTCAAGCTATTATACACCTGAAAATCAGTGAGTGCTTTGCTCCTTGAGCCAGAGCTGAAGTGACTGTCAGCTGGCAGCAGCAAGTCCTGAGGAATTCCAGCACACTGGAATCTTCAGGCAAAACCTTTGTTATTGGATTCTGAGCATTTGAAGCATTAATTACAACAAATTTCTTTTTTTTTTTTCAAGGTCTGTCTCACTTGGTAGCAGCCTCTTTTACTGAAGACCAGTTTGGAGTTGTCCAAACTACACTGCCAGCTATACTGAACACATTACTGACTCTCCAAGAGGTAAAACTTTGTTAACTTTTCCTTGCCGCAAGGCAAGTTTAGGAGAGGAGGAATCTTGTTGATTTTACATAATAACCTTGCTGACTAGTCATAACATTGAAGTTGCTGCCACTAAAACAGCTCTTCTGCAGTTAATCTAACCAAAACAGCTGCTTGCCACTACATGCACTATGAAACAGCTGAATAAAAACCCTGTTGGTTTTTTAAATTATAGAAGGAGAAAATACTGAATGTTTAATTTTAAAGAAATGCTGCTGTGTGCTCAGTTGAAGAGATCATTTCAGGGATGCAGCAATTCTAATTACAATATCTTTTGCAGAGTTAGAACTTTATTTGGTTGCACACAATTCCTGGTGCAACATGGAGCACTTGGAGACATTGCAAATCTCAGGAGATAAAATCTGTGTCTCTGCTAATACTAAGACACAACTCTCAAATTACTGATGTTTGTGTAATGTGTGTTTTAAGAAATCCAGATTTATTTCCATGGCTATCCGTGTCCTATTAACATAACCATTTTACACTGCCCTAATGGAGATTCTTGGAAAGAATTTAGAGGTTATTAAAGTTCTTCACTGTAAGTCATCTATTCCAAGAACAGGCACCAGGGGGAAAAAAAGCCAATACCCTTGTTTGTGAAAGAAACAAGTCATAATACAGGACAGAATTGTGTTTCTCCTGCAGCATGTGTTGTGCTTAATTTAAGACTCAGTAACAGAGAATCTTATTTCACAGAACTTGGTTCTGTGTTCCTGTTGATGGCTGGGAAATGCTCAGTCTTCAAAATATTTTTATGTGTCTTGGTGGAATTTCTGAACTTGCACTTTATTTTTGCTTTATTTGACACAAACATGTCACTAGTTACATTGTGAAATAATCGAACAGATGACAGGAATCTGTTTTTCTCAATCAGGTTGTGGACAGACATTTCAAACTGCCACATGTTTCTAGCAAACCTCCCCGGATTTCAGGGAGCCTGGTGGACACATCCTACAAAACACTACGATTTGCACTTAGAGCATCTCTGAAAACAGCCCTATACCGGATAACCACTGTCTTTGGAGAACACTTGAAGTAAGAACTTCCTCATCATTGCTTGCTTGTTAAATTTAGTTTAATTAATGTAATCGTAGGACCTGTAAAAACAAAGTTTAGGGGAAAAATCCTTTCTGGTCATTATTATAAGGTGATATTTTAGTGTTTTTTTAATTGTGAAACTTTAAAAAGTTCCTGTGTAGATATATGCTCTCCCTTAGAAATTTATTATTCATAGATTTCTGGGCAATTTTTCTTAGTGACTTTTCATGAACTCTTTAGAAGCAGTTCATGAATACCACTTGTTTAATAAATTTGAGCTGCTGAAAAGAAAATAAATCAACTAGAGACAATTGTTCTGCACAGGGAGAATCCTATGCAGGGTCCAAATAATGAAATTCTGTTGCTGCCGTGTTGTCCAACAGCTCTTCCTCAGCCACTCTCCCACCAGGCAAACTTCCATACTTGGCCTTAGAATATGTGGGACTGAAATCTCCTGTAGTATCTGCCCATCTCTCCCTCTGGGGATGAAACGTCCCTCAGTTTAGAAGTGCTCAATATACAGGAGAGATCATTTTAGGAGATTCTTTCTTATCTAAATAAATCATCCTTGCAAATTAATCAGTTGCTGTTTAGAGGTAAGGAAATGGGCAAGGTTTCCTAGTGTAGGTATGTTTTAGAAGCTGTTGAGGATAAGAATTGACAGTTGCATGTTTCAAGGGTTACATGCTTCTTTGTCTTGGAACATAGATGGTTTATATAAAATTTAGCTTCAGTGTAATTGATTTCAATGTATACTCAATTTTGGCATGAGACTTTATTTTTATGCTGTATTACTTTTAATGTAAAATGTTCTGCATTTGTTTCTAGTGCTGTACAAGTGTCTACAGAACATAAGAAAAGACTTCAGCAATTCCTGGAGTACAAAGAATAAACTTTGATGCAGCTACGGTTGTTTTTTTTTTTCCAAAACTCTTGCTAAGAAGAAAATGGGACTAATGAGGCTTTTTACCTTGGCTTTTTGGAAAAGCATATGGAAGTATAAGTTGCAGAACAAAACTTCTAGAACTGTAGAAGAGTTCTTCTGGGTTTGGATCATCTTTTGTATAATAAAACTTGTAATTTTTGCCATCTTGCCTTCTTTTAATGTCACTTACAAATGAGAAAGTGCTGGTTCTTCTTTCTAGGTAAGACTATGACATTTAAGAATTGCCAGAGTTATTTTGAACACTCAGATCTTTCATTATTTTTTACACTGTGTTCTTTCCCTACTCCCTTCTGTTAAGGGGCTGAGGAGAGATTCACGTAGATACTTAGTGTTTGAGGGCTTCATAAATTTAGTTGATAACACTTTTAGATCAAGAGTGTAGTCTGAGTGTAGGAAACAGATGTGCTCAGGAATAAAACATGCTGCTCTTCTGTAAGCTGGAAATACTCCTTCAGAGTAAAATGGGTGTGAAGAAAGGCATTATTAGCACACAAATACTGCCTGGAAAGTAAGCAGCTTAGATTTTATCTTTAAGGTGACTTAGCAAACCAAGTTCTGATCCATACAGAAACGTACAGGAAACAGTACTGCCCTTAGTAAAACTTCCAAGTAATGATACTGAGAATTAAAGCTTAGATCAACAGCTTTCTGTTTGCGGGGTAGAAAGAATGTTTGCAGCACATCCAAATTTTTCAAAATGGTATACATTATTGGTAGATTCTGGTGGAAAAAAATACTACTTTTTAAAAGCTTTTTATCTGAAAACCTAAATCATTTGAAAATTAAGTACTCAGTTTTTAAACATACTCCAGTTATTGTGATACCTATACTGGAAAACGTGTGGAGCAGGAAGATGAGAACAGTAAGCTAAATGGTCTTGCAAATAAATTTAGTTTGATAAGGGGAAACAAAACTATCATTTTCCTTCAGTGCTGTTAATCCTGTGGTTTTTGTTGTGTGGTTTTTGTTACAGACGACCCAAGATTTGAGGATGGCCATGGTGTTAGTTATGTTGGTGTGATGTGGCTGTGTAGCAATAGGGTGTCTGTAAGGTTTGAGTAAAAGAGAAGCCCCTGAATCTCCAATGAGGCCTGCATATTGCTTTCTTCAGTACAGAGAGGTAATTTTTTTGTAATGCAGACACTGCAGATGTTAGATTTGGTAGGGGAAATGAGAATTATATTGTGCTTTTTGCATTGAGATGGCCCATAGCAAACACAATAAGGGGATAGATAGCCTTTCACAATGTTTAAAGGTTAAGCTGAAGCTTCTCCATGCTTCACTTCTACCACAGGTTGAAGCCTCTTGCCTACCTGACTTATTAAATAATTTAATTTCCCTAATTTTTGGCATTGTGATGTGCACCTGGAGTTAAATGGTGCTTTAGCTGGTACCTCAGGTGTAACTGGTAAACCAAATACTGCAGATGAAAGTTTCAAATAAATTTTTCACACTTTTCAACAGGTGCAGTTTTTTTGTTTGTTTTTTTTTTTTTTTTTTTTTTTTCCTGTGGTTATTTTCTGCAACGCTCCCACAGCTATAAACTGCAAGTTTTAATTAAGTGTTACAGTTGTGAACAACAGGCTTAAAATGTTGATGACTTTTTGATGGCAAAGTGGTTGAGGTCTGTCCTTGTGTTGCAGCAGAGATTTGAACATATCTGCTAATGTGTGTGTGATTCATGGCATTGTCCCTATGACAGAAGAGCTTTCAAAAGCTGATTGCTTTGTGGTTTCTTTAACAGCTTCAATATTTAAAGAGCTGAAGATTTTGTTTTGTTTTTTTAAGCCTTAACTTAAAAATGCATCTTTAACAATATCTCATGCTTGTGAATCACAGTGTACAAGAATATAAAGTGTATATTGGGTGCCCTTTGAAGCTGAGTAACTGATAACATCTTACTCTGGTTTTGGCTTGGGAATAATTCTATTCCCCTGGCAAACTGTGTTTCAAGTCCTTTTGTATGCTTTGTCTTAACATAAAAAATCAGTCTGTGAAGCCTCTGTGTGGTACGGGAAGAGTCTCCTGAGTTCAATTCTGCATTCTGATTACTGAGGAAAAAAAAAATAAAGCCTTTTTACAGTTGGTTTCTGTGTGGCTGCAACTAAACTGGATCCCTCAAGCCTGGTATTTTTTCATCTGTTTAATCATCTCAGAGCTTAGCTGCATCATGTTGCTGGATTGCCTGCTGCATGCACAGGTGAAACAGCATTCTGGTAGCCTTGTGAACAACCTGCCTCTCCCACAGGTGAGCTGCAGTCAAGAGTACCTGAAATAATATCCCCTGCAGCTGTGGAGAGGTACATGGTTGATGGTTCAGATTTGTGTTCCTGTTACAGTGGAGTAATGAAATAGAGGCTTAAGCTCTTGAGTAATCAGTTATAAATCTGAAAAAAAACCCTATCTTGCTTCATTTTCTGAGATACGGCTTTGAAAATTCAGACTGTGGGAACACAAATGCAGAGGCTCTGGTTCTTGAAGCTCTTTCACACCGCTGTATCCACAGGAGCTGGGCAGGACTCGCTCCTTCAACAGGAGCTCTGGCACTCTGGAGAATTGTCCCCGTGCCAGTCGTGGCTCCAGGCCTGAATGCCCCTTGAAATGAAGTGGTTTCGATTCTGTGGCTGCGTGCTTTGAACAGAGGCTGCATTGTGTGTGCTGTGCTCCGTGTCCCGAGGCCTGCAGCAGCCATCTTCCCACCACGCTCCTCCAGCTCCCAGGGCAGCCAGGGAAGTGTCAGGCTCTTGCTGCTGAATGTTCTGGTACCTGTTCAGTCACAGGCAAGTGGTGCAGTCTGTGGGCTCTGTGCTTGCCAGGCCTCCCCCAGCTCCTGCACGTGCCCACCTGTGGGATGGGTGCTCTGCCTGGGGAGGGTCTGATGAACTGGGGGTGGGTGCATGCATGTCCTCTTTCCCTGTGGGATGAATGGTGGCAGCTTGCAGTGCTTTCCTTGTTCAAGCAGGTGTGTTGTAGCTGCAGGGCTTCACACGCTGATGGCAGCCACACTCCCACCTCTCCTCAAAGATGCAATAAAACGGTGAAAGTCTGTGTGGAATCATCACAGACACTACACTGCAAGTTGAGAATCCTCCTCACTACCCACCCCCACACCCTCTGTGGTCTTTGATATTTTCCACCACCAGTATTGTGTTAATGTATTTGCTGTGTGGATTAAATGCATTTGGGTGCTGTGGACATGCCTGGAATGTGGTTTGCCAAGCTCTTGTGTTGTAAGGGGATGTAGAATGTTGCTTTCCTTTGCTGCAGACTTAGGGTAGAGATTTGCATCTGGCAGATTGACTTTGCACAAACAGTGTAGAATAAACAAAAAGCGCAGCTCCCTCATGTCAGAGAGAGCAAAACCTGTGCCATGCTCAGATTTCAGAAAACAACAACAACAAAAAAACCCCAGAGAAGATCTCACCTTTCTGTCCTTGGGACTACAGTAGAGCTAGTCAGTCAGGAGACAGATGAACATGGGGTCTCTGGAGCCTGCCATAACAACAAAATACAAACTCAAGTGGGAATAGTTCCCTGTTGGATGTGCAAGCTGATTCATTGAATAAATGGTGATGGCACAGGAATTTCCTCTTTAGTTTCTTTTTCTATCTCCCTAAAGAGTCAGTTCCTACAGTAAGAATTACAGACAAAACTGTGGCCTAAGCCACATGTATGTACTCGTGCAATCATCAAAGAACAAGTGCTGAGTGTAATGTGAGTTCCTCTCCTACCTCTGCCCAAAACACACAAAAAATTACAGGCTTTGCCTTTCACTTCTTTAATAACTCCACTTTTAAATCTGACTCCTAAAACACAGGGCTGGGGTGGGCTGTTGTATATAACTGCATCTTGTCTGAAAAGATATGACAAGAGCCCTGGAGGAATTTTGCAGGAATTAGGAATGGAAATACATAACTGCTTGTGAGTCAAAGATTGTCGAGGGTGATGTATAAGCACCATTCTCTGCTCTTGCTAAGCAAGTTCCAGTTATGGGATTACAGTTGTTTGAAGGTTCAGCTCAAGAGACAGACTGTGCCTACCTTCAGGGCAAGCTCTGAGGAGCAGGGAGATGGGGCAGAAGCTCTGTGAGGCACTGGGCTCCCTGTCTGTTCACTGCCAGACATCACTGCTCAGAGCAGGTACAGGCTGCCACATGTCAGGGGTGGTAAAAGTTTTGGGTTGAGCAATACTGCATCTCAGAGTTGGGTACTGAGGGGCTTTTGTCTTTGCACACACTGGCAATCAGTTCTGGGAAAGATTTATCAGCAACCACAGTGTGTTTTATGAAGAGAAAGTCCGCTCTTGTAATTAGTGCAAGCTGAAAACTCCCAGAAAAAAAATGGTTTGTCTTTTTTGTGCTTTGTGTAGAGATCCTGTGCAGCACTTCAGCTCTTCACAGGTGGCAACTTTGCAAGTCTACATATTCTGTTTGGGACACCAAGGGTTGAATTTAACCAATGGAACCGGAAATGAGTTTTACCATAGACAATGATGGGAAATGCTAAATGACCTGGAGTGAAGGGCGAGGGAAGCCGTGGATCTTTGTCTCAAAGTTTAGCACTCAAACTGAAGATTTTGGCTTCTGGGCCCCTGTTGTAAAATGGGATTTAGCCTAACCCAAACCTCCCTCACCTCCAGTGATGATAACGAAATGTTTGTGTCCAAATCATTTGGCTGCTGCAGTGATGGACACCAAAGAAATGCCCTGGAGTAAATGAATAATTCTGTATTCTGCACAGGGCTTGGCTGGTGTTCAGTAAATACATTCACTGTGTGGCCCAGACACTATGCCGATGAAGAGAAAACAGAAAGAAGCTAGCTGCTCATTCAGCAATCACTGTCTTCAATGCATTGAATATATGGAACCCCAGGCAAAATAACTGGGCATCATGTATAACTCCAGTTCTGTAACTCATTTAGAGTAGGCATGAGTCAAGTTTGTACCAGCAATTCTAGTCCTGGCATGTCCCAGTGCCAAAGACTGGATTTTACAAGCTGAACATTCTTAAGTTGTGCTGTTCTGTGGCATTTGTTTGTTTGTTTGTTTATGACTGAAGTTTATTTTACTACCTGTGTTGTGTCTACATGGTGTGGGAGATGGATCTATTTATTGACTGATGCAGAGAAATAGTACAGATGAACGGTTGAGGAAACTAACTGCAGGTGTAAACAACCATGAACTGAATGGAGCCTGATTGGACCCTTTAGAGGTTCATAGGAATGATGTGCCAATTAACTAGGGAGGCAGGAGGGATCTGTAGTGTTACAGTAGCTTTTGGAGATGATGGTTGTTTCTTGCAGTTTCTGCAAGACAAAGGTGGATTCAAGATTACCATGTGATCTTCCCAAAACATGCTGTTGTAAGGAGGTTTGTTTTTATAAGATAAGTCAGTGTGCTCTGAGGAATTTCTTTTTTCTAACTACAAGAACTGTAAACAAATCTGTAAGTTATGAGGCAATAGTTGAGTCCACCACTAGATAATGTGTGGTCAGTTTGACCCTGCTGCCTTAATTTAGGAGGCTATTTTCAAACCACTATAAAGAAGGGCTTTGTGCTGCCTCAAAGGGATATGGGCAATCTCTAAGAAACAGGCATATTCAGAGACAATTCTTTTGGCTCAGTTTTTGCTTGGTTGTTTCTCTTTTGCTATCTATGGTGCAGTAAATTAAAACAAAAACAAGTCTGTACTTGGTATGCCTTTGCAAATAAACTGCTGTGTGTGAATTGACAGCTCCTTTGCAACCAGGTTATTTATAATAAAGTTTGTTATTCTCCCACCAGAGAGCTCGTTTTGCCCAGTATTAAGAGAATGCTTATGGTAACACCTCCCATCTCTGTCTGCACTGCAGCAGTTACACTCAGTTCTCACAATTTCAATTGTGTCCTTTTAAAATCTCGTTTTGTTGCCTGCTGGAATAGATGATTTCAATATGTGAACTGGAGATTAATACTTCACCTCTGCTCGTTTGCTCTGCACAGCTCACCTTACCTGTATCCGTTCTGCTTCATTCCTCTCCTCCCACAGAACTGCTTGGGGAACGGGAGGGTTCAGCTGCTCCAAGATTCTCGAAGATCCGGTTTGTGACAGTGGCCGGTCACAGCCATCACTTCCTGACAAAGGTAAAGAGCTTTGAAGGCTGCATTTGGTGGAGTCTCCTTCATGCAGTGTCTTTTCCCCCCTCCTGTTACAGATGATCTCTCACTGTCCTGTGAGTCCAGCTATTGAGGCAGGAAGCTGTGCCTCTGCCTGTGCAGCTGTGAGCACAGGGACTGTTCAGAGTAAAGAGGTTGTTGAACATCTGCAAAAGCACCTGTAGGCCCTGAAAACACTGTCATGGCAATGATCTGATTGTGGCTGGTGTCAGTAGGGAAAATGTGTCAAACTTTTAAAAACTTGTTCTTACTGATACAACTTCACTCTGGCCCAAGCTAGCCTTAGATACTGCCTGTTTTCTTTTTCTTTGGTCACCAGCTAGGAGTGAATGGGCAGAAGGGCATATCTCTAATTACTTAGCACCTCTGCCTTACCCACTTGACCTAGTGAGAGCAATTTCATTCCTCTGGATGTTTTTTATACCAAATTGCAACCCCACCTTTCATATGTGACTCAGAATGAAGCAGGGGTTAGCTTCAGGGACTGAAGATGGCCTGTCTGCCTTACCTGGAAGGTTTGTTTTGCTGATGGTGACATCATTAACAGAGAGAAGAGCAAAGTGGCCTAACATGGGCCATGCCATGACCACAGCGCTTGGCAACCAGGAATGCTGAACAAGAAGGCTAATAGAGAGAAATCTTCCCCACGTTTTCCTAAGGGCAGACTATTGCTGTCATTGGGGAGAGAGGCCAATGGCTGGTTTTCACAAGGACACAAGGAGGGAGACACCCATCTAGCTCATGGCTGTAGTGACAACATTGGGTGAATCAGTGTGTGCTGTACAGCTCGTGCATGCAGCAAAGTTGTGGTGACCCAGGGCATGGAATAGTCTCAGTAGCCACAACTGCGCTTGCTTGGCCTTTGTTCCAGAACGAAAACATATGAAATGTCTTCTGATTCAGTAGGGAGAGAAAAGGGACTACTTAACTCTTGCATTAGTACAGTTATTTAAGGAGCAATTGTTTCTCCCAGCACTTGTTCCTTCCATGTCTTGCTTGGACTCGCTAGAGGGGCCAAGTTGTTGCTTTGGAACAGCTCTAGAAGTCAAGTCTATCAGACACATCCAGGTCTGGAAGAGAATGTCCATCCACCACCTGCTTCTCTTGCTCAGGGCCAGGGCTGGGCATCCCCAGCTGCATAGTCTCACTCAAGACAGAGCAGCTGCCAAATGCTTTACTCGAACCTGAGGAAACAGTGCGGTGAGCACAGGTCTGAGTCCATGGGGCCTCATTTCCTGTGGGAGGCATATGGGGACCTGCAGCTTGAGCTCTGAGGTCTGTATTTCATGATCTGTCACAGAGAAATTCATCTCGATGTGAAGAGATTTCCCTCTCTGCTGTTGGAGCTTGGAGCTGTGATGTGCTTCAGTCTAAACCTTTCCTGGCTTGTAGAGAGTGCGCAGCACATGTAGAAGAGGCTCCGTGCCGCTCCTGCCCACGGAAAAGCCCAGCCCCGGGCGATTGCTGAGCCAGTGGCGGCACCTGCCGGTATTTTGCAGAAAGTTCTGGATATTGGTGATAGCAGCAGCGGTTCAGAGCAGGTCGCACACGACCTCAGGTACAGAATGCAGTAATGAGGGTTAACGAGCTTCTCCCTGCTTGCTGTGGGAAAATCCCTAACCACAAAAGAAAATCCCTCCAGGAAGGGAAGGTACCCAATATATCCAAAACTCCCTGTTTTCTAGGAAACTCCCTCTCTAGATATTTGGGCAGCATGTATCAATATAGCTGTAATAATTTGCACAAGATGAGCCCACGTTCAGGATCCACCTAAATGCTATTTATTTCCTGCACTGGAAGCAGTGGGATTTCTCTGGTTACACTGCGTTCTGGAATAATATTTCCCTCAGTAAATTTTACAGCCTCTTCATGTCAACTGAGGTTTAGGCCGTTGCCACAGTGTATTTCTGTCTTAAATAATTACTGCTTGTGGTAGCACTGCCAGGTGCCTTTAGCATTTCCAAATAAAAGAAAAAGAACAGCTTGGTCCTGAGGGCCCCATGGATGGATGAGACTGGGGGATGGGGACATAGGTTAGCAGAGCACTAAGAGGTGGTGTGGTAATGTACACTGAAAATTTTTACTTTGTTTTCATAAATCCCTATGATATTACCATTCCAACTCAGTATTTGTGCCAGCTAGTTGATATTCAGTTTTGTTTCCCATAGAGGTAAGGTGGGGATTCTTCCCTTTTGGTAGCTTCTTGTTCCCACTAAGATATTCAGAGGACATTTACCAATTTTCAACCACACTTGACAGACAGCTATTAACTTCTAACAATTTAAGACATGGTCTTAGAGAAGAAAAAGATCCTATTACTGCCATTATTGAGGGGAAAGGCTAGCAAGTTCCTTGCTTGGTAGACCTCAGGTCATCCATGCTAGGCAGGAATGAGGAGAGGCATTGCAAATGAGAGTCATTAGTACTGCTTCTCCCAGAACTACTTGTTCTATCTCAGGATCTTGTATCTTTTATTGAGAGTTGCTTCCCTCCCACTAAATCCACAACATTCATAGCATTTGCCAAGAAAAGTCATGCCCTGCTGTCCTGACCATTCCTGTACTCTGTACACTGCAGCGTGGCAGATGTTATTAAGGGTTGGATCAAACTGTGAGTGAGGCAGTCTGTGCAGCATGTGTGCTACAAGAAGATGAAGATCTCTTGTCTTGCTGCAGGATGCTCCTCAGGAGGGGTGGTAGCAAGACGCCAGTTCAGTAGCTGTCCCTCCTCCTTGTGCTAAATCTCCCAAGCCTCTCCTTTAGGTTTGCTGTGAACAAGCAGGATTTCCAGCCAGATGTCTGTCTGATTTACATGCATGTAGATCAGGGCTGACTCTATCTTCAAGCTGTCCTGGTGTGTTACAGACCTGCTGTGCTGCACCTGCTGTGCTGACAGAAGCATGTAGGGTAGGAGGGTGCAGCCATCCCTGAGCCAGAAAAGTGTGGGCTGGTACAGCTCTCTGGTGCAAAGCTGCACATCGTGGCTCAGCCTGCATTTGCTTGGAACCAGGCCCAAGCTAATAAACCCAACTAGATTGCTTCCAGACCCAAGCTGGCCTGGGATGAGCCAGTGCAAATGTCACTATGCTGTGGTGCTTGCTCTGAGCTAGCTTACTTGTCTCTGCAGGCACGGGCCAGCTCCTGCACCTGTAAGGCAGGCATGGAACGATGCATGTCCATAGACTGAAGCACTGAATGCAGCTGGAACTGCATCACCAGAGAGATGTCTTGGCCAGGTTGTACCCACTTCTGACACATCTCCTGCTTCCCAGCCCCTGTCCTTGGCAAGGCTTTGCTCTCTCCTGCTGTTCCTCTGTGACATGCTGCCGTGGCTGTGGCTTTCGCACACAAGTTGTTTATAGGGCACTGCCAGCTGTTCCGTGTGGGTTGGCTTGTGGATGTGTAGTGCCGGGGCAGCTGCACGCCTGAGCAGATTGCCTGGGGACAGGCACAAGGATCCTCGACGACCACGGGCAAAGGGTCCAGGCCCATGGCAGCGGGCCGCGGGAGGGAAAATCCCGGACCTCTCGGGAGACCACTAGGCAACTGCAGGGACTCTGCCCACCAGGCGGGCACCGGGAAGGTGCAGAGCCGGGGCGCACCTATTCCCAGGCTGACTCTGACCCGCTGGCCCCCGCAAACATGGGGTAGCCGCAACGTCCCTGGCGCTCTCCGCGATGCGCAGCCGGACCAGGCCCACGGGCGTACCCCGCTGCCAAACCCCGAGGGGCGGCCCCGGCGGCACAGCCCTCCCCCTGCCCGCCCCGACTGGCCCCGCCGCCGCGCCAGGGTAATGGCCCGAGCCGCCTACGCTCTGGCAGCCGGCCCTGCGGCGGGGGAGTGGGGCTGAGCCCGTGCGCCCGGCGCGGCGGCGGGAGCCAGCGGGCAGCGCGTCCCCCCGGGCAGCCCCCCCCAGGTAGGAGCGCGGGGGCGCGGCTGTCACCGTGCCCGGCCGGGCTCTCCCCGCTCCCTCCCTCGGGGACCGGTGACGGAGGCCGCGGCGAGCCCGGCGGTGGCGAACCCGCTTTGCTATCGCGTCCGTGGTTGCCGGGGCGGCCGCTGTTCGGATGCCTCAGCTGAAAAGCACCGGCTTCCAAACAACCCGCCCGTGTGCCGGGCCCTCTCCCCGCCCCTCCCGGCCGCGCTCGCCTTCCCGGGAGCGGCTACGGGCAGCCCGGCGGTGTTGCCTAGAGAGGGAGCGAAGCCGACGCGCAGCACCGGCCGCCCCGTCCCTCACGAACGAACCGCCGCCGGGCTCCGAGCGCCCCGGGTCTTCCCCCGTCCGGCCGGTGTGTGTGAGACAGCGGGCGGGAGCCGCGGCGTGAGGGCAGCGGGCTGAGGGCAGCGGGGTCGAGGTTTGCGGGCTGCGCCGCCTCACGCGCGGCGGTTACCGGCCGTTGGCGGCGCGGGGCTGAGGCGGGAGGCGGCGGGACCGAGGGCACGGGGCTGAGGCGGCGGGTCCGGGGCGGCCGCCCGCGCTGACAGCCCGTGTGCCGCTCTGTGCAGGAGAACGGCGAGGGCCCTGGCTGCAGCCTCAAGAGGACATGCACTGTGAGCTCGCCGCTGGGCAGAATGGCAGCGCCCGCATCGAGGTGACCGACAAATGCCAGGGAGCGCTTCAGAAGGATCTGCCGCGGGTGACTCGTCCCGGCGCTGGTAAAGCTCACTTGTATCCTCAGATGTCATTTAAAATATCTGTCAGCAACGGCAGTGATCAGACGGAGCCTCAGCAGAGCCCCCCTGAAATGTCAGCACCTCTGCTAGATTTCATCCCCAAACGACCCAGCATATTTGAGAGGATTCCGATTCTGCCCAGGGCGCAGGAGCTGCGATGCGCTAGAGGCTCGAAAGATTACTTCCAGCAGCAGAAACCTCAAAACGTGAAGGGTGAGTTTGAAAATGCATGAACTGAATACTACCACCACCATAAACCTATTCACCAAACAAATAAAAATGTAATAAGCTTCCCTCCCTCCCCTTTTTGGTCTTCAGTATGTTTTCTGACTTGTTTATTTAACTTCAAGCTTTAAAACTTTTTCCTGAGCACCTTGGAGAGACAGGATAAACCAGACTGTGCTTTTCCAGTGTGAAGCTGAGTGTCTCTCAATAGTATTTTAAAAATCTTGAGACCAGCATCATCTTTATTTGTCCGGAGTGGGTGCTGCTCACGCGGTTGCGTCTCAAAGGTTGTTGTTTTGGGTTGGTGCTGAAGACTGGGCTGGTGTGTCGTGCGCCAGAGAGTGCCTGTGGGGTGTTTGTTTGTGAGCGTGCCTGGCTGACAAAATTGCCTGGTTCTTATTCAGCAGTTTCACCACGGTTGCTTGGATTTTGTAGTTTGTATTTCAAGGAGACGTTACAAATGCTGGATTCAGGCGGTGAATCCTCAGACTTGGGAACTCCTGGTGCCTGAAAGGTGAAATTCTGCAAGTTAACAACTGCCTGATTTTCATCTGTCCATCGTTAAAGAAGTGGCATTTGAAGTAGGGTTAGGAGTTGCCTACTAAAAATCTGTTTTCAGCTAGAACTTGTTATCTCAGCTGAAATTTGTCAATCAAAATTCAGTTTAAAAATAATTCCTCTAAGGTATCAGAGGGAATGGGGGCATTTTTTGTGCTACAAAGTCGCTTGCAGGGGCATATGTACACCTAAGGTTATTAACATAGGACAATGTTTCCTGTAATGTTAAAAAGTAATTCTCTTTTTTCTCTTCTTATCAGTCCATTCCTAGTCTCTATTTTAGATATGTATGTGCAGTTATCTTGTCGGTGTAAGACTGTTCTCACTGGGATCTTTTCCATTTCTGTCCATTCTTCTGAAAATTAAAAGTAGGCTGCATGCCCTTGGACTAGTGACATTTTCTTTTGTGAGCTTGTTACCTAGGGTGATGGCACCTTTCATTGCCATGAAGTTATGTTAATGAACACCTCAGTCTGTGCTACATCTGTCCTACAGACTCTGGGATGTGTTTGTTCATCACCACTGAATACAGACAGAGTGGAGCAGCAGGTTATAAATTACCTTTTTTATTTTTCTGTTTGTTAATGCTGCAATTCTTCTCTCCTGATTTAAAAAAAAAAAAAAAAGAAGAAAACGTTGTTAATGTTTGGCAGGAATGAAATGAAGGTCTGTTACACAGACTCCTGTTTGGAGGGGGGAGAAGGAGGATTCACCCAGTATAAAGGGAGAGCTACAAGCTCTAGTACCGCTGTGCTGCTGCAAGTGCTGCCTGTGGAAGGGACTCAGGGGTGTTCTAGTCCCTTGTGGTCCCAGGGGTGAGGCTGGTGCCACTTCACAGCGTTCATACTAGCTTAAAACCCTGCCCATGCATTGCCCTGTCCAGGCGGACTGTTGAAGCACCTTTCAAAATTTTTTTCCTTTAAGCTGTTTAGCTAGCCCTCTTTTCATGTGTATCCCTCTTGCTGTTGCAGAGGGCAGGGATGTAGGGAGGGAAAGAGGAAGAATTTAAATTTGTGTTCACTTGGGTCTTTTACAGTTGCTGTAGGTGGGCATGGGAGAAGGTTCCTAATTCATCTTTCTTGATGAATTTCCCATTTTCACCACTGGGGGAAAAAAAAAAAGTTTTAAATTTTGTTGCTGTTTTTGTGGAGTATGTTTTCTGTCCAGGGTGTTAACTTGTGGTTGCTTCAGTGTATAGGTGACTTGAGTCATGGGAGTAAGTAGGAGGTGTCCATGGGCAGGATAGGGTTCATTTAACTGAGCAGGAGGATTTGATGGATAATGTTGGATTTTGCCAACGGTGGCAACACTGAGGTTTTTGGGTGGCCTTCTGTTGTTTGTTTGTTGGGTTTTTTGGATTGGTTTGGTTTTGCCTTTTTTCCCCCTCAAAGAAGACATTTTCAGGAAGAGTTAGGGAAAGTAATATTAAAAGTAAAATTCTGAGTCTGGTTTAAAATGTGTGGGATGTGCTGCTCCTTGTGACCTGGACAGTGTCAGCAAGTGTTTTAATGTCCACTGGGGCATTTTAGAGTCCTCAGTGTGCTCCAGCTCACAAATCACAGTGTATCTAAAGTGGGCTGTGCTGCAGACAGGAAAGCTGCTGCTCTTTTGAGGAGCAGTGCAAACCATCTCCCACCAATCCTGGTTCTCTCAGGAAGATAAAGGACTGGGAGAGCTGCATGTGGATGTGGTATACCAAGATAAAGCTAAGAAGTGGAAGTGAGGGAAATACTCAGATTTACCCCATGAAAGGTTTTGGGAAGGAAACTGATGACAGCTTGATTTCAGACCATCGTGCCGTGCGTCTCCTGTTCTCCAGCCCCAGAGTGCCATGTACCCGGTAATTCCCTCTGCAGTCTGCGTTAGATTACAGAATGTGCCTCCTGGTTTTGGTTTATGCACAGTTGAAAGCTGCAAGTAGGAAGCGTAAAAGATGCTCTCTAACAAGAGCAAACCCGATTTTTATAGTTGCCTGTAAGGTTTTTTTTTCCTAAACAAGTCTTACTTTTTAATTTCTTTTTTCCAAAAAAGAATGAATCAAAATGATACACTGCTCTACTAATAAAAAGGGCAGCTTTGAAGTGATCACAATGGGGAAGAAGTATCCTGCTGTTGTAATGTTTCTGTGGTGTTACTCTGCTGCTTCACAGTGTTTAAATTATGATCCTGCAAAATGCTTCCGTGCCTGAGCGAGTCATTTGGACTTTCTGAACAGCCAAACAAAAACTTGAGGGGTTGTGGTGAGGATTATTTCTGGGAGTTGGATCATTTGGGTCTCAACTTTTCAGGATGGAGCTGTTGGTTGTTTGCTGAAAATACTGATATTTTGGAATTGTGCTTCATGTTTTGTTCTGCTTGGGAGCTGTTGAAAATAGATGCCCAGTTTTCACCCAGCCCCTTCTGGTGTGTCTGGCTGTGTGATAGGCACCACGCTTTTCTTGGTAATTGATTTCCCTGTGTGTCACAAGGCAGAAAATTTGCATACAGACATTGCTTTTTAGAGGCATTTGGCATAGAAAAACTGTACCGTAAGGTATGAAGTCCATTTTACAGTGTTCTCCTGAGATTCTGTGGGTTTGGTTCCATGTTGTTGAATTTCATGCCTATGATATTACAGTTTTGAAAGTAACACAGGGCAAAATACTTATTGTCTACAGGGAAGCAGCTTTTGGGAAGGCTTTAGTGGTGACAAAAGAGTAATCTATAAAGATGCCAAATATCTCAGTTTCTAAATGACATTGATTATGGTTGTTACCAGGAAACACTTCTCCTTTTCATTCTTTTCCAGTTTTGTTCAGTGTACCTAATTCATGACTCAGTAGAAATGACGAGATTTATCCTGTTAGCTGTGCCACTGGGAAATCATCCAAATGGCCCGGACCTTTGCAGCAACCACTTCAGATATTAACTTACAGTGGGCAAAACAATAAGCTGGTCGAGTTGCAGTAGTTGGATGTTTCCTTGTTGAGAGTATGTTTTATTCAGACAAGGAGAAAACGGCTTGGATTTTTTTTGTTTTGTTTGTTGTCAACTGTAGCTGCTTTCAGCAAACATAGAACCAATGTATTGAAATGTATTAATTTCCTTCTACTGTTGAGAAGGAGGGGTAAATCTTGCCATTCAATCCCCCTGTGACTCTTTCCTTGGTTGTCAGGACTGTTCTTGTGAAAGTAACAGCTTATACTTTTGGGATCTTAAGCAAAAGCATATACTTTGGTTGTATGACTTACTAAGTGAATTGGCTGGTCTTGGGCCTGATTTTGCAATTTTCTTTCTTATACCTTATCTGTGTTTACCTGAATTATCCCACTGGAGCAAGTGTGACTGCCTAGAGCTGATAAATACGATATGAGCTAATGAGGAGACAGGGACAGGTTCACTGGTATGGTGATCTCCAAACTTTCAGTTTTATGTAGAGCTGTAGTAATAATTATTTCTTATTTTCACTCTAGTTCCCTTGCCACATTTGAACCCTGCTACAAAAAGGAATTGAAAGGTTGGTCTGAACAGAATGTGCAGTTACAGAACTATTTTTTTATTTCATGGTCTTTTTTTTTTCTTTTTATTTTTTTGCCTAACTTTGTTTTGTAAGGGGAGAAAAGAGAAGAAACTGCAAATTAGAGAATGTGTTCATAAATTCGTTTGGAATAAATTGTGACTGTCCTCCCTTAAACTGCCTATAATGCTTACTTGTCTTGAATAGGCAAATAACTTTCAGTTACTTGCTGCTGAAGGAAATTCTTCTAATGACTTGTGTTGCAAAATCAATCACTGACTTGAAGATGGGGTTTTAATGGATTTAATTTAAAAGAGGTTTAATTGTGTCTAATCATTAAATCTGTAGTAATTTAGGAATCGTTAGTGGAGAATATTTAGCAAATACAAACCAGGACATCTAATGATCAACTAGTCATATAAAGGCATTCAGTGCTTGTAAAGTAAAAGCAAAATCACTCTTTTCTGCTTCATGAAAAAAAAAAAAAAAACAAACCAAAAAACCCCACAAACCTACAGCCACTGGAAAAGCTGAAGAGAATAAATATTGTATCTATTTTAATATTGTGTAGAATTATGTGGAATAACAGATAATGTCAGATTACTCTCAAGAAGGAAATAAGTCTAATCATTGGAAGAAAAATTTTTATTTGAGTTTTGTTTGAAGGAATGGAAGTTAAAAATAAATCGCTTGTTCTGTCTTTAAAATGTTACAGTAATGGAGGTTATTATATACTGGGCTAAGTGGAGTGAGAAGAAAAATATATTTTCTTTTGTAGTAAGAAAAAAAGTCTACATCTTGCAAGTGGTTAAGTATGTACATTACTGTTCCTGTGAGCAGTCTCATCAACTACAAATTTTTGGACATAGAGTATTCTAAATTATCAATTAGATATAACTGAATACATTTTTTGTATCTTAAGAGTTCAACGCTATATATGCATAAACTGTTAGGTGTATGCTGAGGATCTTTAGTATATTTGAGATTGTATTCTGGGAGGACTTCAAGATTCTTTTTAGTGAAACTGCTAAATTTAAAGTGAATGTCTTCTAGGAGACTGTACTTCTTCATTGCAGTGAAGTGGTTTGGTTTTTTTGTTGAATAAGAAGGACAAAATTTTACCCTAAATTACTAATATCAGTAGGAGTCTTGCCACTAACTTTAGTGGGTCAATATTTCAATCCTAATATTACAGAAGTTCTTTTTCCTGTATACAGGGAAAAGTCTGTAGAACAAATAACAAGTTTCTATTAAATCCATCTGTAAGCTAGGAAGTGGAATAACGTATGGACTATGAGAGAAATCTGTAGTACTGTGAATAAAATTTCCATGCTCAGTACCATAATTACCATTATTCTAGAAATTCTGCTGTTCAGTGATTTTAGAACTGTTGAAGATGTTGATGGCAGGGTAATTGGAGAGGGAAAATAGATGTAAACCACTCCATTTTGCACTCCAGATTTCTATCATTGTATGTCAACAAGCTTGAACCAGGCGTGCAATCTAGTAATCATTTCACAGTGCTTGAAACGGCTTTTAATAGACTGGGGTTTGTTTGCTCTTTTTTTTTTCCTCAGCCACCCAACGTTGTTTCCCAGCACATTCGTGTAACTCGGAATACAGGGTTCCAAAGCAAGGGCAGTGCTCACTGACTGTGGTACAACGTAATCTTGCCCCACAAATGTGCAAACAATAGCAAAAGTATGTGTTTGGGAATATGGCACAGCTGTTATCTTCTGCCGGGAGCAGGGAGCGTTACAGTGACATAGAACGACCAGTTAAAACCACTCCGGCCGTTTTACTGCCTGTAAATGGGGCGTGTAAAGAAAAGCAAGGGCCGGTCCCTCCATTCAGATAACCATCGGTGCAGACTAGCGCGGCACTGCCTTTCTGCACAGACTTTGAAGAATAGAGGCAAAGAGTTCCCCTTTTTCCTTCCCCTCCTATTACATTTCTGGCACCCTGTATGTGAAATCTCGGTTGGAACCTGAACTTTCTGTTCTGAGAATCTGTGCTTCACTGGTTACCTGGAACAAGGACTTTTTTTTATTATTATTATTATTATTTTTATTACGGTCATTAGCTTGACTATATGAAATGATTGTTAATGATTATTTGTAGACATAGGACTGCTTGTAAAACAGATGAGACATTGCCAGAGCTGCAAGAGGAAATGGATCCAAATTCTGCATTTTAGGTTAAGGTTTTGAGTGTTACAAGGTTGATCTCAGTCAACTCAAAGGCTTAAGATCTTTCTATTTAAAGCAACTGTTTTGCTTTAACTCTAATAATTGTGTTTGGCTTCTCCACCATTATGTTTGAATGCATATATGATTATCTTACCAAATGGATTGGTAAGGAGCACTGTGATTGAACTTAGGGCACCAAATTTATTCTAAGGTTTGAATGAATGCAAAACATCATAAACTCCACTTAATTCTGGCATTTGCGTGAGTGATAAGAGGGCTTTGTAAGAGCTATAGAGTTGTTAGTTGTTTTACAATGAGGAGAAAGCAAATTCATTCTTACATGTTGTTTGCATATTACCCAGAGGGAAAAATGACACTACGGCGACATCATCAAATACAGTAAAAAACTAACTTTTTAATACAGATGTCCATTGTTGTTTTAAGTGCTTTGGGGGCTGGTGGTTTGGTTTATTTTGGAACTTGCTGAACTATATGAAGTGTGTCTCCAGGGGCCTGGTATTTTAATACCTTGTAGAAGGTTGTATAACAGTAGATGATGTATTTTGCCTGCCTTCCAGTGCTGTAAATAAATTACATGTGCTGGCTTGGGAGAACATATGAGAGGTGTAAATCAAAGGCTAATATAAGAGGAAAAATACCAATTAGTGATGTCTTGCAACAGATTAGAGTTTCTTTACTCATTTATCTATGATCAAGAGATATAAGAGCAGTAATATGTATAAAAATGTTAACATGAAGGGGTAGAGGGTCTAGGATTATTTAAAATGAGTGCTGTGATTCACTGCTTTTTCACAATTTGCTATGGTTAAGTCACTTAAATACTGAAGTCAACAATCCCCTAGGCAAAGAACGATAATATAATTTTAAGTGTATTGTTAAAATTGAAATTTGATAGCTTCCACTCTCTAATCCTATCTAAGTCTTGCTTGTATTAAAGGGAAAATAGATACATGTGTCAGTTTTGGAGCATAATCTTTCTTTTGAGTTTAAAGGATGATAAATGTGCTTCAGACAAGCAACACAGCGGTTTATTGGTATGAATGTTTTGCTAAATACTACATGCTTAACGCAATCCCCATTCCTTTATAATAAGTTTAAATATTAATTCTTTGGAATGCTAGATGCCTAAAGCTAGATAGAAATGCTGTGCAGTTTCAGATATCTAGGAGTGGGCTTGTGAAACAGGATATTTAACTGGGAGAGATGAGTAGCACATTTCAGAGTTATTAGGGCAGAACAACAATGCAAGAGGATGACTTAAAAAGTTACAAAATTGTTTTCTGTGCATGAGGCTTAAATACTTTAGAGTTATTTATTTGAACCACAAGAGTAGATTTCCTATCTATGTAGGTTCTAGGTTGCATTTTTTATTATTATTTTGTTGAACTTCTTCTTAGCTGCCTGCCCCTCTCTAAAGCAGCTGGCTTTGATTTGTCCTGAATCCTTCAGCGAGAGGGAGTGATCAGTCAAAATGACTGCAAGTTGTGCTCTTTGATGGAACATCTCTGTCGTGACTGAAGAGAGGAGACTAAATAGGGCAGGAATGGTGCTCAAGGAAAGCAGCAGTTTGTATTCAGAAGGACTCACTTCACTCTAAGTCAGCACTCAGTGTTCCTTATGTAAGTCCTGCCTACCCTTCAACCCCTGTCTGTGCTGGACAGAGAAGAGAGAGTTAAAGTGAGAACAGATAAAAGAGGAAATTTCTGTTTTGTTACCCAGTATTTTCTGGGAAAATCCCAGAAAGGGTTTAACATAAGGTTTCATAACTCTTGCTCTGCCCTGCTGCTCCTGCTGAAATTGCAGGGAGTTGACTTCAGAAAGAGGCCAGTACTGAATATTTTTGAAATATTTTTGAAAATTCCTTCCATGCTCACAGAAGAGAAGATCCAAGTGTTAAATTCTCTGCTGGAGAAAAAAGTGTGCAAGCATTTGTAGCCCAGTTGCTCAGGTGCCAAGGTCAGTTAGCACAGCATGTTCACCTTTAGTTTTTCTTGTGTTCAAGACCATGCATGGGTGTAAAGCTGGTGTGATTGGTGAAGGATTGTGCCAGCAGCCAACATGGCTGAGTATATAAATAGTTTGGATGAACAGAAGAAGGGTGCTTGAACTCTGTTCTAGACTGTACTATTTTTATCATTTTGGGGCAAAGCTTTGTACTGGTCATGATATTTCTACAGTGACAGCATAGCAGAGTATGGTGTAGAGAAGGACAATACAGTTTTGGAACCAGAAACAGAGCAGTTGTTTGGGCAAACTCTCAGGGCCAGCTTAATTTTCTGTGCTGAGAGACAGAGTTTGGTAGTTCATGTGCAGCACTGGGATGATGTGGCTGTGCTCTCTTTGAGGTCTGATCTGGTGGTGGTGCAGGACATGGCACTGCAGCTTGTGGCTTTATCAGCCAGGGGTGGCACTTGCTCTGTGGCTGCAGCCCCTCTGCACAGCTTGTGCAGGGATTGGGTTTCTCTTCTGGCTACATGAAGGTTGTGGTGTTTGTCCTGATTGGTGAGTCTCCGTGAGCATGAGTGGTAAAAAGTGCAAAATCCATCTTTGTTATCTTTGGGAGAGTAAGGTTTTTAACAGAACATTTTAGTTGGGCTTGTTGCTGCTTGGCATTTGGATTGTGCTGCCAGTTGCAGAACTGCTGCAGAGGAACAAAATCTCCTGTTGATTTTAGCACTTGATGTGCTGAGGTGAGGGAAGGGAGGCTACATTAAGGGAGCTGTGTGGGACATAGCCGAGAATAAAGTACCTGTTGGGAGGAAAAATTCTGCCCCTCACCCCCCAGTTTTCTGGGTTGCTTTTGCCTCCCAGCAGATGGCAGTCTCTTAAGGATGCGTTGTTTTTGAGGCAGAAATCACCTGATTTCTGTGTGTCCCTGGGCTTTTGAGGTGCAGGTGGCTACTACAAGGTTCCCAAGATCCTCATCACTCTGGCAGAACAGATTTTGCACGCAGCTGAGACTGTCTCCAGGACTTGAACAACAAAAAGCAACACTGAATTCCTTCTTTCTGGATATCTGATTGTTGTAATGTTCAGTTTCCTTGAAGTTATCAGAGCTGGTTTATGTTCAACTGAAACTGAACTGGCCTAATGCTGGTGCAATTCTTAAGTGATGTCATTTTAAATCCAAGAGTGGATGAAAAGGGGGCAGACTTGAGCTCTGGAGGGCTTATGCATAAAAATTTGTCCTCTAAGTATAGACTCAGTTGGCAAAAGAAAAAGACATCTCACATTTTTAATCTGAACAGTTTGCTTCTTTTTTTTTCCTCCTGCCATCTTACCACAAAATGGCTTTTATTACTTTTCTTTGAGTTCTTGGGCTATTCGAGGTTTGCTGACTTGTCATGGTTTTGTGAGGATAAGCTACAGACAATGTGTGAATGGTTCTCCTTTCAGAACAAAGATCCACATGCATTTCAGCGTCTCTGATTTGGATGGATATGCAGGAAATTTAAGGGGATATTTACCCCTAGAGCCCACTTGCTCTTTCCCTGCTCTTGAGTCTTAGTGACCTTTTCTTTCTACTCTCTTGGCCTCCTTAGTGTGCCACTGTGCTGTTAGCTCATTTTAAAATATATATATAAAAAGGGTTGTAACTTACTTGGATTGTGGGCTAAATGAGTGGAAGCATGGCAACTGGTGTAAATAGCTTTTGGTCTGCTGAATATGTAAATACTCAAAATCTGTCAGGGTGACTTGGCTTGCTTTTCTTGGAATTATTATTCATATGAGATCTCCTTTCTTTCATACTGCATCCTGTCAGAAGCTATTAGACAGAGATTGCTGGCATAAGTACTCAAACTGCTTTGTCAAAATGAACTTTTATACCTGTTGCTCTTACATTTGCCAGGTCCATGGATACTTCTGCAAGTGGATATGTTCTGCAAGATTGGTCATAGAAGGCTAATATAAAGGGACCAAAACCTAGAAGGTGAGAGCAGACCACTGGGATGATTAATCATCAGCAGTGTTTTGAGCCATAATGTACAATAGCATTGGCTACAAGTGCAGCTTATTTGACAAGTTAGAATGAAAACGCTGGTGTGCTGCAGAGGCTTGCAGCCTCAGTGGTATCCAGCTTAAGTTTCTTAAAATGACATTAACCTGCTTGGGGAGCTTTCCTTGCCAAGGACTAGTGTTAATGCCCACAACAGTTTTCTTATTAGCTGCTGGAGAAGTTGCTGGAAGACTTGAAAATTAAGAACAGTAAACATCAGAGATGATAAAGAAGTTTTATGCATGGGGTAGATGTTTCGGCAGCAAGCAGGCACTCTGAAGAGACAGGAAGGTAGTTTTGGATCCTAGATAATAAGAGACTTTAGAGAAAACTTGGTGAAAAATAGCCTCATAGCCAGGTAGCATTTAGATAAAAAATGGATTGTGACACTAACTACCACTAGAGAAAACAATCTAGGAGATTGGATACAGGTTCCAGTGTGGAGGCTGCTGACTGCAGCATTTGCTAGTTTGATGAGCAACCCTGATTCACAGTATGTTATATATGGGAAGGAGCTTCTAAATGGAGTGATTTGTAGATCAGAGTTACAGTTCATGTGTATGGTGCCCACATATCTGTCCAAGGCACTGGTCTTGTTCTGCTGGTCCAGAAGGAAATCTCCTGTTGCATCCTTTCTGAACGGAGTGTGGCTGTAGGTTTTCTCTGTTGGTAACTAAATATTTTGTGAAATGAACCTGATCTTCAGCAATTTTGTGTTTTCTAGATTGGATTATGTGGGCTTGACACTAGGAAAGATACTTTCTAGGACTGTACTAATTTTTTGATGTATGGTGCCCAAAGATGGCATGAGTTGTTTATCACTGGAGTTCTTAAAGACAGACTGGATGGAAATCCTACTGTGGAATGTAATTCTTTGGATCCAGCTATCTTCCCTGTGACATTTTTAATTCTCACACTCAACTGTTCGGGCACTAGAGAGCTAGAAGAGGTCTCTCAAGCTGTAATAGTCTAGGCTTCTTTCCTCTTTGACTTGCTGAACAAAGTTCAAATCCCTCCTTGTCTAACGTTGGTGTTTCTGGCCACTCATTTGTTTGTCAAGAAAACACTGAGAAGGCATACAATAAAAACCAGACTGAGTGAAGGGCTTGAAGAGCACCAGTTGGGAGAGCCAGTGGTGGGACAACTGGGCATGGAAAATGATTGATTTTATGTGCGAAGCAGTTGTGAAATGTTCTGTGGCATTCTGGGGACATGCCATTGCTAACAAATGATTGCCTATTGGGGATAGAAAATGCCAGCCATTGTTCTGAAGAAGGAAATAGCCTTATTGATACTGAATTAGGCTCACATTGAATTATTATTCATTTGCAGTGCATCCTGTTTTCCAAATAAAAAAATTAACCGAAAGCTTGCAGCACTGTTTGCCTTCAGTTGTTGGTTGTATCTGCATCTTTATGGTCCAGGTGGAGTTTAGACTGTTTACGTCTGGGGGTGGATTGTGGCAAAAATTGGCATTAACAGAGCAGCTGAAGGAAGCTGTTCTTCTTTTTGAGAGTTCATCAAACTAGTTCTTGTTTTACAACAAGCCTGAGATTGAGACTGGCAGAGGTAAATGTGATGGTAGATAAGACTTAACTTCTGGGATGCATTTTGAATTGTCACATTCAATGTTGATGGCAGAAAAATAGTGGTATAAAACCCAATATTGTTCCCTTTTGAAAGGAATAGAAACTGACTTTTCTATAGAAATTGAGATGCACACCAGATATAAATATTTTATACAGTGACAGTATTTTGTATACAGCTCTGAAAGTTTGAGTTTTGTGCCCAGTGTTATTGAACAGTTTTTGCTGAAATCCTAATGGAATATGGAAAGCCACTACCAGTAAAGTTTGTGCCTTCAGTTTAAGGGAATATTTTTATTTAATAAAAATCAGGAAGTGGGCGGCATTTGACATGCATTTCTTGAGAAGTCATCAGGAACTGGATAACAGGTATTTTCTTGTGTCATACATATGAGGCAGTACCTTGGCATGGAGGATACAAACTGTTTTTGTAGGTGGGAGGCTGTATGTTCTGGAAAGCAGTGACACTGAAAAGGATTGGCGTGTCATATCCAACTGGTATGAGAAAATAACACTTCTGACAGGGTATGAGGTGATATGATACATTATTAAAAAGCTTAGGGAAAAGATGTAATTCTGTAAATTATCACTCTGGTTGCAGGAAGATAGATTAATGCTCAGACTTCGTTAAATGGCTTTGAAAAATCAAAGGATTTGGAGAAGGACTGAAAGATGCCAACCCATGTGTGGTACTCATGGACTAATGAAAGATTACAGGGAACCTGGTCTGTTCCGGAGATGCAGTGGAGGAGAAAATAAGTGATACTTGAGGGTTCTTTTGAGTGCAGAATGGTATCTCGTGGCTGGAAACTGAGAAGGATAAAACAAGAAGGAAGACGGATTTTTGACTGCAGGGGTAATTAAACCTGGCACAGTTTAGTAAAGGGAAAAGCCTTCTGGATATATGGAGAGACTGAATGTTCCTATGGAAGAAATTATTAATTCCAACCACAGACAATTGCATTCAGTGGCAGAATCACTAGATGGATGAACTGGACCATGGTTCCACTTGCAGTCTGTAAAAGACTGGATTCCAGGCCATCTCCTTCTTCCAGACCTGGTGCTACAGTTCCTTCATGTGCCCTCTGCATTGCAATCTGTGGGACTGGCATCCAAATGAGGCCAAATTTATGCCCTCATTCTGGGTTTTGTGACAAAGAGAAGGGGACAGACAGGGAAGGAAGAGCATTGCCACAACCACAGTCGCACAGTTTGGACAGTAGTTAGCGCAGGGGAATCACTAGCAACTAATGTTTCCTCCAAACCCCCTTTCTTTCCTCTTGTTGTGTCTTTCCCTTCAGCAGACAGCACCACTCCTCCTGGACTAGACAAGTCTGTTCAGAGATGTGTGATGGAACCTGCTGTCTCCTAGGGCCTGGGCTGAGACCAACTAAAACCAAGTGCTGGGTTTAAAACCTGGACACGTGGAGAAAGGATAAGGGTTGTGGTAGTCTCTTGCTAGGCACTGATGATTTTCTACGTTAATGTCTTCTCTTTCTTTGTTTTCTGAAATGAAAACAAAGGCTCAGC
Source organism: Brachypodius melanocephalos (assembly GCA_013398615.1). NCBI lineage: Eukaryota > Metazoa > Chordata > Aves > Passeriformes > Pycnonotidae > Brachypodius > Brachypodius melanocephalos. The sequence goes on along the minus strand of VZSR01000245.1, from coordinate 14,478,366 downwards.
CTGCTTCCTAGCCCAGGAATAGTGACATACTAACACAGTTATTACAGCAAACATTTTGGCCCTCTCTGGTCATGATGTTTTCTTTCTGTGGGGAGACTGAAATACTAACTCACAAATAATGTCTTTAGAAGTCATATTAGTCACACATTTTTAAGACATTCCAAAATCATACCAACCTCCTTCTGAGCCTGTCTGTTGCTACCAATGATTCAAAGTTTTGAAAACTCTCCTTTAGTTTTGATTTACATTTTGGTCTTGGGCACTTGTTATTTCTGGCAAATGCCAGCTCAGTTTCATTAAAGAAAAATCTGTTTTACAGCCACGCGGCTCAGATCTGCTGCGCTTCTAATAATTGATGGCTGGTTTCCTTATTTCCTGCATTGTAGAAAAATAAGGACCTTGTTAGATCCAAACAAGCCTGCATAAAGTCACAGTGTGAAACATCAGGTTGGGGGTGAGCAGAGCAGCTGCAGGCAGGTTTTACAACTTAGGGCTACAGTTGGTCGAGACAGCCAAGGGAAACTGAGAGATACCCATGTGACTAAAATTCAGCTGAGTTCTTTAGCTCCCTGGCCTGAGATTTATATTTGTGACACCTTCCCCTCTGTCAGTCCCTGGGCCAGACACAAGTCTGTCTGTCTGTGTACCCACGGCTCTGCACACCCCGTGGAGTGGCCGCTGTGCCTGTTCCTTGCTGTGCCACCATGGGATGTGTCTATTCCCAGTGTTGGCTGCCTTGCTCCTACAGCTCACAGCAGTGCAAGCGTGTGCCCTGGGAGAAAGCAGCTGCCATGTGGTGGAGATGAAAAATCAAGAGCAAACACTTTATGAATTTCTGCAAGTGGGCAAATTAATTTCAATCTGAACTGTCATCACAAAGGGCCTTTTTTTCCTTCCCCTTTCCTTTGGGTGGTATCTTTGATTTATATTTCTGAATGAGGCAAGTGATTGCCCTTTGGTGCTAAGTTCAGTTTCTTTATAGATTTTCGGTTGCAGAACGCTGTCAGTTTTTTGGTTAATGTGGTAGCTGTTTTGGATTTGCTTGGGGGTTTTGTTTTATGTTGTTTCAAGAACCAGAGAAATTCAATAATGCCTGTGTTAATTGGAAATAATCTATTAGTTTTAAGGAGCAGCTAATATCTATCAGGTATTCTTCTACAATGCAATACCTGTCAGATGCTTCCTTGCCACTCTATAAGCTGTAAGTAGAGACAGGATCCTGCTTCAGAGTTTCATGGAGTTAAGTGGCTTGTAAGAAGCCAAGCAGTGACACCTGTAAAGTGTCATAGAAGATGGTGGTTTGTTTTTTATTTTCATGCAGCTATCAGGTCCAGGCTGTTTCCTTTGAGAACTGGATGGTTACTTTCAGGAAAGAGAAATGTGTGATGACTGTCCTAGACACTCCTTTGCAGGACTTGCACTTCAAAGGAGGTGAAGAAGAATTCGTAGGAATTGTAGAACTACAAGCCTTACAATTTGCTTTAGTAAAAGGCATGTTGCTGAGAGATATTCAAGAACCTAACTCCCATTGACATCTGTGGAAATTCAGTGCCTAAACAGTTCTCTGGAGCTGGTGCTTGGTCTTCTGGCACTGAATATTACACAGTTCTTGCTTTCTGTGGGTCTCCTTTTAAGGCATCTTCTGTGAGTGGTGCAATAGTTTTAATTTTGAATTCTTCCCGTCCTGAGTTCCAGCATGTGATGCAGACAGCTGCCTAGAAAGCTGTGCCATGTGATAATCTATTGTTCCACCAAGGAGTTGAGGCCTACTAGACAAACAGTGGGGTGGGAGAGTGAGTCAGAGAAAATACACTGCACTTTTATTAATTGTTGCTGGGGGAGGATGGGGCCAATCTTCAGGCACTGTGACTTTGTGGAGTGGGGAGCTAGAGTGACATACTCATTTGTTTGAGTGAAAATCCAGGGAAAAGTAGAAGATTTTTGTTGGCATTTCCTCCACTCAGCACTGATCTTATCATGCTGGTTTAGTAGCAGAGCTCTTTTGGCTTATTGCCAGGTGATACCTTTGGAGTCTGTCTGAGATGTGCAAGATAAAAGATCTCAGGGAATTACAAGTGTTATGACTTTGCTATCAAACTATTCTAATGTGTAGACTCTTAGAGTCTTCTGACCTAGAAAACTACCTTTCTTTTAAAAATCCTGTTACTGAAGGAAAAGGAAACACAAGAGAGTTGGGAAATGGGACTTGATGTTTATAAGGGCCCTGAGAGCAGCCGTAATTAGAGTAGGTTTTTGGAAGAGACTTGTTCCTTTGCCAGCAAAGGGCCTTGGTGTTCAGCCAGGTTAGATGTAGCCTGAGAGTAAGCATTTGGGAACTGCCTACCATACGTTGGTTCTGTGTCTGGCACTGAGAACACGAAGCATTCTCTCACTGAAAATACTTTGTGTACTCCCAGAGTGCCCTGTGAAACCCTGCTGAGGGCTGAGTCATTGCCCAGCCATTTGGGATGGATCTCTAAACCCTGACTCGTGAAGGGCTGCACCAAGGTGCTGTGATGGTGATCCCTCCCCTGGGTGCTGTCTCACTCTGTGCAATTGGCAGTTTCAATATGGGCCCACAGTTCTGGTAGTTTGGCCAACTGAGTGATGTGAGAGCTAGGAAGTTCCTGGAATCCCCATTGTCAGTGTCTTCCTTGCATTCACAGATTGACAACTGCTTTGGACATGAGTATAGGCCTATCTGCACAAAGATGTAAATGGGACTTGCAGGATGTAAGTGTGTAGGTGATCAAAGTAGTCATTAAGGAAGAAGACCTAGATTTTCTTCATTTTCTTTGTAAAGCTTTAAAATTGAACTCTTGATTTGTGAACTTGTTTCTCAGATTTCACAGTGCGTGAGAGGAAAACATTTGACTTCCTATCCCAAGGCCTCTAGAGCTCTTGTCAATCTAATTTCCCTGGTTTTAGACAGGAATCACAACTCTCCACCATGTTCCAGATGCTACAGAAGTCAGTGGGACTTCAGGAAAAGATGATTGCTTCTGGCAGAGCTAAATTTGAGTGAGTCACCTAGGAAAGGTGGTGGGGCATGGATAAGGGACCCCAGTGAAGTCTCTGGCCCCTGTCTGTGCTGATGTAGAGCAGAAGGCTGGGCAAGAAGGGTGTCCAGTGCAAAGCCTACTAGGTGCTAGGAGCAAGAGACTGGGAAGGAGCATGTGGAGGGTCGAATCCAGTTTCTGGCTATTGCAGGCAGATGGTGCTCAGTGCAGGGAACATCTGTCCCATGCTGCCCACAAAGCCTCTAACAAACTGAGATCAGTGGAAAACACCAAAAGCTACAAACTGCTGTGTGCCTGAAAGAGCAGGAGAGATTGAAAGCACTGACTGTGGCCAGCAACCCTGGAAAGGCTGGGAATTTCCTTAAATAAAAATTCTGAGATGACCTAAGCATCAAATTTGATCACTGCTGTAAGTACCAAAACTTTGTACCTCATGTTATTTGTGTGTTTGGACAATTGTAGAACTGGTGACAAACTAGTGCCCACCAGTGCTGGAGTGGAGTGGCTGGGGAAAGCTCCCAGGAATCCTTTGGACTTGCTAGTGCTTACATCAGCCACATTTCCATGTAGTGCACAGGAGAAGGTGCTGCTTTTTTCCTTTTCTCTCCACCCCCCTTTTCTTTTCCTTTCTTCCCCTCTCTCTATTAATAACTAAAGCCAATGGCTGCTCTGAGTTACGAGGGGGTTTTATTGCACAGTTGCATGGTGGAGGGGCCTGGTTTTCATTGTGCAGTGCGGGATATCAGTTTTAACCCAGAGGCAGTGATGTTATTTAACAGGTGCCTTAAAGGCATAGTGCTTATTTAATCACCGTCTCCAGATCAACATTATGTAAATTGAAATTGCTTAGGTACGCAATTAATTGTGAATGCTTTAGACATTTTTAAAGGCATAAGACAATACCTGAAGTTCCATTTTAAGAATATCCAGGTCAAAGGACACACATGTTTTTATTTTCTTATTTGAGGTATAATGTGTTCAAGGCAGATTTATGGCACAACCTTTGTTTATTGACTTGTACTTTTCCACATGAAACTAATGGAACATGACAGATGATATTTATGAGGCATGTGTTCTTGATTAAATCATGTTAGACATTAAAACCTGATAAAAGAACGTATTTTAAAGAGTGGATTAATAGAAAGGGAGGCAGCATTGATTGGCGAGTTTACACGGAACAAGACATTTTGGTCTTAGACAGTATTTATAGGAAAGCTACGTGGTTATAAAACTAGAAGCTGAACAGAAAAAGATTAATAAGCTTTGCCTCTTTGGAAAGTTTGAGTTTTTTGTTTTTCTCCTTTTGTAAGCCACTGGCCACCTTGTATTTCTGGTCTTTCAAGTGAATTTATTCAGTTCTGCATAAGAACTTGTGACCCTTTGTGGCCTGCTGCTTGTAATGTTTGCCCTATGTGCGTTCTGTATTCTTCAAGATTCTCAGTCAGCAGGTCCATGCAAGCAGCCTGTGCCACTGCTAAAAACTGCTTTGTAAATATGCTCTAAATTCTGCTTAGATGAGTGCAGACAGGGTGAATCAGCAACAGTCAGATGAGGCTGCTTGTCCCCACCTTGATACCTGGGGCTTTGCACAAAGTTCTCAGTAACAGGCTAGTAGGGAATCACCTTGAGTAGTATTTTGCACGTTGGCTTAAGAGTGTCCTGTAAGTATTTCCTGTGGAGAGCAGTGGGAGGATTTTCGGAAATGTGGCAAGTGGGAACAAAGTTTGTTTCTGTGGCTTATAAGACTAAAGAGAAAGCGGGTACCTGCATTCTGCTTTCAGTTACACAGGTGCAAATGTGGAATGTTTCCTGATTTCAGCTATGCACATGGATCTGAAGGCATACTCTAGCTTGGTGCAGCACTTTCATTATTGAGTTTTAACCTTCTGTGGCTGAATTTGTGCTAACCTGGATCCTCAAAACTGCATTTTGTCTGGAACAGGAAAAACTGCTGCAAGAGAAGATAGCTTTGAGTTCTTAAAGCTTAGATTTGAAGAAGTAATGTTCACTGCAAATACAAGAAAAACTAAAATTCTATAAGTTTTTATTACAGAAAGTAATTTCATGCTGTGGTGAAGTTTTTGCCTCCTGCTTGTAACTTCATCGTAACTGAAAGACTTGTGCCAAATTAATAGCTCTCTACTTCTCATCTGAAAGCATTATCTTTGGTGGATGAGATACAGTAAAATGTGTTAAAGTGATCGGATTCAAGTATTTAAATGAATAAATTGCTTCAATATCTTCCACAGGGAAGGAATGCAAATTATAGGCACGTTTATGATTTGCTTTCAGTTGGACTTGTCAGGGTAGAAACTAAAAATAATTGCAAAATGAGAAAGCTGTATAAGAAAACCAGTTTTTTGTGAATGGAGATGCTTTTATGAAGTGTTGTGTGACTTAATTTGAGTTAAAGCATGACCTTGCATATCATATCATCAGAGTGAGTTGTGTTTGAGAAGCTGTTAGCTAGAGTGCACTTCTGCTTTCCGCAAATCCAGTGGTAATTGATTTTTTTTCTTTTTGTTTTCCCCAGCTTGATCACTAAAACATCCGTACCTACTTGAGATTTTAGAATAAGCATTCTCTCCCATTAGGAAATGAAAATCTTCATAATGCATATGTTTGCCTATAGAGATTTCAGCCTTCCTTCCCCATGCATGTGGTGTAAGCCAAAACAACAGATGTTAGAGAATAAAAAGAATAGAAAATAGCCCTGGAAGTAATATTATGTTGTTACATTAGTATTTTGCCTCCTAAAAGATTTAGCAGAATTTAAAAAGCTTCAAAGATGGTTTGAATAATAGATCAGAGACTTAAAAAAAAAGAAGTGTATTAAGGCTGAAAAGAGGAGGAATGATTTTGTTGAGAATTGATGTAGATCAAAGATGCAGAATGTTTGTACAAATTAAAAAGGAGAAGCGGTGGGCAAGTGTGATTTTGGCAAAAAAGAAGTAGGTTAGCTCTCAGTCCTACAAAAAGTGGAAAAATTGATCACATTTAGAAAGATGGAATCTTTAAGTGGCAAAACAGATACTGAATGTGAAGGGCAGGTAGAAGGGTATTTATTGTGTTTTTTCTTATGCTGATAATGGTACTGCTAAGCTTTGTGAGGGCATCACAGCTCTGCCCTCTAAACAGGGTTCAGGTTCTCCTAGAAAAATAGCACTTTCAATCACCAGTGAAAATGGCTGGGGATGATGGCCATCACTCCAGAGATGACGGAGTTTGGGAAGGAATTTTTTCTTGTGAGGGTGGTGAGGCCCTGGCACAGGCTGCCCAGAGAAACCGTGGCTGCCTCATCCATCCCTGGAAGTGTTCAAGGCCCAGCTGGACAGGGCTTGGAGCAACCTGAGATAGTGGAAGGTGTTCCTGCCCATGGCAGGGAGTGGCACTGGGTGAACAACAAGCTCCCTTCCAGCCCAAGACCTTGTATGTTTCTGTGATTCTTTTCTTACAAGGATCAATGCTTACCACACCATTTTTGGTAGTCCTTTGCTGAGTCTGTTCTTACACACCATGAAGGACAGAGATTGTGTGTCCCTTCTGTCCTCATGCTCACCTCTCTTTCACAGCCCTCTCCTTGACGTTCCAGCTATGTCTTGTTTGCTAAACTTCACTTCTCTCAGCAAAATCCATTTATGTTGTCATGTTAGTGATAGGACTGGAGCCAGAAATCCACCTCTTGACTTTGATTTTTCTAAGTCTCTGTAAATTGAAGGAAAACTGAATTCCTTCAGCTCCAGCAGGTAATTGCTTCACTAGGAAAATTAGTTGCACTGTTAATGATTTTATTTATCATAAGGGAATTGTCCTTGGAGTGAAACTGTTGCTACCAGGCCACCAGGGAGGAAGCCATCAAATTAAAACTTCCTCTCAGCATGCTTCATACTGAACAGGTTCTTCCTGAGTTCTCCCAGCTTGTGTCTCCTTCCTCTGCTCTGTCCTGCCATGCTTTGCCAGTGGTTGTTCCTTTTTCACTTGTTGCTTTTTCTTTGCCTCTAGCTTACTCCTAATTTGTGTTTCTGCATCTCCTTGCTGTGGAGGATGCAGACTGCTGGTGCTTGGGCAGTGCTCCTGAGGGAAGGTAAACAGGCCAGGCAGGAGGCCTTCAGGAGATTCCTGTAGTGGCCAAATCATACATCAGGATCTCCCTGCCCAGTGCTTGAGAAGCAAGGATGACCTATTGGTTGTAGTGTTGCTTTGTAGAGACAGCTCTCGTGCTGCTGGGAGAGCGGATTCCCATTTCCCACCATCAGAGCTCACTGGGAGAATGTCATATCCAAAGATTGCAAGAAGTTTGTGTTCAATCTGCATTTCTAATATAAATGGAAAGAAAAACACGTATCAGCTAATACTGATTAATTATATCCCTGTGCTGGTGGCCAAGAATGGGAGTGTCTTGCCATACAGATTATATAAAACAAAAACGTTCTTTTTATGAATCAGCCAGGGAAGGCATCCAAGCTCTTTCAGTAGGTAGGTAAAGGGTTTGGCTAGTTTTCAGGGTTTGAAGCCATCTGGAAAAATTTAACCAAAATTATCTGCTTCACAGTCCCAAGATAAATCATTTTCCCACTTACACAATTGTTCCTCATTAAGCTAGTGGGGTTAGGGCTGATTAAACCCTCATATTATGGCTCAGGCTTTTACAGAGCATTTTGTAGATAGAGTTTTCGTGGTGACAGTGATACCACTCTCAGCCCCAGCTGAGAACAAGAGAAATAATAGTTTCATGGAATGGAATAAATACTCCATGAAACAGAAACAATTCTGTTTAGCTCTGTGTGGTTTAAGACATTGTCCTTTCTGACAAATGTTTTCTCTAAACAGTTCATTGTGTACTGTAGCAGTTATATATTTACGTATTAATATGAGCTAAATATATATTATGTATAATAAGAATAACCTTTTTTGTGACTCAAAGATACAGACATGTCCTACATGTGACTACAAGCATACTACTTTGAAAAGCAGTAACAAATAATTCTCTCTTTAAAAGCAGCTTCATTATGTTTTTCATGTCTTCTCTGCATTCCTAAGCAAACACTTGTAACTGAGAAGCAGACAGAAGGAAGACAAAAAATGAATATTTTTTTAAAATGAAAATAAGTTGGTGAACCTTATGCTGTGTAAATGGAGACATAATTCAGTGATATGAGATGTCCTTACATTTAATAATTTCCAGTGCTTCTCTGCATTTTAGAAAATACTGTGGAAATCAGCTATTTCAGTTTTTGGAAGATCAGTCTCATACTCCAGTACACTGTCTTTGTGCACTTGAGTAGTGTTGTTGACTTAGAGGTCTACTTATATGTGTGTGTTTTTAGCTTGGACTTACAGACCTGCCTGTGAAGTGCTTGAGATACATTTGATTGGGATTTGAGGTTGGATAAGGGTTAAGTATTTTACATGTTGTAGCTTCACTGAATGTGTAAGACCTGCAGCCAGTTGACAGCATCACTACCTCTCTCAGCTGTGGATCAGGGACATCCCTGGGAATGTCTCACAGGCAGTGTTTACAAGACGGAATCCTTTATTCAGCATTTGCATTTTGCAAACAAAGGTGATAGGTTTTGCCTCCTGATCCAGTAAGGTTTGTTACAGGGCTGTGGTGCATAACCCAGCTGAGTGACACCTGTCTCTCGTTGCAGTGCTGAGGTCTGGTGATGTGGCTGTGGGTCAGATCTGAGTTTGGGGCTCTGCCTCGGCTCATCATTAGAATCTCCAATGAGCCAGAAACCCCCTCGGTGCCTTGGACTTGCTGCTTGCAGAATCAGGCTGGTGATAACCTGCTTTTCTAAAATGCCTCTTGACCGGGGGCAAAATATGTCATCCGAGAGCACTGCATATAAGTAATTATTGTAACTCAGAGGTTGGTAGAGCTTTGCTTTCTGGAAGAGTGGTTAGAATTTCACTTACTGTGGAACTGTTGAAGCTCTTGAATACAGCAGACTGTACATGCAACTAAAACTATGTGCAGGGAGAAAGAAAGAAAACCTTCTGGTGCCCAGTTGTGTTCATGCCAACTGCTACCGTTCTTCCTTTTTTTTTTTTTTTAACTTTGTTATTCTGCTCCTTTGGAATGAGGTTTTTGAATGCTAAGAATTACTCAAAGCTCATAAAGTGCAGGGCTTATAGTTACAATAACTAGTATTTCCAGGGCACACATCATTATTACTGAAGATGGTAGTGGTGTGCGTGGGTGTCGGGGCACGTGTGTCATTGTGAAATACCAGGGAGTCTCAGCAGACAGAGGAGGTCTGCAGCCCAGCTAAGCTGGTTAGCACACACTCACTTCAGGCATGTACTTTAAACATCTGCCAATATTGAAAAATTTCATTTTGTCATTAAGTTGGTGCCTTAGGATTTGTACCCCAACGCAGTTTCTGTGAAATGAGAAGGTAGATGCTTTTCTCCTCAGTGCTGTTTATGCTTTCACAAGTATGTGGTTTTCACATGCTCCAGCAAAGGTAATGTGTGGGGTTAAGAAAAGAAACTGAGCCAAGCCCCTGTTATTCCCATCCCATTTTGACCTGAGGTAATGATCTTTTTACAGTATTGAAGAGTTAATACTTCCTTATAACTGATTTATCATATTTTTGGAAGAGCAGTGATACATCGAGCAGCTTCTGTGAATCCTCATGATGCAGAAGTTACCCCTGTAACATCAGGGTTACATCATGCAGGAGTTCTGCAGCCCAGGTGGCATGACAGGGCCATTTCTCATTGCCATGTGTGTCCCTGGTGGGGACAGTAAATGAGATCAGGCACCTCCTGCCCAGGACAAACACAGCTCAGGAGGGACGGGCCGTAGTGGCTGGTAGAAGAGCTCTGGAGGATGGTATGGTAAAAGCAGAACCCCCAGCCTGCACTTGCTTTAGGTTCAACATGGGGTTATAGTTTCTGAGCTAATTCTCACAGCTCTGAAAAACCAGAAAAGAACACTTGGTTGAACTGGAAGGTTTCTCATGTCCTTTTAGCCCAGCAGATACTTTGAAGCTTTTCCCATCTTACCTTCTTAAGTCCCTTTTTGATTTCACCTCAAGGTACAGATTCTTTCTTTTGCCCGAGGTCCCTGTGCAAAGCCTCTTGTTGTGGTGGTTGCATGTTTGGAGGCTTCCCTTTTGTTCTCTGTACATGATTCTCTTTCACATGAGCGCAGTCTTACAGATGCTTGTAAATTACTTTGTAGACTTGAGAAGCTGTTTTGCCCATTAAGCCTTCTGATACGCAAATGTAGCTCCCATCCCTTATATGCATAAAAACATTTAGAAGAGGGCTCTGTCTGTTGATACAGCACCCAGCACTGAAGGACTGATCTTGCCTAGATCCTCTACAGCTTCCCCAGTAGTAGATTAAGTGGAGTTCCAGATTATGTTGAAGTTGCAGGTTTGGGGTTGTTTCTTTCATTCCACATAGGTTATTCAGGGTCTGATTTCTACATCAGACTATGCTACTTTAATATTTACGTCTAAATCCATATTGAACCCTCCCTTCTAACTTCCCTTTCTTGTCTGCTGCTAGTACTTCCTTGTTAAAGTGAGCTGGAAATTACTTGGGTTTGGAAGGGAATATTTAAAAACAAACTAACATCAAGGTGCGGTTGCAAAATGTTGCAAGCTCTTTGTTGAATGCCTGCTTATTTTGGAGTGTTTGCTGGGCTAAATGTAACATGGATTTGTCTGTGATGTGTCATAGACTTATCAAAGCCAAATTACTCATTAAAATAATGCTGAATTGGAAATATGACGCAGTAAACCAGCGGATAAATAAAAGGTTAGCAGAAAGGTAACTTGATATATGAAACCATAAAAGAGATTTCAGAATTAATGAGGGAGACAATATTTCTCCTGTAGAGACTTTAAGACTTGGTTGAAATAGTGTAACAGCAACACATTATTTATTTCTTGTGTTGCCTTATTCTTAGGCCCGTGGGACCAGACAGGAAGGAATTAGAGAACCCTATATTACAATTTAATTGCTTGAAGAAAAAATATTATTTTTTATTGTTAACCATTAGCTGCTTCTAGTTTTATTAAAGTCATAATGTCCATGCTGTAGCACCAATGTTTGCAGCATGCAGTGAGGGCTAGCAAAATTGTTCAGTTGCTATAAAATCAGCGTAATGTGGGGAAAAAAAAGTTAAAAAATGGAGAGCTGGAACTAGACCAGTGGCTGTTCAGCTGTTACAGATGTCTAAGAGCTGTGTTTTCTTCCATCAGAGCTGTGAAGTAGTGTCCTGATCTTTCATTGAAGAAGTGTTCATGTATACACCCACAGTTTTCATTGAGTTGAGCCACTGACAGTAGCTCACGCTCACAGTTTGTTGTTTTATCTTCTTCATGTTGGCTTGAGATTTCTGTATAACGTCCTGGGCTTGGTCACTAAAAGTGTTTTTGATGGATGTTTTGTTTTTTAGGGTTTTTTTAAAAACCACAGGTTAAAATTGTGACATTATTTGACACCACAGTTTAATGTATAAGTTCAGTTTTTAAATAGGTTTGGGGTTTATTTTCTTTGTTTGCAGTGACAGTGGACTGTATCTTCTGCTTTTCTAACTATTGTTCATTTTTTAAAATCAAAATTCTCCTGTGCCAGCTACACTGTGATGACTGTCCCCTACTGTGTTCTTGGCCTGTGGGAAAGGAAAGACAATATAACTGAGTTTGGCTCGCTATGGCAAAAATATTTGGAGGAATGATCTCACACCTGCTTCAGGCTAAAAATGCTTCATCCATCAGCAGCCAGAATGGCTCAGCTGTTGAGCTGTGATGATCTGACCACATGGACAGATGAGCAAATCTGAGACACGTCTGTAATGCACAGAGCATGTTGGTAATGGCAGCACAGCAGCTCAGCCTTGCATGGATCCGCATGGAAAATTCACAGATCTGTACAATAATCCATTGCAATTTTGCACAGACTCAGAACATCTTCTTTCTCTCTGAAGCACAGCAGCAGATTTTTTTTTTCCTAGAATGTCTCAATCCTTGATCTTTTCTTAATTTCCCAAGAGCAGAACTTCATATGATGCCGGGAGCTGGTTCCTTTCACAGAGGTCTCCAGCTAGGAAGAGACAGCAGCATTTCACCATCTGATTCCGCTTTGGAGTCAGCTCTGTCTGAGGTGGGCTTAGCTCTTCTGATGACTGGGAAGTGAATGACTTTGGCACCCATGGGTAACACAGTTGCAACAGTGCCTGCAGAAGTGTTGTGCCTTTCTGTAAATTCAGAAAGTGATGGTTGTCTTTCTTCCCTTTCCTTGTTAAATTCATCCCCAGTGAGCAGTACTTTTAACATCTGTGGTTGAACCACAGTGTGAAAGGAGCTGACTGGATTGTTGAGGTGATGGAACTGTTGGAGCTCGGTGCTGGGATCTGCTGATGTTACCTACAGCTGGCTTGGATTCAGTTTTAAACCAAGGGTGTCTTCCAGTCCAAGAGATTCCTTTGTGTGCTGAAATCCAAATCATTCTCTTGCTATTACAAAGACAGTAACAGGATAGAAAACACTCACAAAAGGTTTCAGGGACCTGTAGATCCCCAGGGCAGTTGTGATAAGCCGCTGTCTAAGTGGCACAGGGCTGTAATGTGTACTCCTTCCTAGAGCTGGGGTTTGTGGGCTTAGGCTCACATTGGCAGCACTTTGTGCAGGTTTCCTGAAAGCCTTAGAAATCTGCATTAGGGATGTCTGTATGTGTATACATGGATATATGTGAAACCCTCGGGCACTGCCTTCTGCAAGAGCTGCATTGGAAGCCTGTGGGCTGACTTGGAGTTGTTCAGGAAACATGATCTGCCTGGTTTTGTGAAGGACAGCTGAAATTCGAAATGCATTGTGACCACTGTGACTGACTCTGGATTGTAATTTTTTCTAAGACAGAGTTGGCCTGTTGATACCAGGGCCAGCTCTGCTTTTCTATGTTCTCACAAACATTCAACGGGGAAGGTGCACTACTTCTGATGAATACTTCCATTGTTTGCCATGGACCCTGGGCAGTAACTTTGGCCTTACTGGGAAAGATTCCCATTCTTTGATGCTCTGATTCTTCAGCCAACTCCATTCTGTTTGATATAATTTTTAATCAAGTTTTCCTTTTAACTTGTAATGTAACAAGTCCCTAAATGTGTTACTATCCACCATAGAGGGTTTCTTGGCAGGATTTCCAAACAAAAACAAAACAAAAAACCTCTATTCAGCCAAAATACTCTTTAGTGGATGAAGCAACAATTACTTGTGGCTTTGTGAAAATAGACTATATATTGTATATACTGCGGAGCAAGAGACCACGATGTGTGTAGTGATGATTTGAGCTATTGGGAAATTAAGTTATCCATCAGTATTGATGCTTGGTGCCAAGTATTAGTTCAGTGCTCCAATTTCCTATGCAATTGAAAGTGGGAGTAGGCTTTCACAAAAGAGGGTCTAGTGGTTAATGCACTGGGCTGGGCCCTGGGAGGTCTGGCTTTAATTCCCAACTCTCTCCAGGCTTGCCGTTCAACTGCGAACACGTTACTTGAACTCCCAGTGCCTCAGTTCTCCTCCTTCCCTCCCTCACCCACTTCTTTCTGGAATTCCTTAGGGAGGAACTGTCTTTAAGCTTGTGTGTGCTATCTAAACAAAGGGTACTGCATCTCAGTAGGGGCCTGGAGATACTTTGACTATAGAAAGATTTGTAAGTGTTCTGGCAAATACAAAACTGTCATGTACACACGCATGTCAGGCGGGCTGAGTTATGAATGCAGTAACAGGGGAAAAATTAGCAGGCAGAAATGGCAACCGTTACAACTGCATGTTTTCATTTGGATATCTTGATGATGTGAATATATGGAGCAGCTGCTCCCATCCCCATCCAAATCCCTAGCAGTGCTGTTCCACTTTTGCACAAGTTGGGATGAAGACATACTTGCTTAAGAACAAAGTTGTCCTTTCTTCTGTACATTCTGAGGCATAACACAGGGAGAGGTAGCTAGAGTGAATTGTGAACTTGAGGGAGAGCAGTACTCTGACCACAGTCCTGCAGCCTGCCCTGGATGGATTTCCTGAGCCTCTTGGCTTCCACCACCTGTAAAAGGCAGGATAGCTACCATGATACTCCCCTAGACTGTGCAGATTCATTGGTGTCTTTGGAGACTCTGGAGATGGTATTTCCCTTGAAGTCTGACTTAATACTAGCAGTTGTGTTCAGTGGAAGTTGTGAGCTTGAATAATAAAGGCCTCTGTGTGGGTCAGTACTGAAGTGCATTTTCAGAAGTTACTCCAGCCCAGGGCTCAGGTTCCCCAGCAAAGCCTGGAGCCTGGCAAGGAGCTCCCAGAGGCCCTGCCTGCTCTGCTTGCTGAAAGGTTTTGGTTTGAGGATAGTAGCGAACAGCTGTGTTGGCCTGACAGAAAGAGGATGAATGTCTTTCCTGCCACCTTACGTTCATTTAAAAGTAGAAAATGTTCTGTAATTCTGTGGTAGTTGTTTCTGAGGATGAGCCCTATAACATTACCCAGAGCACCAGTTCTGTGTCTATGCTAATTTTGGCTGTTGGAATAGATAAGGAACCTTTTCCAGTGAGTGTCTGATTTAACATTGCAGCCTAATAAAGACAAACCTCCTCTCTCAACACAAGTGACACAAGACAGATGAATTTCATTCAAACCAAGGGATTAGTTTTTGGAATCAAACTCCCATTTTGTCATGACTAAAATGGTGGCGATAACTACTTTGCAAAGCAGTGTTTCACTCTCAGCCTATGGGAAGGCAGGATTGAGTGTCACGTTTTGTTTTCATTAGCAGAATGTCATTGGACCTAGGCCTAAACAAGGCAGTGACAGGAGAGCTGTTCATGTGCAGGTAGGTTGGGCACACGTCGCTGGCTGTGTGCATTCTGCAAGCTGGTTTTTACAGAGATTTGGCTGCTGAGGTCTGGCCCAAGTGCCATGCCCCTGGATCACAGCTATTTAAGATCACACCAGCAGACACCTTTGGGGCTAAGGATATTAGGCTGTCTGTGTATGGTTCCTTCCACTACAAAAGAGAGAGTGTTTTGCTTTGTTTTGTTTGCAGCAATGGGTAAGAGGAGCTCTTGTTGTGACTCCTAATCTGAGTGACCATTCATGAAGATCATATGAAATTATTTTAAGAATAACCTGGCAATCTTAAACCATACATGCTGTGTAAACAAATGATACTATGCTGGAGTGAGCTTTACTGACCTGCCATAAAGAGAACCTTTCTGTCCTACTGATGGACTTTTACTCCAGATTATCAGTTCAATCCTTGTCTCTGAAGTACAAAGAAGTGTCCTGGTTAGACCCTCTGAACGTTTGTTCTCCCTCCTACCACTCATGGTAGAGTTAAATGGAGTTTTGGCCCACAAAAGGCATGAAATAACACAAAGAAGGAAAGGTATGGAAAGCAGTATTTTTTTTTTTTTAATTTTTTTTTTACTTCTTGATAATCACAGGAATTCCTAGCTCTCATCTTTGTATTTCATTCAGATGTGTAAGCAAGTAAATATATAAGCCAAATGGAACAAGGAATGCGACTCCAGGGTATCCTAGGACTCTAAAGGTAGAGGCTGTGGTGATTATAGAAGCCCTGCTTTTCTAGAAAACTATTGTATCAGCATCCATAGTAATGCATGCAACCTCCTACCTGTATTTAAAAATAATAACTTGCAAATAAATACTTGAAATGATTGCTGACATACAGATGTAAAAGTGGGAATAGAAAAAATAGCTGTTTTGCCAAGTAAACATTTGCAAGATCTTTTTTTCAGATGCAAACGCAGCATGTATACTTTTTTTGCCAACAAATGTCTTTAAGGCTTTAGAATAGAGTCAATTTACTTTTTAAAAAAATCTCTATGGGAGCTATCTTGATTTCCAGCCAATAGGATCTGTCTGGTCCACAGACTCTTCCCGATGGACAAGAGTGCTACTGTTTGCTTATAGCTGTTGAAAGAATAGTAGAATTGGAAAAAAATACTTAGTGATAGAACTTTCATCTGCTTGTTTGACACTGCAGTTAATGAATGTCTCATGTCTTGCCATCCAGAGAAGTAATATTTGAAAATCTAACCCGAGTGCTGCGTAATGTTTTTCACAATTAAGGCAAAAGCATTACCTCATTGAGGACTGAATTTTTGCACCTTGACAGCCAAATATGACAGAGGACTGTTGCCAGTTTGCTCATGTGAATACCCAAGTAGACTGCTCACTCCCCAAGTATTCAATCTTCATCTTCACTTGGCACATGGACAGGTGTGTGAATACAGTGACATGTTTTGTGTCTGGCTCTCTGTTTTGTCCTTGGAAGGCCCAGCTTTAAATGTGACCTTGTAGGAGAGGATTCACATTGAAGCTTTTTGAATTGAAGATGCCTTTCAGGAGAGAAGTGGTCCACCTCCAGAAAGCCCCAGAGGGTTGATCTTACAGATGGGTCAGGTGTCATAAACCAGATGATGTGAAATTTCTCCATTGCACTGTAGTTGTGTAAAGCCAGCAGCATCCCCATGGTTACACTCAGTACTCGCTTCTTTGGGTGGTTGGAAGCACCTGATCTGTACCTTGGGTAATGCCTGATTTAAACACATTCCAAACTGCAGGTTATGGCACCAACTCAGTCTGCAGCTAGGGATGTATAGACTGAGTTTTTGGCAGGAACTGTCTAACTTTTGTCTGCAATATATAATAAGTCTTTATAGTGTTTAAGACACATAAATCTGATCTCCCCCCAAACTGTCTGTAGTTCATTTCCTCCAGGGTTGGGGGCAGGGGGAAATCCAGGTAAATGGAAGGACAATTTGAAGAAGAGGGAGATCCTGTGAAATCATTTGAGCATGAAATGTTGGATTTAAACAATGGAGTAGCTTCCTTTCCTATTCTATTTATCATTTTAATTGCTTAAAGCAGATTTCTTAGAAATAGTCAAAATACAGACTCAGACATATTTATATTTTATGCATCCCTGCTGTTACGTTTTTTTGGATGTAAAATGGATCGACAAAACCCATGGAGATGTTTATACAGAAAACATAGTATAATGAAAGTCTTACTGTGAAGTTTGTGTTGATAGCATTTGTAATAAATCAGGAGAGTCAATTACTTTACTCTGCTGTACACACAGTAACTACTGTCACATTGCATGGAAACATTACTTATCTACTCACTGTAAAGATGCCAACTATCTCTGGATCAAACTGTGCTGAATTATGAAGTCAGACTTCTTATAAGGAAGGAATACTTGCAAATCACACAAATATATGTTCTGGTGATAAAGCCAATGGTTTCTGACAAACTACTTTATGAGGATTTTTCTTATTTGTTGTTTTCTGTACTGAGAGGGAGGAGGGAACCCAAATCAGTTCCTTGAGTTGTAAATGTTGAAGTAGTTCCTTGGAGACACAGAGGGATCAAGCATTGTGTATCTTAAGCATTTACATTTTGGCAAAGAGAGTCAAGGCATCAGTCTAGGGGGATGTCTGACAGGGACAGAAATACTGGGTATGTAATGGACACTCTTATTTCTAAAAGACTGGCCCTTTCTCAGGGTTTCCTCTGGTGTCAGGCTGAGCAGGGAATGAGGGACTCCAGACCAGTATTTTTAAACAAAAATGCCTTGAAAGATGTTCTGACCTTAGCTTTGAGTAGTCATTGTAGCTCTAAAAACAGTAATACATGGCCTGTAGAACAAGTTGAAAACCTGAGTGCTGTCAGTAACTGCAGGTTTTGTAAGAATTGAAGCAATGTCCCTTTCACAGTATGTGTGAACTTCTAAGGCTTTAGCTCTAGAATCACCAGAGGCACAAATAACTTGAGGTTCTGGAGCCTTTAATCCATTTGAAAAGGAGATTATGATTATAATTATAACCCAAAGTTCTAGTCACTTATATTTGCCCCAATTTCTTGATATGAGTTCTTCTAAAATACTTGTAAAGTCTAAGTCAGCAGTTCTATTCTCATTTTCAAAGCTACAAAACCCTGGAGAAGTATCTCAGCCTAGACTGAAGGTCAGTTTTTAGTATGATAGTGTTAAAACTGCTCTTGCTTACAGCACTGGCAGCTGGTAACACCAAAATTAGCAGTTGTGCTGTTCTGGGCTCCAGCCTTGGCAGAGCCAGCTTAGGTACTGCTGAATGGACTACAAGGACCTTCCTGTGAGCTTACAGTTGGCTTGCAGCAGAAGACTCTGAGTAATCAGGCAATTACAGCTGAAATCAGAATCAGCCACTTGAAGGCTTTTTTTTATTTTTGTATTTCTGTTTTGTTTGGAGTTGTTATGTGAGTTTGAAGATCTTGAATCATTTTCTAAGCCTCTGCATTCAAACTGATTGAATACTGGGTGCTATAAAAACATTACTTCAGCACAGATACACTTAGACAACTCCCTTGTAATTTTCTGTAACTGCATTGGGGCACTCCAGCAATCTTTGGTGAAAAGCCATTGGATACAAACAAGTTGTAACTTTTATCCCAATTGGATGGCTGAAGGCATTTCATGTCTTTGTGTAAGAAAGTGGCCTTCTATAATAATATATCCAGACCGTGTAGGGCTGTGAAAAGGTTACTTGTTTACCATAGCCAGAACTCTCTTAATTCAGTGCCAAAGGGGGTATTAGGCTTTCCCATTTGAGCTGCTGTGCTATTAATGCAGGATCTTTCACTGCACCTTTTACGCCTTCCCAGCTTTCATATGTGCCAAGTTCTCAGAACGTGATTCCTCTTGCTAGATAGAGGACACAGAGGCAAGGTGATGTCTGCAACAAATCCTTGTTAATATGCTTCACCCCTTTAGGGAATTTCCAAAACAGATAAATGTTTTCAGAAATGTCTGTTTAGATAAAGGAAAATTCTTAGGCAGTGAGTATTAATGACTACAGTTCTTCCTTCTGTAGTCAGGCTCTTGCAAAAATTGCCATTTTAACAGCACGCTTGCAGCATTATCCATACCACTGGATGTCCCTTAGATACACACACCACATTCTAATTATTGATGAGATTTCATCACAAGTATAGCAGGATCTGGCGAACTCTGTATGAATGTTCATGTTGTCATCCACATACTGCAGACATAAAACCACTAGCTGTCTTTTGGAGAAATCCATTGTTTCATCATGCATAATTGTACAGCACTTTCCAGAAATTTTCTCAGAAGCATCCCTTATGAGTTATAGAGCCATAATTTCCATTATCTCATGTTGAGTAACTGGATTTGTGAATTTGTCTTGAGTCATTTTCAGCTACTTTGAAATACGAGGATCAGATTCCATTTGCAAACAAGATGGTTAAGATTGACTTCAACTTTATTCTTTGCTAAAGGGTATATTTTCAGTTTCTTTAGTTTAGTGGTCTTGCAGTGCAAGCCTTTGTCAGGCAAGATAACATCTCCCACTTAGTGTTTTCATAAGGATCTTCCTGTTTTTTCTTTAGAGAGCATTGAAAATTTAGCATTTCACCCACATGTTTGTGGTCTTCTCAATGGTATCAGCTGCTTTGCAATGATCTCAGATAGATTTTAATATTGTTTTCTCTCCCAGCTGGAAAACATGGATGGCATAACAGCATCTGCACAGTTAGTCAGAAGTGCAATTCTTTGGTGCAAGCTACAACAGTAGGAAGCCCTGTATAGTGTGACCACCTTGCAAACCAGAGAACTGCTAAAAATCCTCAAACTGGGGATCTGAGCACCTAGTCAAGTAAAGAAATTATATTTTTCTTGATGAGCTGTAGTTGGATTCTGCTGCAGATGACATGAGCCACCAAAAGCTGAATCTTGCTGAAAGTGTGGTGGGTTTTTTCTCATTTTTCCCCCAGCAATCAGAAAGCTTAAATGATTTTCATTTTGGCATCTGGAAGTTAACACTGCATGATTTTGTGCTTGTTCAGTCACTACTAGCACAATGATAACAGCACAATAGTGGTTTGTTTATCCATTAGGTAATCCTGTCTGGAAAAAATGAAAGTTTTATAGAACTACTGCAGCGTTTGTAGAAGAAGAGCATTACCTTCCACCAGAAAACCAGAACATCTTTAAGGGAAGCGTGAAACCCTTGAATTTCTTGGGTGTGGGGTTTCAAGCTGCAGAAAGTCACTAAAAAGATGATGGTCTCACCATTGGCTGGCTGGTCACTCCTCGTGCAGAGGTAATTCTTGGAGCTTGGTGGCAGAAGGGAAGAAATGGGTAGAGCAGAGAAGTTGGCCAGACCTACAGCACACTAGTGGGTATCCTTGGGAACACAGAGAACACAAAAAGCCGTTCTGGAGAGAAGGAGGACAATAATGTAGAAGAAATGGGAGACATGGACAGTAAACTTCAGCCAGGCTTAAGTGGAAAGGGCATGTTGGATTGTTCTTCCAGGCAGGAAAACAAGAGGCATCTAGACATGGTTGCAGAAAAGGCCCATCCACTCAAAAGGGTTTTTCAAGAACCCTTGGCTCCATGGGAGAAGAAACAGCAGACACCATTGAAAACTTACTCATTTAAATTAGAGAAAGCAGCAAATTGCATATCCAGGGGACTGATCTTGGTGACCGTAATTCATAGAGAGAATGGTTTATCAGCTTTTCTACTAAAGCTGTCTCTTTCCATTGCCCTCCTTCACTATTTCACATAGAAACAAGTGTGCACCCATGGCAAATCACATGGATCCAAAGAAACACATGAGCACTGCTCACTCAGGCAGAGCCTGAGCACAGCTGTAAGAAAAATGCTTATGCACCCAACATGCCTTTTGTAGAATTTAGGAGCTGATGCTAGAAGGCTTTGTTGGCTGACTGCTTAAGTGTTCAGAGCTTGGAATTAGAGAAAAGCCAGGAAGAAATGTGCTTTTGGAGTACTTCAGTGCACTTTGACTCTGTTGAGGTGCATAGTATCAATAGTGCAAGCTGCAAAATTCTTGCTCAGAACTGCCTGTTCTATTGTATGAACTTTTTTATGCCTTGAAATGGCACATGCTGATCCCAGATGTTAGAAATAATCAAAGCAATGTGACAGCTAGAAAACTTAGTATCAAAAGGCACAATCTGATCTGCATTTTAAGGACCTTTTGAAAATGCAGAATCAGAGAAAAAAAGTTCTAAAAACTGAGGTATCTTTTCAAAGGTGTAGTTTAAAAAGTAAAACTATAAAATTACAAATAATTTAAAATTAATGAGAGATTGATTTGTTTTATGTAATTAATGCAAAAAGTAGACTATTTAAAATCTTATTAACCATGTTTTGGTTAATGTGATGACTGTGGAAAAGTGCAGATTGTGAACCAAAGGAAAAGAGCACATCCTTCAAGCACAGGATTTACTTGGGGAGGAAAGCCAGTAGAAAGCCTGGCTCTTAGCACCATGAGATGACATAGTTGGACTCAGCACACACACAGCTACATCAGCCCTTGTGAGCCAGTGTGAGAGCTTGATGGTTTGAAGGGCAGACAGTTTATGAAATCATCACCTGCTTGGGAAGATTTCTGTTGGGGAAGAATTGGACACAATTTACTCTGATTTGAGGCAAGAGTTGTAAAAATAACATTTTAGGGATCCTTCTAATCTCTTTTCCATGAAACAGATAAATTTGATTGATGCTCCCTGATGTATAAACACCCATCCTGGATTAAAGTTCAATATTCTCTGTATTAATGGAAGTGGCAGCAAATGCTGAAGGAAGAGCAGAAGGAGTCAAACATGTAGTCAATCTTGCTGCCACCAGTAGTGTGCAGCCTGGGGAGTTCTTGAATTAGTCCCTGTGTTTTATAGACCTTCACCTCTCTGGCTACCACATTTTTTTCTAGTCACTTTTTTGAACATGTACATTCACAAGATCCTCTGATGGTTTTTCATAGCTTAGCCGCATTTTAGTGACACTCTCCACTAAAAGCTGACCCATTGTGATCACACAGAAACTGCCACATAGTGTTTGTGTTTGGTGCTTCCTCTCCTTTGCACCTTACAGCAATGTGAGTGGACTGGTCCATAATCCATGTGCTGCTTAGCAGGATTTTACTGCTTGGATTGCACAACATTTAATGACATATTAGGGAAGGAAATTTGTTATTTCTTGTCCTGAAGGCAACTTGTCACAGGATTGAAATCAGTTTGCTGGTATAAAACTCAAACTTGAGTTTTATAGCATGACCTTTAGGGTAGGATGAGATAATTTTAAGAGGCCATCATGCTCTAGGGAAGTCCAAATGGAATGAGAAGTGGGGAGGAATCATTAAAAACATGAGTACTAAATTGTTTTTGCACTGTGTTAGGTTCAGATATTTGTCCTAACATCTGGTTTCTCTACCACTTTCATCTTAAATCTAAGCTGGATTTTCTTAGTAAACAAGCACCAAATTCATCACTGTGAGCTTTCCAAAAAGCTTTAAAAGTTATTTTAAAGATCTTTTTGGATCTTTTCTTTTTATTGCACAATAAGCTTCCATTCATGACTAAAGATGCTTGCTTGAGGTGTCAACAACCATTTTTCTTTCCTGCATTTCAGCCATATTCTGTGAAACTGGCCCAAAAAAATCTATTAAATTAGATACGCCAATAGAAATTGATTTTGAAATAGAGAAAAAATAAATTATTATTCCTTGTGATATTCATACAGCTGTGAATACATCTTGATTCAATTTGTACCAAGCGGTGGGAAAACACTTTTTGAACAGTTTGAAAGCATTTAATAGTCCTGTGATGCACAGTTGATTTACAGTTGAGCTGTACTGGATTTCAGTGCCATGTGTCTGAAAGTTTGAAGGTATGATATGGAAAATTATTACCTTCCCTGTTATTCTGAGTAATTGGCCTCTAATGGACTCTTTCAGCTTTGAGACTGTTTTATTGCTTCAGGTAACTGTTAGCTGATGCCATTTAATACAGCTGTGATTATTGACCGACTCCTAGGAGGATATTGTCTGTTCTCTGGGTGACTGTGTGCTTCCCAGGAGCCCTGTGTACTCTATCCCTTCTAAACAACTCAGAAAATGAAAAAAAAAAAAGAAGAAAAAAAGAAAAAGAAAAAAAGCCCTTTCCTATAGGAGTGATAACTTAGGATAGCAGAAATAAAGTCTTTGTCAAAGTGGTTTGGACCACTGATCCATCTAATTGAGAGCCCCATCTCAGCCTGCAGTGATCCTGGATGTCTCAGAGGAGGTGCTGCAGCCCTGGTTATGAGGTGGTTCCTTTCTGCTTGAAGTCTTGTTGATCATCTTGTGATACAAGGAGGTGAGAATTAACAGTTGCCTGGTTACCTTTATACCATTCACATCATGTAGCTTGGTCACCTCCTGTTATCTCTGGGTTTGAGATGAAGTTACAGATCTGTGGGATCTCTTACTCTGGGGTACATTCTGCTGGGGTACATTGTCTGCTGGCCCCCCCGTTTGTACAATGTCCCTTTTGGCTGGAGTGTAACTGCAATCCTGAGAAAGGGTAGCTATGGATACATTGAACAGCATTTTGCTATTTCCATTTGTTTGCAGCCCTTGAGTGCTCTTCCACTGAGTTTGTAGCATGGGCATGTGCCACTGAGGTTCCATGGACTGAACCAGTCTGTAGTACCAAAAGGAGTAATTTTAGGCACTTAACAAAGGAATGGTTTGCGGGGCAAATCACAGTTTTTTCCTGACTGGAAGTAGAGCCTGCTCACCAGCCATACGTGTTGGAAAATCATGGGTGCAGCTTGTGGCACTGGCAGAGTACATGGGAAAATTTGGCCTTGGATGAACAAGTACCCATCTGAATAGGTACTTCATTCAGTCAGGCATACTTTTGTGTATTTGTTCCATTCATACCTTATCCACCCTGATCCTTGTATTTCAATTTAGTTGGAGTGAGGAACCAGATTGTTTCAGGTTGAAACTTTATGGGAAGATAAAGGAAATACTTGAAGTAATGGAGAAATGAGGTTGCTGCAGCTAGGCTGTGAATTACTGAATATTGTATCACGTGCTGAAAGAAAGTAGAATATACTGAGACTTCTAAAATCACACAAAAGCATCTGGAAGAGGAGCTTCATTTCTTTGTAAGGTGCTGGGTAGCTGTGGAGCGCAGGTGGCAGTGAAAATCTGTGGACATCAGTAAAAAGCTGGGCTCCAAAAATACTGTCATTATCCATATCTCTTTGAATTTTAACAGTTCGTAGCTTGGCAAAAAGTAATTAAAAGTGTCTCCAGCTGAGGCTTTTTTTATTTTCCAGAACATTCTGCCCAGGTAAAAGGAGAGAGGAAATCTCTGAGGTTTCCTAAAGTAGTGTTGGCTGTTAAAGTGTGCAGACATGTTCAGGGTGGTATTACAGGGCATACAGTCAGCTTGTCCCACTCTGGGCATATCAGACTTACTGTGAGTTAATGTTCATGTGCTGTCTGGTGTGCAGGCACGTTGGGGATAATCGCAGGTGGCCTCTTTTGCTGAGTAAATGAAAGAGGAGCCATTTATTTTTCCATAGAGGTACGTACACAACTGCCATGGGACCTTTGTTGTGGGTTGTTCATGCTCTGTGCATAAGACTTTGTCTCCTGGATAACTTATTCTGCACCAAGGGAATTCCGTGGCCTTCATGAGGGGAGATACAAGTGATGTTCGGTTTGGGAGGCAGAGAAATGGGACTGCAGGGAGGGAGCTGCATCATGCCCAAGGACAACAAGACAGAAAATGATTTTTTGAAATACGGTGATCCACATCCATAGATTGATGCTGAGAACAGAGAGGAGTTTAGGGGGAGGGCAGGGCTGTCACTGAATGATCCAAGCCATAGGAGACCTGTCTAGTTAACAGAGCAGTAAATCTGAGCTTTCCTGTGTATATTTATTTTCACATCACAATCTGCTTAAGCAAGAAAAGCACATTTTAATTGCACTCTAAACAAGGATTTCTCCTTCAGCATTTTACAGCTGTTTCTTGTATGCAGTGCCAAGCTGATCTTGGTGATGAGATGTTCTAGCACAGCATGGACATGAGCCCAGTGGGCAGATGTTTCTTCTGCTGCGTTTTCATTCACTGTTTCAAGGGGCAGTTGAGAGACTGTTTTACTCCTTCATAAAGGTTTATAATTCATGAAGCCCAGTACTGTACTGTACAGAGCTGCACATCTGGCATAAAGCACTCTGGTGGTCCAAAGAACGTGGCTTGCAAGAAATAAGATGCTTTTGTAGTAAATTCTGCAGTCTGACTGGAATTAACTTCATTTAAGAGTAAAGAGCAAAGATAATAGATAAGATAATGGCTGCTGGAAAGGTGATACCGGGAGCTGAGTTGAGTTACAGTACCTGGGACATCTCAGAGCAGCGTGAAAAGGCTGTAAAGGTCCTGCATGCAATTATCAGATCATGTCCACAGCGACCTAAGGATTTGATCCCGGCAGTTCGGCTAGTGAGGACAGCGTGAGTAGCAGAGCAAGGGGCCGTTCGTTCTCTGTGACAGAACGTGGGGAGAAACAAACTTTTTATTCCTTTTCCTGTCGGTGGCTCCGGGCCGGCCCGGCCACCGCGGCACGGCGCTGCTCTCGGGCTGCTGCGCTTCCCCGGCACAGCCTCCGGCCCAGGAATGTCACTGCCGGCAGCACCGCCACACCGAAACACACCCGGCTCCCACTCCTCGTCTTCATTCACTTAGCAGCAAAAGCCAGCTTCGCAGAAAGCAGAATTCTTCCCCTTTAGATGCTTGCCGCAAAACGTGCGTCTGAGAACTGTAGCCTGTGTTTATTAATTTAAAACAAACAAAACGAGCCAGCGATTGTGGATAAAAATATTCCAGTTGAATAATCGAATGTACCATTAAAGTCCCTCTGGACTAAGACATCTTACTAGTGGCATCCCAGCTAAATTTAGACTTCCAAATTAAAACCATTTCTGCTGAGAGGCCAGATCTGTGGGCATGTTCTGCATGAAAAGACAAAGATACTTCCCAAAGGTTAATTCAGACACCTAAGATCTGAAACTGAGGGTTTCTCTCCTGACTCTTGTAAAAAGGCTCTTGTGCTCCCAAATTAGACAGAACGAGTGCAGGACTGAATTCAAGTGTAACGTTTAGGGTAGGCTGTAGTGAATTGAAGCACATATTTTGATTAGCTTTCAAAAGGGGTGAAGCCAGGCTGGTACTTTTTGGCACAAAGGGCTGGATAAAGAATTTTTATGGACATGGAGAACCTCTATAAAGGCTGACAGTAAGTACACATTAATCAAAACTGCTCCAAAAATTATTTTTCTTAAATGGAACAGTACGAATCCTGCTGACTTTTAATGGTCCTTACATTCCAATTCCTTCTGTGATCCACGGCCACACCACAGACCCTGTATTTGTGAAATGTCCTCTTGATCAGTTGGTTACTGCAGAGTGTCTGGGAGAGCCTTGCAGACTTGGTAAGAGTCTGTTCCAAGCAGGTGGATGACAGCTCAGGGCAGGGATGAGTTTGATGTTACATTTATCTTGGGAAGCAGCAGCATTTGAGATCCACAGTCTAGCTGCAGTGCTGGTCATATAGAAGTTTTCAGCTCACAGCAGACATACAGGTACGAAGTAAGTACTGCGTTCTTTTCCTCACTTCTCTAGGAAGAATGGGGATGCCCAACAGAAGCTTTGGAGTGTTGATCAACAGAGAGCAAAAATGACACAGTTTAACAGGTTTTCATCAAAACCATGTCAGGGACATCATCCTCTGCCAGCTCCATTGGAGGAGTTGTGAGCCTAGAGACCAGAGGGGGAAGAAAACATATTTGAGTGGGGTCAGTCATAACTCCAATTTATGGATGTGGAAAAGCATCCTATTTGCTAAACAAAGTATTTTCCTGCTTTACTTATTTTCAAGTTCTCACAACAGTTACCTACGAATCTATTTCCTATATAAAATTGTAGGGTAATAATCTCTCTTCATTCACTCTCATAGCATGCATTCTGTTTATTCAGTTAGAGTGAGAACAGAATGTGGCTGCTCTTTTCTGGAAAAATCAGTGTTCTCTATTTCAGCCTAGAAAGTACTCATTCAGCTTTATTTAAATATTATCATTTTCTTCTCCTTCTCCGAAAAAATGAGGGAAAAAGTTCTTTTAAAATTTTTACTCACACCCAAGGGCTTTGTAAAACTGGAATGTGCAATTAACATAAAACCAATTCTTCGGTATCTGGAATTGTGGGGGAAAAGGCAGAACTGATTCTTGATGCCTCTCTTGTGCAACCCAGCATTCCTTCAAGAGTAGAAAGATTCCAGTATTAGTGGAAGGCGTTTTTGTAAGACATCTCAGCCTGTGCCAGCACGGCATGTAATGCACACCAAGCAGCCAGCTCATGAAGAAAAACATGTTTACAGAAACTGAAATGACTTCTTTGTTGTTTACTCGTGCAGAGGAGAATGGCGTCAGGAGTACTTTGAGAGAGAATCTTGCTTTTAAATTGCCACTGAAGCAGCACCGCGGTGTGACCAGGCAGAATTTCCGTGACCTTGAGCCCGTTCCAGGGGCTGCTGAGCAGATGCCCCATCAAACATTTGATGTGTGGCACAGAGAGGGGCATTGTCATCACAGACTCGGCTGTAGGCTGGACTTAACCCTGCCCTGTCACCTCGGGGAGAGTGACTCAGTGCTCAGTCACTGCAAACCCTGCTGTAACATCACCCACCTCCACAGCACTGCCAGACTCTGCCGTCTCCCTGTGCTGATGGATCCAGCTCACCTGACCAGTTCAGAGCTCCAGCCTGTGATTGAGATCATCAGTAATGTGTGAAGGTTTAAATGCAACTGTGCGGCTTGTGCTGATTCATACTGACCTTTGAACAGCACGTTATAGAAATCTTCCTCCCGGGTACAGGATTTTGGAATTCCTCTGGTTATTTCCTGTTCACTTTTATCTGCTCCCCTCTAGGGATCTCTAATTGCCTCTGAATTTTTTTTACCTCTCATAGATATGCATCATCAGTACTTGTTAAAGGTGGGGTTTGTTTTGTTTTGTTTTGTTTTCCCTAAAGAGCAATTTGTAATTCATGCAGTGGTTGTGTCTTTTGGCTCCAGGCTTGAGATCCTGGAGATCCCACCCACTGTGGGCACAGGCAGTGTTGCATCTCTGTTCACCCAGGTGTGGAAGATGTTTTGAGTATTGCCTATGCAGTCAAGCAAATTAGTTATTTGTATCCTTCTTTTTCCAGTAATAGCTGAGTGTTTATCGGGGTTATCTATGGAGGTGCTGACAGTACCTGGGCAGGGGGCAGCTCAAGACAGGAGAAGGCAAAATCAAAACTACTGACTGTAGAGGATGATTTTACCTTAGTCTTTCCT
Source organism: Brachypodius melanocephalos (assembly GCA_013398615.1). Lineage (NCBI taxonomy): Eukaryota > Metazoa > Chordata > Aves > Passeriformes > Pycnonotidae > Brachypodius > Brachypodius melanocephalos. The sequence continues at coordinate 14,450,115 of VZSR01000245.1, read as the reverse complement.
GGTAGAATAGCTGCCCAACACAGCTTCCAGCTAGATGCTGAAGGGGTTGTTACCATGAGCAACATTAGTGGAAAGTATTGGTGTTGTGAATGTTGTGCCAGCACAGCTCTGAGAGAGTAATTTGTGTGAAGAGCACTACAGAAGTATGCGCTTTTTTTTTTCCTTTTTTTTTTTTTTTTCCTTTTTTCCTACAAAGAACAGGGAATGGGGAGAAGGGTGATTCACACACGAGTTAGACATCACTTACGGTAAGTGTGTTAACCTTAAAGAGCTTAATCAGGCAATTCTGTAAAGGCAGCAGAGCTCTCGTAGGGCTTGTCATGATTTTTAGGTCTTTATCTTTTCATCTTCTTTCTGCTCCTGGGTGGTACTCCTTGTCTTTGCTAGATTTTCTCCCATTTTAGCAATAGCATTCTCTACTCTTTACAGCATCCTGTATTGCAGGCTCTCCTGGTTCATTTTGAACTTTACATTACCCTTGTGGCATGAAGTTACCCCTCTTTGCAAGTGGGGAAATAGAGGCACCCAGACCCTTTGTCCATTCTTGTTGATCTTTATGTACAGAAGTGTTGTCTGATGTTCTCTATCCTAAATCCTGCCGGAGAAGAGTTGTTTGACTAAATGCTCCTTCTGCCACTCTGGGGTTTCTTTGTACTGCAGATTTACTAGTGATTTCTCCATATGAGCAAGGATTGTATTTTCTGGAGAAACTTCTGTGTAACTGAATAGATGTCCCTGATCAGGCTGTATTTTCCTGCTTTCTGTCCTTAATTTCATCCTGTGCACTTACACTCATCCTTCCCTTTTTACACAACAAATAATGGTGTGTTCTGTAGGATCATGGCTGTCCCCTTGTCTTCCTCCCTCCAACCACCTTCCTAAGATGCATCTCCCATTCTTTCTCCTCAAAGAAACTTTGCTTTTCAAGACCTGATGTCAGTTTTTCACTTTCCAGGCCTTTCCTCTCCATGCTTACTGTTTCTCTGACTAGCTGGAGTAATCCCCTCCTTCTCCTGGTGTCTTCTCTGAGGGCAGGAGCTATTCTGGTGCTTTCTCTTCTTCAGCAGTGGGAAGTGTGTGACTGGACAACCATTGCCACATAGCTGTCTTGTGCTGCCCTCAGCATGGCCTGGAGACAGAGTGGGACAGAGAAACTGCAGGGATAAGGTAGCTGAAGAACGTGGGGATGAGTCACATGGGATCAGAAGTGTGACACAAATCAGTGTTGCAGCAGTAGCAACTGCTTCATCCTCAAAAGCTGATGGCTCTGTGGGAAGCAGATTGCCTATGACTCAGTTGGCTTTGCTGACTCCTGCACAAGTTTGAATGAAGCCCAGGCTGACCCCGGAGGTCTGCAGTGAGTTCATCCTCCTGATGCACACAGCTGGGAGATGTCTGATTCTGTCTCCAGTTGCAGTGCTGGCAGGAGTTAAGATTGCTACCCTGTCCTCAGAGCTGAGCATGGGAGAAAGAGTCTTCCAACTCTCACTGTGAAACGGTGCTTCAGAGGAATAAATTAAAGGGTAATGAGGATCTCAGAGATCTTATCACTTAAAACGAATTGTACTACTAATAGCAAAGGGTAGCCTTCCTGTGGTGTTTAATAGCCCTGAGAGGTTCTGACAGCCCTAGCTGCTCTACAGTGTGTTCCTTGGGTATAGAGCAGCTACTGTGAGTAAGGCTTGCACTCCACTCCTTTTCTTTTACTCCACCTCTCCCCATTTCTCCTGCCATTCTGTTTGATCACTGTGTACAAAATCAGTGTGTGTATGTTTTGTTTCTGGCACTAAGGAGTCATGGCTTCTGTTACTGTTGTTGGACACTGCTGCTAATGTGTCACATCACTAGAGTGGCCCTTTTCCTTATGCCTCAAACTTTTATTGATGGCATCGCTGTGAAAAGTAGCATGAAATGGATGTTGGACCAAAACATATGAAAATGGACACATGGGGTGGTGTTGAGCCAGTTAATGGGACTTAATATTTGGCAGTTTCATGGTTTGATGAAGTATTGAAGAACAAGCATGCAGTTAGTTTAGTGTGGTTGTAAGGAAAGTGCATCTTGTCCAAGAAATCTGATGTCAGATTTCCTTGAGGTTATGAGGTTAATGAATTGAGGTTTACTTTAAAAAACCCTCAAACAATCAAAAACCGTAAAACCCCCAACACACATTATGTGATATTACTGAAGCATTTGCTAAACAGATAAAAGTGCTGGAGTAATTGACAGTAGCAAGTCCAGAGTAGTTGGATCCAGTGGGTTTGTGTATGCAATGGTCAAGCCTTTTAACCCTTGAGGCTGGAGCTCCTAAACCTTCCTGGACCTGAGTGTTTTTACCTTCTAGCTTATTAGAAAAGTTGAGTGACTTGATGACAATAAAGCTCTGTACATTAAAGGATTTTTAATGCAGCAGAAAAAAAATCATAGCGAAAACTGTGAGCTGGAAACTGAGTTCAAGCAAATAAAATGAAAAAAAGTAATAAATTCTTAATAAGGGATGTAAAGAAACCCTGGAATATATGAAGGCTCTTGGCCTCCTGAAATCAAGACTGGATGCTTTTTTGGCAGTTGTGTTCAGCTAGAGTGTGATTTTACAGGATCTGAGTAACTGAGAGAAGTTCAGGCAATGAGATTGAGTAGATCGAGCAGTCTTTTACAAAACAAGTCTTGAAAATTTGTATCACCTAAAGCACGGAGTCAGGCACAGAGCCAGTTTTCTCTCGTGGATGCTAAAGGCAGATGTTACTCATATCACATTCCTGCTAACTTTCACCAGATTTTCTTTGTCATCCTTAAAAGGGTCTGATTTTGCTCAGTGGGAGGGTTTTCATTGGCTTCAGTGAAGATGAGTGAGTCAAAATAGCATTACTTTTACTCCCAGATCAGTGCTCTGGTTCCTAGTGTTCCGATATCAAGATATAACACCTTTTTATACAGACATCTCATCTGATGCACTTTTAAAGCATTGGAATGTAGTTACTTGACAGATTATCATTCCAAGAGCTGACATAGAAATTAGAATTTGGATATTGCATTTTCCAGTGTCATTTGGGAACAATTGCAATAAATTTGATGTATTTCTACCCATCTAAATTTACTGAAAGATCAGAATCAGACTTGTTTATATTTTCATAATTGAGTCATAATTGCTTTCATGTTTTCACTGTTCTTTCCATGGATATTTCCTTGAACTTTTGAGTTTGAAGAATTATTTTGAAAAAGAAAATACGGGGAGAAGGGTAAGGATAAAGGCAGAGAGAGAGAAAAAGCTTGTCTGCAAGGCAGATTGTTTTCCAGGCTCTCATATATTAAAAAGTACCTGGAGACAAGTTAAAGAAGAGATATTCCTAACCCCGGCACAGAAGTTACTGTTGCTCATAAAACCAGCATAGCTGATGGTGCCTAACAACATCCTTGGGCAGCTCATGCTTTAGCAATTCACCGGTTTATTGTAGAACAGATTGTCCACACTGTCTGTCTCCTTCTGCCCAGAGGAGAGGCTGCCAAGCCCTCATCAGGGCCCAAATGCTGCCTTTACTACCTGTTTCCCAGGGACTGGGAGAGGAGATGGTATTTAATTTGAAAATAGATTGTGTTTGTTTTGTGTGCTGTTAGACAAGTGTCCTTTGCAGTCCTCAGCAAGGATCTCTGCTTCCTGTTGGATGTGTGTGCAGAATTCCCAAGAAAACTGATGGATGTGCGCTGGGAGAGGCTGGGGAGGGCTTTGTGGGTCAGTGCAGAGAGTGAAGGGGCTGCCAGGTTTCTGTCTGTTGCTGTGTGTACAACACAATCTATGGCCAGGACACAGCCTCTGCCTGCCACGAGGACCAGCAGAAAGGCTCTGCTGCGTGTCTTGTCCTAGCAGGAGCTGTGGTAGGGAATGGAGGGCAAGGAGCTGAATTCCTCTGCGTGGTCAGAAGAAAGCAGGACTAGGGGCATTGAATGGATACCTATTTGTAGCCTCAAGCCTTTTCCCTGCTCTCCTCAGCAAGTTCTTCCCATATTTCCTGGTGTTGCTAAGCTGCTTGATAACATTTCTGTCTCTAGTTAGCTAACCAGAGTGCCCACAACTGGAGGGCAAGTAACTAATTTGTGTATTGACACAAACCATAATAATCCTGAAAATTTGCTAGAACTAAACAAAAACAAGTGGTAGCAGAAATGTAATGTGTGAATGCTGACCTTCAAAATTCCCTGGTCACCTGGATTTGAGGCAAAGCAAAAGGAAAGAAGGTGGCTGTTCTGTTTCTTGTGATGCAGGTTGGTGAGATTTGTCTGATATTGGACCCAGACTTTCTGTCCTCAGGTTTCCACAGAGTTTTACAGCAGACACAGAGAGAAGTACACATGCCTGGTGTTTCAGAGATTCCCAGATTTAGTCTAGCCACCAATATGTAGCTGATCTCTTTGGCATGGAAACTGCTTCATCTTCCTATCTTCCTCCTCATATGAATTTGAAGCATGATAGTTTGTCCAGCCTCCATCTGCAGGTTGCCATGTGTGTAGCACCTTTTTTTGCTGGGTTTTTTTTTTTTTTAGGACATGAAAGGATTAATTTAGCTGTTAAATCACAAAAAAGATGGACAACTTCTATTGTTGAAAAAATTAAGTTATGATAGTACAAATAATATTTCTCAAGTCTAGTTTTTTGACACAGTGACAAAAAAATTGAGTCAATCCTTTAATTACACTTAACAAATCAGTGCACAGTGGGATGTAGTGCAAAATTAAACAAGCTACAGTTTTACGGACAACCTAGAAATGCATTCCTCAGTGTCAGAGCCATTCACTGGTTCCTCCAACCTATTTTTCAACCACATAAGATTTAATTGTTGCAAATGGAATACTTGTTCTACAGAAGTCCAATAAATCTGCAGTCTGTCTTCCCAGTAATCAATCACAGATTGTGAATTGCATGAGGAAAAATCTATAAGATATGTTCTTCATGTCTAGTACGTTGGGTTATTTTCATGTCTTGTGGTTTGAATTTGGCCACTGTCATTTTAGAGGAATTTCCTGCCATCTGCGTTCAATTGAATTTTCTCACAGATTTGGGCTTGCTTGTAAATACTGGGATCTGGCAGAAGGAGTATCTTTGTTCTTCAGGGGCATATTCAAAAACCGTTAACATGGTGTTGGCAATGTGCTGGGTTAGGGAAGATCCAGGAGATAAAAAAGGTATAAATTCCCCTCTGCCCCTAACAGCTAATGATTTATCTGTGAAGGAAAAAGAACAACGAGTGCAAGAGTATGTGGTAGAGTTTTTATCTGAAGCTATCATGGTATTTCATATTTTGCTTATTATTGGGGTGTTGGTCTGTCTGTTTGTGACCACGTACACAGGCAGCAGGCTGAGAGTAGCCAAAATATTACAGCAAATTCTTGGGGGATCTCATTGCATGGTCCCAAACAGATTGGGAGTTGGTTTACCACCAGTTCTAATTTGTGTTTTGGCTGATAATTTTGCATTGAGTTAATATCCAAACAGTGATATTGGCATATGTAGATTCTTAGAAATCACACATACCTTGGGGCAAAGGGGCTACTCTATCTTCAGTTTAACATATCAGCTGCAGTGTTAAAAAATGCAAGGTAATCTCATCATCCTAACTAAAAGCTGGAGAGAGACCTCTGCATTCCTTCCAGAGAGTGTGTATAATCAAATAAAAAAAACCTCCAAGCCTTGAGGATCAAGTTTAAACCAACAAAATCAAAACAATTCAGAAGGGAGTTTATTGCCGTCTTGAGCTTAACCTCACAATGAGAAATAGCAGATAAAATGGATTTACATGTGTACTCAACTGTGTTACTCGCTAGAGATGGAAGAGATGTCCCAACTCAGAAGGAACCTGCTTCAATTTATCTCATTTTGCATATTTTAATTTGTCAGCCTTTGTGTTGTTTGGGCATAAATCAAGGGCAGTTCCAGCCTTGCTGTGAAAACGATGGCAAGGGCTTCAAGATTTGTCATATCTCTGGTTGCTTAACAGCTTATTCCGTTTGTAGAGGGAAAGATGTGTTTTCTGTCTGCCGGTTTCTCAATCTAGCTTTCGTCTTTAGGAGCAGGTTACTTCACCCTGCATGTCATTGAGCCAAGATTAGATCTTCCCCAGCTCCTTTAAGCTTGAATTGTGCATTTAAATATGTGCAACTGCCTGGAGTTCAGCACACTGATCTGTTGATAATGCAGCAGAGGGGATCATGCTTCTGCTCCTTTAGTTCTGCAGGAAGCGAGGAAACAAGTGTTTTGGCCAGCAGTGTCCTTGGAGTCTCTGTGTGTTTAGCCTTCGATTTCTGTAGCAAGCATTTTCCAAATTCTGTCAGTACCTGACAGCAGTCCCGTCTAAGATGTTAAACAACAGCTCAGCCCAGGCAGCCAGCGGGTGTCATTTTTGCATAATTTATATTTTAGAAGAACTGCAGCATGAGAATCAACGAGTTGTTTTCAGTATTGCATTTTCCATGGTCTGGAAGTAGTCAGTGCCTGTGAGGCACTGACTTGTTCCTTGCAATAGCCTCGGACACACTCCAAACTCACAGACTTTGTCACCGCAGCCTCTGCTCTGCCCAGGGATGCTGAGAGCTGGGGAAAGCAAAGCAGTTTGCTCTACACGAGCAGCTGCACTTGCATTTCTGTCTCTGGCTGCTTTCAAGACAGGCAACTTTCCAACAAGGAGCAGCGTTTGCCCTGGATACACGGGGAGATTGCTGTTTCACGTGAATCCCGGGCAATATTTGCGCTCCTGCTCCAGGCAGGCTGGCAGTGAGTAAATGGGCATAGTTCAGCTGGAGCAGGGTGATGCTTTGTGGTTCTGCCTTTTGGGGTGCCAGTGTGTCACCCTGGCTGCCATGGACCTGTTCACTGCCTGGGAGGAACCTCTCTCATGGAATATTCCCCCGAGGTTCACATATGTCTTAGGTTATCTTTCCAAAGATTCCAAATCTTAGCAATATTTTGGGGGGATTATCCAGTTCTTGCTGGGCATACTTTTCTTTCCTCTTTCCCTGTTTCCTTATTTTTTATATTAGTCTTCCTATCATAACATTGGTATAGATAGTTGTCATTTTTGAGGATATTTCCAGTGATGTAACTATTTTAATTAACTTATACATCAGACAGCACTATTCTCGCTTCACTAAGAAGCTAAGGCTGTTTCTTTATAAATAGATGTTTATTCACTGCTTTTGAGTTTAATATAGCATGACTGTATTAGCAAAGATTACCTATTTGATTTTGACAGAAAAGCTCATGATAATCTGGAAACACACCTTCCAACTTTAAGCTATGACTCTGAGAGAGAGAGGCTCCTTTATTTAAGTGAAGTTTCCAAGATTCTCTGGATCACCAGTTTCATTTGCTTGTTTACCAAACAAAGGGTTGCATTTTACACAAGCCAAATGAGCCTGGCACTGCAAATAAAAAACAGATTACATTCGTTGCCATTAGTCACTCAGACTTAAAGGGCAGCTCCTCCCTGAAAAGCAGCTCTAAAAACGGCATTGAAGATTTCCATGGGTTTTGTCCCTTAGTATTTCCAAAGCATAAACACTGAAGAAATACTTCTATTTCCATGTCTCAGTCCTGCACAAATTAATTTTGTTGACTGACCTTCTACTAATAAAGTGTTTCACATTTGACAAGCCTGTCTCCTGTTCACTTATGCAGTTCACTCTGTGCAGGTTTTGTCTCTGGTTATTCTGAGCAAATCTGGCAAAATTCTGTTGTAGTCAAGAAGAAACTCCTTATTTCTTAATGAGTGATTTTTTTTTTTTGAGTGGATAAATGATGGATGGGATAAATCTTCAGCATTTTGTTCCAGTGATTAGATCACATCATGTCCTGAATAAATCCTGTTGTTTGCTCCAGTGTTCCTCTGCTTTGGGTATAATATTTCTTGCTTTGTCTTCAGGAAAGTTGATAATTTGCTTTGTTCCTGATCCTTTGTCACTTTATCACTTTATCCTGTTATCCTCTGGTTCCCTCCGTTGTGCCTTCACACATTGTTGTTTTCCTCTCTCAAACAACTATCTCCCTTCCTTCTGCTGGATTTCCCAAACACATGCCAGACCCTCACTGAGTTCATCTGCATGATGCTCTTCATCTAAGGCTGTACTGGAGACCAATAAAACCTATAGGGAATTAGCTGACAAAGCCAATTGTTACTGTTATTTCATAAGAAAACACGCTTGCATTTTCTTTCTCTTTCTCTGAATAGCTAAATGATCCTAACAATAGTTCTCTTGTTCTTTCTCCTTTGCTTGTTTCTCACTGCCATTTTGTATCATGAAGTTAAACTGCTGCTATATCTTGTGTGCCAAAGGTCATCTCTCAAGTTTGCCACGTGTGGTTACTACAGAAAAAAGAGCATCACTTAAAATTCCCTATGATTTTGATAAGGATGCTTATCCTATGGGTAGTGAAAAATTCCTAGTGGTTTTACTGATCCAGTCTGGCTTTCAGATGCTTGGGGTTTGATAATTTTGGTAAGTACATCTGTTATTGCTGGGAAGCATCCCTGGATATGCTAATTCGGTTTTATTTGGATCTTGAGCTCAGTACCTCAGTAAGAACACAGACACTCCATGCTGAAAGATTGTGTGATTGTGCATATATATGACTCTTGGGGATTCTCCAGGCTGAAGTTTGTGGGGCCAAGGTGCCCCAGCAAGGTGGAGCAAAATAACCTGGAGTCTTGCCTTGATCTGCCATTGTACACCTGAGAATTGCAGGTGATTGATGTCACTGTGAGAACTTCTGAGCTACTGATGAAATCAGATGAGCTGAACACAATTTTGCAGTTACCCAAATGTTGCATTTGCTGAATCCAGTTGGCTTAAAACAATATCCTGCTGCTTTTAATATGACTATTGTCATTAAAGATATTAATGTGGCTTGGTAGTCTGAGTTTCAAAATACATCATGGAATACTGCTGTGCTAAACACCCTGTTAGATAAAGCCAGGATAAAAACGAATATTTCTAATTAGAGGTTTTCACAGATCTTCACCAAAGGGTTCTGTTGAAGGTGGTATAAATCTGTGTGCTTCAACTGTGTTTACCCACCTGAGATTTTGACGCGGGTGGCACTGATGGTTGGAAAGTACATTTGCATTGCACTTATCTGTCATTTTATAGAAGCCAAATGCTTAAGTGCAAGCAGGTGAGTAGTTTAAACCATTGTGGACTACACACAATCCAGAGAGTAAACAAGTCATTAGAATAAATCAGCAATGAAGCTGTAGAATAAAACATGCCACCTAAAAGATTTGATATATTACCCTTACAAAGACATGCATAATTATCATCCTGATACAAGTGTCTTAATTTAAGTCAGAATTTGTTTCTGGAGTTAGTATGAAGCTCTGAGAGATAGAGGAGCCATGGGAAGAACTATCTGAGAGAGTGAAAAGCTCCACAGTAGGGTAGCTGTGAGTGGTGCAGGGATCTCTGACTCCAGCCATGTAATTACTACTTTTTATGATGTGTGACTTGTGCTGTGACAGATTAAAAATGCATTGTTGGAAGCTCAGAGAGACATAGATACATAAAGTTCTATGAAAGTGTTTTAAAAACAAGTGACATTTCCTAATTATATACATTTTTTTCCTAATTTTTTTTTCCTGTTGCTTTGGTTTGTGGTTCTTGATAAACAATTGGTTTTATCTAAACTGAAGCTCTGTTCTCCTCAAACCCTCAACTTTCTTGTGAGTTAGATGTGCAACCTGTCAGTTGTGGCCTCACCCAGTTGCTTTGGAGATGTTTAGGACTAATGTTATCACACATCTTGCTTGGTGTTAAGTAGGAAAACTAAAGAGGTGGTTGAGGATAAAAAGAGAGTCTGTAATCACAGAGGGAAATTACACCTTGAAGCCAGCACCTTCACTCTGGGAAAGTTGAGAACCTCTGGGAAGGAGCAGTTGAAATTCTTGGTTAGGCTTGTGTTGTAAGCTCCCAACAGGCTGCAGAAGGTATGGGGCTGTCAGGCTGTTCTCAGCTCAGGACAAAAGCTCAGCTGCCCTAAAACCAGCAAAGGGAGCTGAAGTCAAGGCAAACCCCAGTACAGACAAGCTCTCAGAAATCACTGCTTTGCCAGAAGTCTGCTCTGGACTAATCCCCAAAGTGATGCTGATACTGCCAAGAGACAAGAGGGCTGTGGCTGTTCCTCCTCAGCTATTAGTATTAAACCAGCATGACTGTGGGAGAGATCAGATTGCATCTGCTGGGAGAAAACCCCTCTGGCTTACCCTGCCTTTTTGCCTGCTGGAAAAAGTAGCAGGGCTGCAATATTTGGGTAATGAATGTTGCTGTGCAGTCTTCACTTGGAGCTCTTCCTTTGCAGAACTCCTTGGGAATGATGTGGTTAACACTGTGTTTGTTTAAGAGGCAAGGGGGAGGGAAATTAGTATAAGGTAAAAATGTATATGTCTGTGTGTATATATAAATTCCCAAAGCGTTCACAGCCAACTACTTAAGAGTTTTCATTGAATTAATTTTAAAACGTGAACCTTGTTTCCTTTATTTAATAGAACAAAACGGCTTCCATATTCTTGCCTGTAACTAGCAGGGTTTATATAGCATTCTGCAAACAAAGTAAGCATTAAAGTCCCTTTTGTCCATCTGTGGAATGAATAATTTTGTGCAAAGTATTTATTATAAGCATACGATACACTTAAACTTTTTACTGTAGTGGTGACAGATCCAGCACAGAACTGGATTGTTAAGTAGCAAGCACACCATGCTTCTATACTGTATAAAAATTTACTGACCTTTCTAAAGGCTCCTGGGTTCAAAGGAAAATGTTAGCTCACTTGGCTAACTTTTGGGTGCTACTTAAAACAATTCTGGATGTTGGAAGTAGTGCACAAGAGGCTATGATGAGTTTCAGTCACAATTGCACAACTTTGTGAAGGTGAACAGAAAGCTTTGGGTCAGGTACACGTGGGCACTGACTGCCTGCCTACTCCCTGGGACTGCACAAGGCAGCAGCTTTGGATCCCTTGGTTAGGTACCAAAATGTCTTTGGGAACCACCTCAGAAAAACTTCAACATTTCCCTGTTACTTGGCAGAAGTTGGGACTAACCCAGAGGTGCCATGTCACAAGTACCTCTCACTAATGTAGTTGCTTTTAGGATGATTTACAGTAGGTTTTATAATGTACTAATGTACACACACACACACCAGTCCTATTTGCTGGAAGTGACGCAGTCCCTTCTCTTCAGTGAGTTGCACTCTTGTGCATGGCAGTTAATTTCTCCCAGAGTTGCACTGTTCCCCCTCTGAGATTCAGTACGTGTTTAACATTCAGCTGTCTTGTCAGAACCCAGACTTTGGGCTCCCCAAAATGTCCTTCACTTGGGTCTGTATGCAGAGAGCCACATTCAGGCAGGGCATGAGGAGGTGGGATTTATGAACGGGGCGCAGAGAAGCTCACATCAGGCTGAAGGGAGTCCCAGTGGTGATGGAACACAGGCCTAGGGGCTCTTGGGAGGTGACCTAAGTCACACCACTGTGGATTTCCTGTAACTTTGGTTATGCTCACCTCTAGATTTGGCCCATGGGCTCTGCAGAATGTCTTGGACATGGCAGTAAGGGCAGCTGGTTTAGTTTATCTTTCCTTGTACAGGTATTACTGACTGGAGGGGAAAAAGGAGACAACTTCTATGGAAATGTATTTCCAATGTTTTCTGGCAGACAAAGCAACAGATTCCTTTTTGTTGATCCCTTCCAATCTGCTGCCTTCACCCTTTGGAATTAGCTGCCTGCCATGCCTTTACAGCCAGTTGCAGGGCCAGTCTCGTCTCCACCAAAGCCCCTCCCTCATTTATTTGAATTTCCTAGGGATGAGCATTCAGGGACAGCATCTCAGCTGATGCCTGAGTATCTGCCTTTTTCCATCTATCTAGTCCTCTTCCCAAGTGCTGTTTTCTTTAATTGCTTGAATTGTACTTGCAGTCAGTGATAATGAATTCATGCTCAAAACCATTGTGCATCATGTTCTTTGTTGTGTTGATAGGGTTGCTGCAGTTTGATGTCTGTTCTGCGAAGTGAGGTTGTTCGTCACTGACATTTCATCTGTGAGGGAAATGTCTTCAGCTACTGTGCTGTTATATTCTGAGTTTTATGGTAGGAAAGTTCTTCAGGTTTTGCTGTGGTTGGGTTATGTCTGATGTGTAGAATGGCACCTGAAGTGGACTCAGGGATGAAGAATGTGTCTCTTTTTCTAGCTGTAGCACCATCCTTAAGGCTCATGGTGGGCTGTCTGTGCAGCTCTTCTGGAAAGAAACCTTCTGGATGCAGAGCTTGTGGAGCAGCTCTCAGAATAAACATTAAATTCCTTTGTGCATCTTTGAAATAGAGCTGAAGATCAGAGTGGGGGCACTCATATATGATAGAAGATAGATATTGTCATTTATATGCAACTGCATTCTCTCACAGGTTGTTTTTTTCCCTCAGGCTTATGGTTAGTGAAGAAAGATCCCTGGATCTGTTTCTCACTGTTCAGCAGGAACGCTGCATTCCCTTTCAAGCTTTGCTTCATGGAGCATTCCTCTGTCATCACAGTGTTTATAATGCTGCTTTCAGGAGAGATTTGGTCCTAGAGGGATCTGTAAGAAATGTATAAAACCAGAGAAGCACTGAGTTCCTGTACTGCCTTAGTGGATAAGGAAGGTGAAGGAGAAGATATTGCTAAATGCAGATCTCTTCGTTAGGTTTCTGCTGCTCCCAGTTGGTGCCAGTTGAGCTCCTGCGGCAGAGGGCCGCTGCTTCCCAGCATGTGCCATTTGTCACATCCTTGGAATCTCATGCTCAATCTTGGGAAGATTGGAAATACCAGCTCATTTGGTATGCCTTTTCCAAAATGTCCTCAGAGTTACGGCCTGCTAGGTTAGAGGCGTGGACAAACACAAGGAGGGAGGAGCAGTGGGAATGTTTCATGTTATCGTGAGTTTGGGAAAATGTCTTTGGTGTGTAGTTGGAATGTGTTGTTGGAACCAAGAACAATAAACATAATAGCTGAGAATACATTAGAAGTATTTCAGGATGTTAAGGAGTGACAAAAAAAAGAAATTCTCCTGTAAAAGCCCATTTTTTCAGTTGGATGATGATGTAAACCCTGTTTATTTCCAAGCAGGCAATTTGCACATCTGTTCTAATGTTACTGCCCAGGTTTGTTTGCTATTATTCTTTGATGGGAACACCTAAATTGTTTACAGTTCACAGCAAGACCTATTTAGTTGGGTCAGTTGGTTTTTCCGTGTGTGTAGGACATTCAGGGAGTTGTTTGAACACAGATGGGAGGAATCTGATGAAAAACTATAGAAATGGTGAAGGTGATTTTACTTCTGTTGAGTCTTGCACCTGACTCAGAGTTAGCTACAGTTTTAAATTTAACTTTTATGTCAAGGAGAAACTTGAAAATAAGTCATGTTTTATAGTCTCGATAATGTGTTGTCTGTTCCAGCTGATACTTTATTTCTTCAGTCCTTTGATTCTTTCCATATGAAGGCAGCAAATACTTCCATCAGGTTGATAGAGCGTTTTCTTTCCTTAGAAGTTGGATACCTTTAAAATGGCTCGAGCAACTGCATCTCTAAAATTTGCATAAATAAATCAACTGTTTGCTGTGGCTTTTGTGATGTTCAGTGTCTTTATTATTTGATGATTAAATGTAATGCAATTTACTAATGAAGAGATGTATTTTGAAGAGCAGAGGTCAGGGCCAGATGTGAAGACTTCCATTGCCTGAAATGTCTAAAGTAATTTTAATCAGGGAATTTACTTGCAATCATCAAAGCACTTTTCCTTTCATGATTTGAAAAAGTCTTGCTGCTGATGTTTATAATTATGGAACACCACCATCAAACCCTTTGCTCATCAAACTTCATTACAATGATTTATTTGACATGCAGTAATACTTGTAATGCAGAACAGAAACAGAGCTATTGATTTACCAGCAAATTCATTAAAATTGTGTAAGTATTATTGCCAGTAGATACACAAGGAGCATAAATTTTTTTATTCTGTTTTTTGAATTACAGAGAGTCTGTCAAGGAGTTCCATATAAAGCAGGGCAGAATGCTGATATTTCTGTACATTAGCAGACTCTGCTGGAATAGCTTTTCGTAGTTAGAGATCTCATACTGTCACATTTTGCTTACAAAAGTGTTTTGGATGGTGCAGTCCTGTCTTGGAAGGAGACACATTTTATGACCTGTAGTGAAGTCAAGAGTATGGTGAGTGAGATATCAAGATTGTTTTTTAGATACTGAATAGATTACATAATGGGGAGGGAAGATGGTTTGCATTTTTCTGCATCACAGGTTTCAGAAGCTACCATGTGTTTAAAATATTTTGCTGATATCAAAAACTCTTTAACTTGTTTTTATTTATATAAAAATGATTGCAGAAGTGCAAAGGGAAGGCATTTGCTGGTATTGTATCTGCAGACTATTCTTTTGTATCATATCTCTTAGATTTTGTAGGATGTTCCATAGCACCTGCTCCAGTGGAGCTGCAGGATTGATCAGTGTCTGCCACAAAGTGGTAGTGACTTTGCTGCTGTCATTACTGAGTGCTGTGAATTCTTGGTGTGCAGGAAGGAAAGCACCAACCACACTGTTACACTGGTGATGGAACTCCCTGGAGAAGGGTGAAGACTGAGCTGGGCTCTGGAGTGAGCTTGTCTCTGTGGGATTTACTCATGGAAGGCTGGATGTTTGAAGGAACTCCTGGAGCACTTAAACTGCACTGAGTTTAAGGGCACATTTTGTTCTTCATGTGTTTCATTGCTTTCCCTGGAGAGTTTGGATTTTTTTCCCCTTTGCTCTTTTCTCTAGGCAGTTCCATTTTGTGCTTATCGAGGCTCTGCCAGATGCCACACAGAACAGTGTGCTTCTTTCCCCAGTACAGAGCATCTACTCCACTGTTTTTTGATTTCCTTGCCTAGCCTCAGGCAGGATTTGTGTTTTTTTAATTGCAAAGTTAATTTTTTTCTTGGGACACAATTCAAAGAGCTAACAGTAACACTCGTATATCCCTTAATGCCTATGGCAGGTTTTCCATGTAAACAAAAATTGCATCTGTCCTCAGGAACTGAGTTCTGTGAGTATGTATCATGAAACGTTGGCTATTTTTATAAGGTATGTAAATGAAAATGGAAAATACTGAGAGGCTGTCCTGGAATGTGAAGACCTTATATTTCTGTCTGAACTTGGGTAAGCAAGCCTGTCCTTGCTTTTAAAAATGGTGGTTTTATTTGATTCAGAGCTTCAGTTTTGGCTGATTGATAATGTATGACCCTTCAGGTCAATCTGGATCTAATGGAGATTCCAGTGAAATCACAGAATTGAGCAGTCAGGAGCCACATGAGGCTGCAGCAGGCAGATAGGAGATAAAAGCTGAGTTACTCATTGACCCTAAAATTGAGTGGTTCTGCGAAAGGAACTGGAGTCAGTGCTGGAGTGCAGGGAATTTTGGTGATTGGCATGAACTGAGAATCTGCCCTATGATCTCCCAGCAGCAGGATTTGACTGAGCTGTGCTGTGTGTCAGCAGATGGAAGACAAGTTAGACACCAGCAGAAGTTCTGGGGGGTCTGTATTCTGATCAGCTGGATCCACAGAACCATTCTGAGGAGGTCAGGCAGTCTCACACAATGCAGCATGAAAATGGCTGGAGACAGTATTTCCTTCTCAAGATTTTCTCTGAACTTTACAGGTTTCCCAAGAATATCCATTCCATGTGTACAGTCATTGCTCCTGAGGTGCATAAATGTCCCTGGTTCTGCTAGGAGACGCATTACTGTTGTGTTGATGTTTCAGCTCTTTTAAAGAGCCCATGGATAGGAGCAGATGTGTTCATGGAGGCACTGGGCCTCAGGGCTTTGGCATCAGGATAAATTACTAGAGAGTAACAAATCACCTGGTGTCAGCTGCTCACTTGTGAGTAACCACATGCACAGTCTTTCCCTGCAGCATCTCCTTGGCAGTGAAAGGAACTTCAGCTCTCTTTTCTGAAAGGAGAGCTACTTAAATTAGGTTGCACTTACTTCAGGGGAGTGAGTGCCTGTATGAGACAATATGAAGTGGTTGGTAAGTAGAAACTTGCCACCTTGCAGTGTAGAAGAATTCTGGATCTTTTGAGTTTCCTTTCACTTCAAATATAGTTATTTTTTCCTAGTTCAAAAAAGAAATTAAAGCCAGTTTAATCTTCATCTGTTTTTGACTTCAGAGCATATTGATATCTCCCTGTTAATTTCCTTAGAAGTTCGAAAATGCTCTTGCTGTTCTATTGAAGAAATACCCTTCCTTCAGAGGATTTCTGGTAGAATAAAAATTTGGCAATTTAATTTCCATGCTCAGATCACTGCATTACTCTCAGAAAATTAATTTTTTTTCCCCTTTCCTGAGTGCTCTAAAAGAAGAAATGAAAACCCAGCAAGTTCTCCTTAGGTTTGGGCTCTGTTGACTCAATTGGCTGATTTCCTTGTGGTGTTTGTCCAGGATCTGAAACTCAGTGTTGATCCCAAAATCCCTCTAAACTGGATGAAGCAGAAGGAAGGGAACTGCAATGGGAAGAAAGATGTCTTCCTTGTTAAGCAAGTATTTTCTTTCAGCTGTTTTTGTTCCATGAGCACTGCCAAATCTCCAGTGGAGATTGGAGTCTGGAGAACGCTCTCTTTCCATCTCCTCTAATGTCAGCCATGTTGAGGATCTCTACACCCAGTCCTGGCCAAAGAATGTGTTTGAGTGAGGTGTTTGGCTTTCTCCTGAGCTGGAATCCAGGACAGTAAAGGACTGTTGGCAGCTTCATGATGAGAGACCCTGTCGTGGGCATATCCTTAGTCTTGGAGCAGGATATATCCTGCAGCCATTCCTGCTTCCTCTGAGGGTCTGCTGGCAGCAGTCTTTTGGATGGATATGGAAACTGCAAACATCCCAGATTCCCAAGGCAGGCTGGACAGAGGGATGTGCCAGTTTGCTTCCCTGGTGATGACAGGCCTTGAGGACTTGGAAATAAGGGTGTGAGGGATGGCATGGGAGGGCTGGGATGACCCAACAATGAACAGGCTGGGGAGAGGGAGGGAGAAAGTGGTGACAGGGACTCCAGGGCTGCTCTTCTTTTTCTTGTTTTTGTCCCTTTCTATTTGTTTTCCCTGTCAATGCAATGATGAAAATGTGACTAGGCCACAATTTAAGGTGAATGGGAAGTGACTGAAATCTGATGCTACAAGAAAATGTGTTAAATTATTGTCTTAAGCTGGACTTTTGCATAGAGCCAGAGCTCAGATTTGATTGAGCCATGGGCTAACTGCACTGTGCCTGATTTCTGGGTGCTCCTTGGCTTGAAATATTAGTTAGTTTCCATCGAAAACTTAATTCTCAGAAGGCATTTTTCAATCTTTCTATCCTCTGAGTGCTAAATTCAACTTACTTGCCTGAGAAAGCCTCACTGAAATGTGCTCTGACAAGGGTCTGACTCCCTGTCCTTTCTCTGATGGGTGATCTGTTGGGGAATGGGCCTTGCAGTGCAGTGTGAGCTGATTTGCCAGAAATGAAGACAGATTGCAAAAGCCACAGGAGCCTACTCAAAAGAGCTTTTTTTCCCTTTCCCTTTGCACCGGTTGATTTGTTATAGGAGGCATGTCTAGGGGGATACTTGCATTGATGATTCCTTGGGATGCTTCTGAAGATCCTTTCCTATGCCCTAAAATTAACCATGAAGGTTCCTCCTGTCTGGCAGTGACAGCAAAGGCTTAGGAGGTTTAGAGTTCAGGCTTAGCTCCAGTGAATATCCCAAAATATATATGTCTCTGCAATTCTGGAGCCTGTTTGAATTATTCAGACTTCTTTCTGACAGAGATCATGCAATCCCTGGTGTGCTCTCTGGCTATATTTTAATATACTTTTGGTGAAGGCTTCATATTAGGTCTTCCCAGCAAATACATAAAGCATTGAAATGGTGGTGGCCAGACAGCAATGTTTTGACAGTAATTTCTCTGTGTAGGGTGATTGTATGGTCCTGCAGAACTCAGGTATCTCTCGATCTTTAATGTATTTATTTTGTTAGGATCCCTATGAGATACAGAAATGCTGTTACTCCCATTTTACCAGAAAGACATAAAGTGCAGGCTGAACTCAGTGACTTGACTGAGGCCCATCCAAAATGGGAATTGTCATTTCCAGTGTTTCAGTCTTTGCTCTAATCCAAGGACCATCCACCACTTGCTGGTGCCTGAGACTTTAATTTCCCACCACACCTGACTGTTCAAGGTTGATGTGCTTGCAAGTCCTGTCAAGTTCAAAGCAAGAG
This sequence comes from Brachypodius melanocephalos, assembly GCA_013398615.1. NCBI lineage: Eukaryota > Metazoa > Chordata > Aves > Passeriformes > Pycnonotidae > Brachypodius > Brachypodius melanocephalos. Next base: position 14,431,803 of record VZSR01000245.1, on the reverse strand, counting down.
TTTGGACAACAGTACTGATGCATCTGAAGAAATTCTGCCTCCATTGGCTTTGGCAAAGAATTATGAGTGGATTTAAAGATTTTAAAAATATGTGGGGGATTAGCAATCGTTTTTCTCCTCATAAAATATCTTTTCAAGAAAACTTGACTGTGTTAAAAAAACTTAGTCTCTGCTGAACTTCAACTGAGTTAATAAAAAAATAAATCTTTGGACTTATCCAAGCTACTAAAAAGTTGGCAGGATGAAAAACTGAGGAAAAAAGAAGTAGTTTCTGGCATGATGTGTTCTTTTATTTTACATATCATTACATTTATATATGAGTCCATTGCTGCTACTTGCTTTCAATAAAAGGCAATCATTACACAAACCCTTACTCTGGTCACCTAGCCAATCAGCAATCTTAATAGAAAGATTAGATTCTCAACTGACCTTTCTGAGAAAAATAGCTTGATAATATTTAAGGACTACCTTAACTGATTGTAAATTTATCTTCCAGTATCCTTATTAAAGAATCAACAGAGAAGTCTCAAGCACTTCACCAGTAGAGAGAGAGAGAACTAAAACCCACAGTGGTGGTGGCTGTTGTTGCTGCAGAACGAAGACAGACTTTGTCTTGCCTTTTTTTTTTTTTTTCTTGCATTGTTCTGTTGGTGTAAACACCAGCATTTCAGTGGAGAATCGTTAGGAAACTTATAGCAGTGAAATGCTCAGAAATGTCTGTGTCACACTATACTCTCATGTAAAGTTAGAGCCCCTGTGCTAAACCCTATAAACTATATGTAAAAGAGTATTGTTTTGTTTAAGCTGAGGCCCCACCATTGATTTCAGGGTACGTCACATTGCAATAAAACCACGGCCTTTGGTATCTCCTGAAAGCATCACTGTTCTGTGAATTAAACACGAGATATTAAAACTTGATGGCTGCAGAACAAGATGTAACATGCCTTAGAGGGTCAGGGTCATAGTCAGTGTCAGCTTGGAGACGTAATGTTTTTCTGGCAAGACAGCAAGACTGCCATCCCTTTGGATTAGGAGGAGAAGGGACATTTATAGGTAGAGCTGAGTTTATACTTGTCGTAACAGTGCATCCTTTAGGCCTAAGTACTGTATGTTGTACACATTCTATAGTTTGCGAGGTTAAGGGGGATGTGTGAAGAAATGTTACTGGGATGTGACCAAAGGTCTGTGGTGGGTGGCAGTGACTGAGGGAAAACAGCGGTGATTAAAATAGGTGCAGTCAAGGTAAAACTCAAAGAATGAAAACGCAGTCCCTGTAGTTCTTACTGATTTTGTTGTTTCTTAAATACAAACCTCACAGACTTTAGATAAGGTTTTGGTTGCAAGGTCAGGTTTTGATTTGCTAAGTATTTTAAATTACTGTGCCTAATCAGTTTCTAATAAAAAATATGGAGATTAAGTCACTGAGAACTCACAATTAACTTCTTGATTCTGCCTCACATTCGTGTCTTTCAGAGGGAATTTTGTCCAGTGTTTCTCATTTACAAAAATTCATTATATATGTAAATCTCATCCCCACGTTTGTGTATTTCTGTAAAAATACAGTTGTCTCAGAGAAACGATGTTTAATTTTATAAAAATCACTTTTTCCTTCATGCAACCCAAACTGCTTGAATCGAAGTGTCTTCTAAACAAGGAAACTTAGAAACTTTAAAAATGTAAGAGGGAAGGAAGCAGTGAGGAGGATGGAGATAATAAAACACAACAAAGATACTACAAACAGATGTGTCTGTGCTTCAGCAGCATCCTGTGAGCTGTCAGGTATCTCTTAGCAGAGTGTAGCTACATTTGTGCCATTTGTTTTTTCTAACAACAAAGGATGTATTTCAAGCAAGCTATTCTAGCAAAACCAAATAACTGCTGTTAATTTTTGGTTAATTTCATTATTTATTTCATATTTTAAGTTTTGTGCTTATGTTATTTTTCAGATGTATTTTCCTTTGTATCCTTTTTGTTCTCCTGTTCTGTACATTGAATGAGATTAAGGCTTGACTGTCTTGTTTTGTTTGCACGTCACTAGCAAAAAAAAAAAAAAAAAAAAGGACTTTGCGGTGGAGATTTTGGGCAAGATGGCAATATGAATAATGAACAAGTGCTCTGTTTCCTATCTCCTTATCCCAATTGATAGTGTCACTGTATTGCTATGAAAAATAACTCTGTTTATGGTGCAGTGCAAATTAGGAAACTGGCCTCAAAATACCTTCATGTCTTGTGCTGAAATCCCATCCTGACAGGCAATGCTGAATTTAGAGTGCTAGGGTTTTAAAAATACAGGGTTTCTAAGCAACGGTGTTTAGAGAGGGAACACTTCTTGTTCCCAGTTTTGCCTTTGACTGCCATATCTATAAAATAGCTTAAACCAACAGGTTTCCATGTGCAGAGTGATTAATTTTGGTACTAATGAAATGGGGCCCAGCTACCTTCCTCATGCTCCCACGCACTTGCAGTGTTTTGGGGGCAAGGTGCAGGATCTTGTGATGAATGGGTTGCTTTGAGTGTTCTCTTCATTTTACAAAATATTGTTCAGGGCTAGTTTTGTGAACAGCAGCTCAGTGATGCATAAAATAACATAAATTGTAGGATAAGAACTTGCAAAGGAAAACCTGGCGTTGACAAAAATTTTTATTTTAAACATAATATCTGAAGGAATGGAAGAATGTGGTACCACAAACTATGGAAAATGCTGTTTTACTAAGAAAACAAGTTCTGCTTGTCACAGTGTTACCTGTCTTCCCTCTTCTTCCAGATGATTTATGCAGTGACTTTCGCAAGCCTCATGGCCTTTTGTTGAATTCCAAAGGAACTGACACAGAGATGTGTGTGATAGGGTTAAAACTCAAACATCTGTCATTTAAATGCTAATCTCTTTGGATTAGGAGAATTTGGCAGTAATTACCAGAGCCAGTGATGGTGCATACTGATTTGAGGTAATCCCTGATGTCCATTGCCCTGTGCTGGGAGAAGAACCAACACCACCTTATGTCAGGGCCAAAGCAAAGAGAGATGATAGATACAGTGATAGATACTGGCTGTGGATGGCTTTTCAGAGGATGCAAAGTCCTTTTGCATAGGATGGCTGTTCGTCAGACCCAGCTGCTGGTGAAAGGCTCCTCACAGCCTCGTGTGGCTGAGCAGCAAGGATGAGGGCTGGGTGTTTATAAAAACCAGTTTAGAGTAACTAATGCATGAGATCACTTAAAAGGAGTGCTGGGATCTTCAGCAGCTAAAATAAAATGTTGCCTGTTTTAATTCAAAATCTTGATTTCAGAGGTCGTCTGGTAAGATTAAATGTTTAGTCCTGATTTTATTTTTTTATGGATGATCTAAAACTTGAAATAATGATTTGAGACAAATGGCAGAACCATTTTCATGAATCAGTATCAAGCTTATTTGAAGACAGTCTTACTTTCCCATATGTCTAAATTGTTGTAATGGTATTAACCTCTACAGAGTGTCCTGAATCCATGTGGTATTCCCACATGCTAATATTTGCATTGGCACATTCATATCGATGGATTCATGTGCAAATCCAGTCGTTTCCTTACTGATTTGACAATTTAGGAGGCTGCTGTGACAGCTGTTTCTCCTGCAGCCTTCGGAGATTTCCTCATTAAATCTTGCAGAGTTTACTATCAGGTGCTGCATTTTGAGTCATGGAATACCAGGGTGGAAGAAACATCATGGATCATCTGATCCAGCCATTTTTGGCAAGAGCATGCTCAAAGAATCATAGGATTGTTTAGGTTGGAAAAGACTTCTTAAGATCCAACTTCCAACGCAGCCCTGCTGAGTCCACTGTTAACCGATGTCCCCAAGCACCTCATCTACAAAGCTTTTAAATTCCTCCAGGGATGGTGACTCCAATGCTTTCCTGGGCATCCTGTTCAATGCTTGACAATCCTTTTGGTGAAGGAATTTTTCCTCATATCCAATATGGACAAGATGGCCTAGCACCAGGTGCATCTTAAGAGTGACCGATGTTGGGAAATCTATTTTGGGAGACCTCACTCCCTTTAAGGAGTTCATTGGTGTCCAAACAGACTGTGTGGCAGCAGACTGAGAGTATAATTTATAATTAAAAAAAAAAAAAAAGCCAGAAGGTGAAAGTTATTTTTCAGTGCACCAGTTTCTTGGGCCTTTGTTTATTATGTATTCTTTAGTAACTAATTCCTCCAGGACAGTTTATATCAAGATCTGTTTGGCTTCAGAAGGAGTGTGTTGAGTGAGCATGGAATGGAGTGCACAACACACAAGATCTAATCTAGTAATGGCATGAGTGCAAGTAAAACTCTGTATTCATGCATTGCCCCAGGGACTTCACTGGGGCTCTGCCTGGGCACCCAGTGCTGCCTCCATGGGATAAATGGCAAATAGGAGTCATGTGTCTGAAAGCAGCACAGAGCTGTCAGATGCTTGTTTTAGCCAGACTTTACTATTTGTATAAACACTGTAAGCACTCTATTGCAGAGCTTGGAAAACATTTTGCTTTCCCTTCTTTGTTTTGGTTTGTTTTTATTTGCATGGATCATTTTACATCTGAAGAGATTGACCCAATATAACCAACCAGATTGCACAAAAGGTAGAAAAAGGTTTTTACAAGCTAAATTTGTTTCCTTGTGTCCTTTCTTTCCTGGAACATGAGTTCACCAAAGAAACCCTCTTTTTGAAAGAGTCAATGGTTTGCTCATAATGAATGTTAAAATATATAGTCCAGATATCTGCTGGTTTGTGAATGTGGGTTTGTGCTTTACTGAAAGTGGATCAGGCTGAAATGTTTATTTTAGACAATGGTTCTGAGTACTGAGAAGTATTAGTCTTTCCTCTGTCTTCAGAACAGGCAAATATCGGAAGATGAACTTGCTCATACTTCCGCTGCCACTTGGGTAAAGTGTTTTAGACATTGAGGTACAAATTTGCTTTTTGTTGTCAGCTTGTTTTTCTGTATATCTTCAGGATAATAAATACAGAGAAAAGATACATTCATTATTGACTTCCTAGAGACTGGCCATCTGATTTATGGCTTCAGAGTGTCTCCATTTTATCTGTCAAAACTGATTTTAAACTTCATTTGTCTTCTGGTTTTGGCAGCACTTTTTACCTTGAATTCAGCTGTTTGACATGCATTGTACCAGAGTCCCATTTTAAAAACATTTACAGTATGTTGCAGAAAAAAAGGTTCAAGTTGGTACATCTGCTTTCAATATTATGCATCTCTAAAGTGAAAACAATTTGAGAGCTGGCAATGGAAATGTTCTTGTAGCTGTAAGCACAGCATTTAGGTAACTTAGAAGAATAGAGTAATAATTACAGAAAATTAATTGTCACATAGTAACATTCTCCTGTGATTATCACCAATTACAGTTAGCAGCTCCAGCGGCCTTGGTGATTAGATGCAGGACAAGGTTTCCCTAGACTGAAAGATGGGCCATTTCTCAAAAGATTTGGTTGAAAATTACTCTCAGAGATTGAATTCCTTCAAATGGGGCATTAAGCATTAACAGCCCCCTCAGGCCTGGCACAGACACCTCACAGTGCAGAGCGACTCAGCATCTCTGGGGCTGATAAAGCTTCCTGCTCTCCCTTTGCCCCAGCAGAGCAGAGCCTCAGCTTTGGGCTTCTCTCCAGACTCTTTCAGGCCCTGAGCACTGCTCCTTTCCTGCCTCTGAACTGAGCTGCAATAGTGGGAAGAGAGTGCATTGCAGGTGGAGGTGTGGTCCAGCACGATGGAGCTCAGCATGAGGAGAGACCTTCAGCAGTGGTGCAGCTCTGACAGAGGGCAAGAGAGAAATCTTGGCCAAGTACACACAGCTCCACGGTCCCCTGTAGTGCCTGTGTGTTTTAATCACAGCTGCATAGGCTCGTTTTTATCAGAACTCCCTTCATCAGCCTTTCCCCATCTTGCATGTTTTCACCTTACTGTCACTGTGTATTAGTTCTTTCCTGCACTAGTCTGGATGATTATCAGTAAGGGAATACTGCATGAGTAAAGCTCATATGAGAGGATGTATTAGAAAAAGAAACACAGGGTAATGGAAGCTGGGTGGATCTGCTGACGGTGCAGGTAGATCAGAAAGGCCTTGGGAATAGTCTGCAGAAAGACCTGGAAGTGGAGTGAGGGTGGTGAGTTCCAAGTCAGAGGTGGAGCCTGTGTTATGAAGACCTCCTGGCCGGGACTGTTCAAAGTAAGAGTGAAAGGCAAACTGAAGGTGCAGCTGGTGGGAGCTGCCTGTGATGACTTACCATCCATTAAGCAATGCCAGAGACTGAATTTTTTAAGTGCTGGTAGGCAGGTAGTCAGTAGAAGCAGCATGATTATGTTATGTTTGGATTTGTAATTGAGATTACAAACCAGATTGAGCGTGAAGGTGAAGAAGGTGAAGAGACACAGAGAAAGAACTAAGATCTTTGAAATTAGGAGAGAAATGAACAGTATGCCTCTTCTGGACAGTTCACTGGAGTAACTTCTCCCTGTGCATCAGAGAGCTTGTCATGATTCCCAGTGCTCAGAACAGAGTAACCTGGTGTTAATTTGTGCAACCACCAGTTCAGAGGAGCCTGCTGAGGCTGACACTCCTGGTCTGCACTTGCCTCAGACCTGCGTGGTGTGGTGTTTGGGGGATTATTCCCTGTGTTCTCATCAATGTAAGGAAGGATTTAAGCAGTTTCATTTGTTTCTGCATGTGCCTGATGCTGAGCCTGGGGTTTTTATTCTTTCAATTATGCTCTGGAGTTTGAAATGCTTAACAAAGCCAGGCACAGGCAGTGCATAGGGATGAGAGCGCTGGAATAGAAAAATAAACAGTGGAAACCCACAGCTGAACTACCAGATGCTGGGGTTTGCCGAGACTTTTTTATGAGAACACAAGGACTCTGACTGGGGTCATTTTCCTCACCAGCCACTTGTCAGTTTAAATCCCTCTTTTTCTTTTTCCTTCTTCCTTTTTTTTTTTTCCTTTTCTTTCTCTCCCCCTCCCCCCCCCCCACAGTTTATTTCCACTCCTCTCTGTAAAATGTCTCAGTCCAACTGTGACTGAAATAATTGATTAGCTACTGCTTCCCTGGAAGAGAGGGATGGGCCTGATGCCCATCCAGGCAGGGTTGTGCAGGCCACCATGTCACCTCTGGAGACGTTGCAGTGGCACTGGGCTTGCCTTAGACTACAGAGAAGCAGATCACTGCACAGTAGGATGTTTAGGCAGAACTGTCCTTCTTTACTGAAAGCACTGAGGGGAACTGTGAGAGGTTTCCTGTTGCAGAGGCAGACCATGGTGTGTGTGTAATCTCTCCCTGCCTCTTCTCAAGGTCCCTTTCCTACTTCCTGTCCTGCCAGCCATTAACTGCTTTCTTCACTGCCAGGCCTGAGCCAGCCCCACCATTGTCCCCTGCACTTTGAGAGGTTGGACATGCCCAACATGGGTGTTTTGCCCATGATGCAGAAAAAAGATGTGGACACCTTTAGCTACAGCTGTGCCAAAGCCACTGCTGCTGTGCTGAGTGGCACTGCCTCACCATTCCATTGTGCTCTGCTGCCTGCATCTGTCAGTCTCTTAGGCTGTGAACTTCCTGAGACATTTTTGGTCATTCCTGTGCAGAGCAAGCTGCAATGGCATTATAATCCTTTGTGCTTTGACAATATTGATGACTAAATAACAGGATATGGTATAGGAAGTTCTCACTGAATGTACAAAGAATGGTCCCGTCTCTGGTGCCAAGGAGAAGGAGGGCACAAGGTTCCCTCACATCTCTGCCATGGCATGTCTGTGTGCTTTGGACAGACACTACCCGTGCCTCAGCAATACAAGCTGGGTGTAGGTCCTTTGAGGTGACTGCACTTCAGTCAGGTGAGAGTAGAGAGGCCATGGATGATCCTGAGCAGACCACAGTAATTCCAGTCCTCTGACCTCTGCTGAATGGATGTTCTACAGCAGAAAGGGAAGAAATACCAATGGCTTTAAAGGGAAAGCAAACCTGAAACAGGTGCTACATGTAACTAGTGCACAGCAGTCATCAAGGGTCTGAGTCCAGAAGGAAGGTCAAGAGAGATTCCCACCAAAGCCAGTAATTGTTTTCTTTTTTAGCTTGTTTATTTTCTTTGCAGTTAGCAAAACGTGACTCTTCATTATGGGTGGTGTAACCAGTCATTAGCTGTATACACATGGCTGGGGTTCAGTTTCACAGAAACAGGATACTTTGCTTTGCCACACTGACTGAGAGGAGGGAAACGCACTGATGTACAGGGCATGTGGGGTTGAGCTTTGGGAAGCCGCTCTTGCTTGTGTGAGACTGGTTTCTGCAGCACATGAGGTGGTCCAGTAGAGCTTAGTGCTTTCTAAGCATCTGCCCTGTGGAAGTGCCTGTGGCTGACAGTGCAGTGCCTGACCAGGGCTGGCCTGTGAACCACTCTGAGAGCAGTTGTGCCAGCCTAGCCCAGGCTGATACAGACACTGCAGACAGGCTTGGATCCCTCCTGCAGCTCCAGGACGTGGGAGCAAGTTCCACCAGCTCAGACATCCCTGCAGCATGCTCTGAGGAGCCTCAGCTTTGGCTGTCGCTCACATCTTCTTTCCTTGATTTGCTTTCTGGAAAACTACTGCTAATGATTTGCAGTGCAAATAATGCATGAGGCTTGCTTCTGTCGTATCACAAGGAGTGATTTTGGAGCTGTGCTGATCTCGTATTTTGCCTCTTACTAACTTGCTGACAGTGAGAAGGAAAAATTCTTGGTTTTCTGTTTTTGGGAACTTCCAGAGGTTGCATTCCTCCCCCTTAATCTCAGCTAATTTCTTAGTCAGCATGCTCAGGATCACATGGATTTCTGCCAGGTAAGTAGGGATTTTTGTGAGCTGTAGTCTGTTCAGTCAGCAATCATTTTAGCTGTAAAAGGCCATGGCTTAGTGTGGGGCTCAGATGACACACACATTCAGCTTCCAGCTCCTTTATTTTTTAAATGGTTTAGTTACTCCCTCTCTGCTGTTTTTTGTAACCTAGCCATAGGGTTTAGATCCATTTTGTAAAACTAGTGCTAAACCAAAGAAGGCAAACTTAAGAAAGGCTTAATTAAAATAACAGAAATCTCACACTCACTGAATCTGTTGCTGGAGCTCTTTTTGTCTGTAAACAAAAAATTCAAATGGCTGTTTTCCCCCCAACCCCCCAGCTTCGTAAGTGGTTACTGAGCTTCTGCAGTTGCTACATTCCTTAAAAAGTTGTTATTTCTTTTTTGGTCACACACTAGGGGACTCCATTGTTTTCAGTGGTGCCTATTGAGTTAGACCCATCGACAGCAGAACTCATTCTGGGTCATTAACTTTGGAGGCACAGTAGAATAATTTGGTGACTTTATTCTGTTTCTTAGCAGACACTTATATTAAAGTCACGCACACACAAAACCAGAATAACCATCCTTCTCCCTTCCTGAAAACGCTGGGAGTTTTAAAGGACCTCTTAAAGATCTTTTGAAGGACCTGTTAAAAGACCATTAGAATTCATAAAGTTGTGTTTAGGCACATATTAAGCAGAAGTAGCAAAACAATGCTGCTGTCTTATGTTATTGATTCTAGTGCTGTGCTGTTCTAGTGTTGACAATTTAACAAGGTTGCTTGGAAAAACTGGCTGTGTTTAAGAGAAGACTCACACAAATGGTTCATGATCTGGAGAATATACTGTAGTGTGAGAAAAGGAAGAAAGCAGACAGTTAATCAGTGAAGGTAGGAACCAAGCCTGAAGTTATCTACAGAGGGAGAGAGGTTTGTCATATGTTTTCACCTAGCACACAAAGTCATGATGTGAGACCCAGTTCCTGAACTGAGGTCAAGTTGAAGCTATTTAAACTTCATGCTGAGAACCACGGAACAAACTGCTACTGAAGCAATTATCCATCATTTAAAGATTCCACTATGAGATTTGATGTCTCGTTAAAAGATGCACTCAAGATCCAACAGTGTGTTGTTAAACTAGATGGAGATATCCCAGAGGAAATACAATGCACCAGGCACACTGACATTCTTTCTGGGCTCAGCCTCTAAACTGTGTGGTCTTTGGAAGTTTCACTCTACTCCTGTGCTATTCTTGCTATTCACAAACTCGGTCACTTCACCCTCTAGGTCTGTTTCCCACTTAGAAATAGTTCTTGTACAACATTTGGTCCTGACATTTAGGGAACCTCGCACACCTTTTGGCCACACTTTGTGTGCAGTGAATGTTTTCATCTCCATAGCTCTTAATTGGCCTTTTTTTTTTCCCAGCACCAAAGTCACATAAAAATGCACATGATCAGGGTTAGCAATGTGTTAGGGTGATGGTAAAGAGGAAAGGAAGGGAGTGTTTGCCAAGGGTTGTAACAAGCTAAACTTCCTACATCTGAGATCCTCAAATGTAGTCTGAATAGAATTTCATTCTCTCCATGGCTCTCTGCTCACTTTGGTTAGTCAACAGTATTTGCTGAGTTCCTGGCTGTACTCTTTGTATCTCTAATTGAGCACTGTTACTAAAATGCAGACATCAGAATTCAGTGTGCATCTGTAGATACTAATTCTGGAAGACTTCTTAACTCTGATCTTGCTTTTTCTAGTTTTGTAGTGCTGTTCATTTCACTGCCTGTGGCAAAGACTCCTGACTGACAACCAGACAGGAACAGAACTGGCTCAGAGACAATATGATTAATGAATTACTCTCAGTTCCATGGGATGGATTGGATCAGCATGCTAGAATGATTTCATGTCTTTCACATATTCTTGATGGCAGGGATGGTCAGCAGAAAAAGTGCTGTGGATCTGAAGAGTCAGCCCTAATTAGAGTTTTGAGACTTCTCTAACACCAGAATCTGGATGTTGTGCAAATATGTGCATGTTCCTGAGAGTTTTTGTTTAGTGTTTTATGCTGCAAAATTGTATTTTGGTATGAGGGAACCTTGGTGGAGGCAGCCTTTAACTCTGCATGTGGGCATTTGGTAAGTTCCATTCTGGGCTTTCGAGGCATTTTTCAGAGGGCAGTTTGATGTAACAGTAAAAACCAACAGCAAAACTGGGTCAAAGGTTCATTAATCTCATTATTCTCTGTTTTACTGAAGAAAAAAAGGTAAATTCATCCATATAAGATTTAACTGCTGGATCTGCCTGCCATTGTGCTGCTGGCTCTTTGTGAAAGAAGCCTGTATCTGGTACCAGCTACAAAGAACAGAATCTGATAGTGAAAAGTGTGAAGAAAAAAGGTGTATAAAGTACAGAAAAAGGACTGCTGAAGACAGTTCAGAAGAGAGACAGAGGGAAGAGATCAGAGCTCTGGAAAACATGATTTATGAGAAAAAAACTTGAATAATGAGAGCTGTGTAACACTGGCGAGAGAAGACTGAGTGGAGACAGCCTACAAAAACATAAAAGGTTGCTATGGAGGACAAGAGAACAGACTCCTCTCCGTGTCCAGTTTGGACAGGACAGTATGTAACAGACTACGTTGTGCTAAGGGGCTTTTAAGTTAGACATAAAGAAAAGAATTCCTAAATCAAGTGAAAAGACTGTATCATTTGCTGGAAATGCCGGGGAATTGCTGCAGCCTGTGAAGTAGATTGGTCAAACACCCCCTTAAGTTTGTGAGGCAGGATTATGCTGTAGGGACACAGGACAGAGTAAATCATGTTCTGAAGACTCTTTCAGCCCTGTTTTTCATGATTGCATAATGTGTTTGTCAGAGCAAAGGGCTTCTCGTGGTTACAGTGATCCTTCTGTATCTGTTTCTTCACTGGCATATCCAGCTTCATGTAATCCCTGAGATACCTTGTTCACAGGGTTTGTGTGGAAAGTGCAGACCCAATTTACAGAAGGCAACATTGCTAAATGAAAACAGAGAGTACTCCACATACCTCCTAATCCATAGCCAGTGCCCACTGTCATCACTGGAAGATTCACAGAGGCCTTCTAGCAGGAGCTAAATTTCTCATTGTTATTTATTCAGTGTTCATGTAAGACAGCACCACTCAGTGAGAATATTTTCCCTTTTTATGGCGTTCTGTGTACTCTTTTAATTTTTCTTCATCCTCCTATCTCTGCTTTTCTTCTTCCCTGTGCCTTCATCTCTTCACAGCAGATTCCACAATAGCCTTGTTTTACCCTGTTTCACAGTCTGCTAAAAAACCCCACAGCAGAACAGGTGCTGGTAGGGGTGCCTTGGTTATCCCCAGAATCTGACATTGAAAAGAGATGGATACAATCAGGATGTTCAGTCGTCCTAGCCTTTGTCTGAAACTGCCCCATTTTGGATAGACACCTGAAGTAGTTATATTTAGGTCATAGAGTAGGGTTTTCTCCCTGTGCTACATGGCATATAGATATTTATTGCACCAAGAACTCACGTTTCACACTGTCCTTCAGCAGACTGTGCTTACTGGTGATACATTAAGTTGTATTTTTAACAGGCACTGCATATGTCTGCAGCCCTAAAACTGCAGGCAGAGGAGAGTCTACAAGAGGCCCATTCATTGGCACTGAGTGCAGAAGGGTAAATTCAATTTGAGTAGAATTAGTCCCAAGCATAGTTCTGGTAAAATAGAAAACGACATTGCAAATCACTTGATGTTAAATATATTTCAAATCAAGCCATGAAATAATGCCAAAATCCTGGCAGAAAGAAATGTCAAACAATGAAAACAGCAAATGAAACGTAGCAGGGATAGGCTGTTGCTCTTTTCAGCATATGTTGTGGAAACTGTTTGTTTGTCTTGAATTTTCTTTCTGGCAGTGTTAATTCTCAGCTGCAAAGAGCCATTACTGTATTAGGTATCAAGTGTTAAACGATCAAGGAGATGGTGTTGGTGAAACATTTGCCTCTTAGGTGGTAGCAATTTGAGTTTTCATTGTACAAATGATTCTGTGTAAGAGTACAAAGATATTGCTAGGGGATGTGGGTTACTTGTTAGGTGTGAGAGGTCTGCAGTGAGGCTGGATGGAGGATGTCTCCTTTTCGGTAAGAGCATGGAGGAGCCAATGCAAGTGTTTTAGGAGAATGTGTGATCTTCAGCAATCAAATGTGGTTTTGCTGTAGCTTTTCATCCTTCATGTATAAAGACCCAGAAAACAATGTGTGGAAGCTCTTGGAACAAGTGAGCTTGAAGCAAAGATAGCAGTGGAAAGGAGAGACTCACGAAGAGTCTTGTAGGAAAGGAGCTTAATTCACATTTCTTGGAGGACCAGCAAATGGAGGACAACCCATAGCTGGCAGTGATGTGCAGGTTTACTAACTCCCCTCCATTGTATTCCCTGTACGTATTGGACATTCCTATCATGTGGCAAGTTCTTTATGGCCTCCAGTGCATTTTGATTCCTGTTAGGACTCATTTTCTGTCTCTTTTGCCTGTGAATGGACTGGTTTCCAAATGTATTCATCAGAATTACATCCACCAGACTAGATGTGCATCCACATCCCACCAGACCTTTTCCTCCACCCGGCTAGCATTGAAAAGAACAAAATGCTCTCTACTTACCAATTTTGTCCATTTCTCAAAGTTTATTTTTCTGTGTAACCCCAAGTGACCAAAATGATTCTGTCTTTGTGGCTCTTACTGACTCGGTGACATTTCAGGCTCCTAAAACTTTGAACCCAGCATCTTGATGGAAGTATTTTTTGTTGTGGTTTTTTTTTTTTTTCGTTTGGTGTTTTTTCTTTCTTTCTAATGTATTTAATGTACTGCTGAGCCAGGCAGACATAAAATTCTTCTTGGAATATGTTTATATAAGACATATGCAAGGTGCCATATGGCAAAACCCCAGCTTTCAGTCCCTGCACATCCTTGTGTTTCAAATGTTTGGGAGAACCCATACCCCTGTGGAGCCTTTATATGGTCTGCTGGCTAGAACTTCCATGGAAAAGAGAGACTAAATGGGCTAAGTAAAATATAGGGGAGCGGAGATCTGGGAGTTTAAAAGTTCAAGGCTTAGAAAGTAAATGGGAAAGCAATAACCCACATGCAGTTCATAGTAGGCATGCTCTGGCTATTAGGGAATTAACTGACTTAGAGGACAAAAGAAAAGGAATGGATTTTCTCTGTCTGTGCATGTATGGAAAGATCCCGATTCCCAGTGGAATCACATAATCAATTACGAAAGCATCTTTACGAAAGGAACAACTCAGGTACCTCATCACAAAATGTGTGAACTTCGTTCTTGAAAGAGTCGTTGGATTTCTTTCAGCCTGCAGGCTCTGTCTAATGACAGGCTGCTCTGAAAACCCTGATGGTGTCCTTTTAGAGCAGCAAAAAATACAAACCAAGGGGGGCAAGGGCAGGTGAGAGTGTACATAAGCCTAAACAGTGTATAGTTGTCTTAAAGCTTACACCAAAAGCACAATGGCATTTATTTGGGGGGGGTGTGTTTTTATATATCCTACCTATCAGAAATACTGAGAATTAAACCTATTCCAAACATGGTCTTCTTAAAGAAAACAGAAAGAGTAACACATCAAATTTCATTACACTGAGCTTATATTCTCCAAGTGCCCATTAGGAGGGTTTGGGGATTTCCTTCTAATTAAAATAATGTTTGTTGAGCTTAATATTTTCCTAAAACATCAATTTTTAATGTTTTTTCTCCCTGTTTCTAAAATCCAAGTAGTGAGGAAGGATAACCGACCACAAAAAAAGGCCAGATGTGCTGAGAACAATATTTTTCAAATTGCCTGGCAACAGGAAAAGGGTGATTCCAAAAAGAGACTCTGTAACAATGAATATTATGACAAGACCTGTGTTTCATCCAGTTATGAAAGGTTTTATCCTGATTGTCACAAAAGGGGCCAATGGTCATTTTCAGTCTGCTCTCACCTCTGTTTGGGTGTATAACTTAAAGGTCTGAGATCCAAATAGAAGCCAAGAATGTTGAGTTTCAAATCTGCTTGCAGGGAAAGACTCCTTTTGATAGTAGACAGTGTACTTCCGTATTTTTCTGAGAATCTATTCACTATTGCCTAAAATAGTTCTATCCTTGCGCGTCTAGAATCTAACTCAGAACATCAGCTGAGGCTGCGAAGTCACTGGAACTAAAGCTCATGGCGTGTGTTGTCCTGAATCTTGGCCATACTTGCTAAGTTTAAAAAGTGCTGTGCAGGTTTTACATGGAAATCTAAACTTTGTAACATTGCAGCTGGTTTAGCAGTGAAAGACATGATAGATTATTATGTGTTATTTTCTCCCTTTTAAATATCATGATAAAGTCAAATATGGGAGCCAAATCTATCCACATGCTCGAAAGTGAAAAGGTTACAGATCTGTAAACTACTGAACTGTTTTCAAATTGCGTTAAGCTGGACTGATATAAAATTAACCATGCTGCTTTACTTGGTAGCGCCAACCATACACATTTACTCTCCTAAAATACTGTGTGTAGTCTGCAAAAATAAATTCCCCAGAACAGAAATATAATGCAATCCAAATAACTAGTTTTAAAAATAAATTGAACATGAAATAACAAATATGGATGTAGCCAACACTTAGGGTCCAGAATTTACTAGAAAGACACACATGGCTTGTATTTATCTTTCATGAGTTTTCAAGATTGATACTCGACAAATTATTTCTCTATCTGGGTTGGTTTAGTTTACAAGGGTTTTCTTAGCCCTTCTGTCTTCACTCATACATCAATGTGAAAGTAAAGAAATAAGTATTTTTGTTGTAGGATTTTATTGCATGGTTCATAAAAACTTGGAGGAAGGAGATCCTTCTTTTTTATTCTAATCTTATTCGGTGCTATTGGTTTTAACCCTAATCTTTCACAGGTTGTTGCCATCTGTATCTCTTTGGAAATAGGCAGAGGATCTGCCACCCCTGTTTTGAAACACGAGTGTAGGACAATTTTGGTCTTCACTTGACTCTCACTATATAGTATGGTCTGCTAGGTGATAATGTTTTGGCTCTCACTGTGTTTTTATTAAGGTAGTGTACAAGCATTATAAATAAATGAAGCCATATCTCTATCAGCTGTATGAAACAGACCTTAAAATGTGAACAGGCTACGACTGA
This sequence comes from Brachypodius melanocephalos, assembly GCA_013398615.1. Lineage (NCBI taxonomy): Eukaryota > Metazoa > Chordata > Aves > Passeriformes > Pycnonotidae > Brachypodius > Brachypodius melanocephalos. Next base: position 14,415,785 of record VZSR01000245.1, on the reverse strand, counting down.
CACAGAGATCCAGGGTGAACCTGGGGTGTGGTGTGAGCTGCTTTGTTCATCTTTGACATAGGAACTCTTGAATGCAGCAGTAAAAATTTAGTGCTGTTACCATTAACCATTTCAGTCCTCAGGGAAGGGGAAACAGCAACAGAGACTCAAGAGTGCAGAACTTTCTTCTTAGAGGTAGTAAAAAACCAAATGTCTAGAGGTTTGTTGAGTATGAGATAGTGCAAATGACTGTGAAGAAACTGGCCAAGAAAAGAATCCGAACATTCCTTCTTTTTGGATCTCTAGGCCAAGATCTGGAAGTCCTTGTTTAGGATGTCTTGTTCTCAGATCAAACTGAAAATACCAGTGTTATACTTGGGTGAAGTCTGCTAAGACTGCAATGGCGTCTGTGGCTAATCACTCCAGCTACTTTTAAAATGCTTTCCCTTCTCTTAAATTGTGTCCATAATAGAAAAATTTAGACTCAAACGCATATCCCTGCTAATAGGGGTTTACTGAAACAAAGGAGAAGCCATGTTTTTCCACAAGGCATAGAAAATCCAGAGTTTCACAGAGTTGGGCCTGCCTTGTAAGGGATGTAAGAACAACTCTAATACCTATTTCCCATCCTTTGCTTTCCTTTCCTTTGCTACTTTTCTTACTTTTCTGCCCCTAAGGCTTGGAGTCACAGGATTAAGACAATCTCTCCCATTCACCATAGAGAATGGGTAATAGGCATAAAAAACTTTAGCAAAGTGTTGGTTTTGTTGTTATTATTGAAAATGTCAAAAGTGGCCTATTTCATGAATCACTTTGAAGATTCTGGGTTTTGAAGCACTCAGTTCACTCATCAGAGTTTCAGTCAGCAGTGCAGTGCTACGCATCTCTCTGGATGGGCTTAAATTATCGAGTGTGTAGGAGTTGTGGCAGTCACTCCAAACATTCAGGGGTGTGGGTTATTCAGCACTGGTTGTATGGAGTGAGGTGCTGAGTATGGGCACGGCGCCTTCTCCCCCGTGGCTTTGCTGTGTTGGCAGCTTTTGGGTTAATAATTTCCTCTCAGTGGAGGGATGTGATGGCCTCTTCTAGTGTGGATGATTTTCACTTGTTTGAGAAGATCTGGTACTGTTTGGTCTTTCACTTGTCTCACGTGACTCATCCAGCTGCCAGTAACGGCGTTCCATTTCTCAGTGTTGTCGTGGTAAATTTTGGACATCACATCGAAACAAAACCAAGAATGGCAATTTTTTTTTTTTTTTTTTTTTAACAAGAAGTAATTAAAGGGAATGAACAGTAAGAAAAAAAAAAGGCAAATGACCTAGTTTGGTCTTTGCCGCAAAACCCACAACTCTCTGGGGATATCTAGTATGTTAGGCAAATATTTCAAATCTGTCTCTTTCGAATGTGAGTCATTTCAATTAGACATCTTTCAGTTATTTGTTCATTGGTCTTAATTAGGTAAACTCCAAAGCACTGCAACATGCATTTATTGTTGAATAATTACCCTTTTGGTAAGTTTTCTTGCTCTTATCTTCATAGCCTTAATAGCTAATTTTGTCAGTAAGGGTGAAGACTTCCTGAATAGTAAAGTGTTCTGTAGGGAAGAAAAGAGAGGTATTGCCCTTTAGAAGGGGTGTTTTAAATGTTGGTCTTATTGTTGGACAGACAGGTTTACCTTTATGTAAGGAAATGTTCTGTTTTGTTCTAGGAGAATTTACCCCTAACAAATGTGAGGCTGACCCTACTGGTCCTGACCAGTGTGAGCTGTCCTTCCTGAGGTGTGTAGCCTCATCACAATCCATGGTACCAATTCTCACATGACCTTATCTGGCATAAATCAAGAAAAAACTCCCCTAAAGTCAATTTACCCCAGAATGAAAGAAGCAAGATACCCAAAACTGAACTAACTTGATTACTCATATGGAAGGAATTGCCTGATTGCAGCCTTTGCACACTACTGTATCAACTCCTTCCATTCCCTCGTGAACACTTTAAATGTGAAGATATAAATCAAAACTGCAGGACACAAAAAGACAAAAGTTACCTTGATGGATTCCACTTCCATGAGATCCTTCTGGAAACCATTCTGCTTTTATTAGATTTACTCTCTGTAAATTAGGATTAGTTTTTTATATGGATTTATGGAATGGCTATGGTATAGTGCAAGCGGGGTGAACCCTCTGGTCGAAGGCAAGGGAGTATGTGCTCTTTTCATCTGTTATTGGTAAGTTACAGAATGTAGGTTAAAGGCCCCTCGATACCAGTGAAAGAAGAGATCTGGTTCCAGACATGGAAAGTGCTTAAATCTTATGTGTGCCAGCCAGTGATATTAATATTGTATAGAACAGCCAGTTGTCAAAGGGCCAGATTCTGTTCTCAGTTACAGTGGTGTAAAGCGGACTTTTTTTCTTTTTTTTCAGAGGTAATGAATTCGCTTTCACATGTGTTTGGACACTTGAACACTTGGGTTGTCTGTGTTCGGACATAATCCCACAGTTCTTTTTTTTAGTTGCTGTAGGGGAAAAAACCCATGAGCTGCTGGTGCTGTTCCTCGCCCATCGTTGTTCCAGCTCACATGTGGCGAGCACATTTCAGAGGCTTTGGTGCAAGTGCAACTGCACTCAGGGCACTGTTGTGCAAGAAATTTTTAGCTCTTACTAATGAATCTGTAAGGTACTTTGTGAAGGCAAATGGATTAGCTGAAACAGAATTTCATGAATTTAGCGTAAGTGTTCTGTTCCTTTGCAGGGAGCGAATGTGTTCTCTGATTTGACAGCTACAAGAGAAGATAATTATTTTTGACAGCACAGGGATAGTGTTCATGTTATTCTAGGAAATCTCTTGTCTTCTCACAAACAGGTATCAGTGTGTGCTACAGTTGGTATTGCTGAGCTTTGAAGGAAGGTTCAAGTTTCTATGTTTTGATAATATGATAAAATTGGTAAAGTACATATTTAGAAAGCCCTAATGAATTTCAGACTTGTGTCATTTGGGGAATGAAAGAAAGTGTTTTATTACAAGTCCAGTGTAAGTCTTAAACACTTAAAAAGGATCTACAGTATTTTGGAGGGAAGATACATCTTGACTGTATTCCAGATAATTCTGCTGTTGGAAAGAGAGGAACCGTGAATTGGGTATTGTAATATGATTGATTTACCATCTTCTCTTGGTGGTGTGGCCTTTAAAAACTTATTCACAGTGTTCAACAGTGTATTTAGATACTCTTTAAATATGATTCATCTAGCCCAGTTAACAGTCCAAAGTCTTATTATACAGTCCTGCTAAGGTAGGTATTAACCTTGAAGGGAGTTAAATTATGGTGGGATAAAGCCAGAATAGGAGTGGAATAAAGCCTGATGGAGCTGTAGACTCCAGAGGACACATTGATAATTTATGTCGTGGTTACATGCAAAGCAGAGCTGATAGTCGAAAAGATCCACTATAAGCTGGAAGGCATCCAAAGTGATCTTAAACACCTCAGTCCAAACCCACCGAATACAACTGACTATGCAGGCCAGAAGATGCTGCATTTCTGTTCAATGAGAAATAAATAACCATAGTTCACAGATCCAGTTTCCTTTGCAATTAATTTTTGCTTCCTTGTGAAACCTTTAATTTCCACTGCCTTGTTGAAACTACAAGAATTTTGGAAAGAAATCCAGAATGAGTTTATAAAGTACTTGTCAGTAGGAGAGAGTTCTTAATCAAAGTCTTCATCTTTCTTTTTTTCTTTTTTTTTAACTTATTTTTTTGACAGTGAACGGTGGCTACAATCACTGCAGTTTGATCTCTGAGAAGAAGAACATGATGGACATGGAGATGACGAGCAGCTCGGTGCCTGTCTGCAGGCAAGGTCTGTTCCTGCACACGGGGAACTCCCTGGTGCGAGACCACGCGCTGTCCCGGGAGAGGCTGCTGCACGTGGGCCAGCTCAACCTGGCGCACTCGGATCTCAGGTATCGCTCCAGCTTTTACCAGCCCGTGCCCTTGGCTCCACCCCCATGCCATACTGTCACCAGATTACTGCCTGCGAGGCAGGGATGATATTTATTCCCAACCTGGTGTCCCCCACACTGTGATCTGGCATGCCACTCACCTGCAGGAAGCCTCTTTTATTTCTACAGCATCTCCCTTGATGAAGTATTTGCAGAGTTCCCATAGAACCACATCCTTGGTATTTGCTTTTAAGGCCGTAATGTGAAAATTTGGTCTCTGGTTTTGATATATACACTGTAGTTGGATATGCTATGAACAGAATCTCTATTTAAACATTTGCTATAAATTAATTATATGAAAACACAGAACTCCATTATTTTTTTGTTGTTGTTACAAATTTAACAGTACCAGATTTTAAACAAGTACCCTAAACAGATATCCATTGTGAATAGAAACCTGCTACAAATTAAAATCTGTCCATCTGTTTTAATTATGCTGCTTTTTGGCAGTGGATGTAATAGGAATAATCTTGACCTTTTTGAAGAGCAGTAGAAAAGAAAAACCTCAATAAAGTTGCAGCCTTTATCTTAGGTACTTGGAATATTTGGCACGCTGTGGATGGACCTATCAGGCTGAAATTTCCATAGTCACAGCAAGGGGAAATATGGCCTACAGCTTGGTCTTGAAAATCTGACTGTTCCTGATTTTATTATACATATTCATGCCTTGTTTCCCCTTTTCAATTTACTGGTGGGGTAAGAACATCAGTGTTTTCAGGAAAAGGAGGCACTGTAATGTGGCAAGCAAGTGGAAAGACTTTTTTGCATGTTTGTTTGCTTGTTTGTTTGAAAAGGATAAATAATATCCATGCCACAACAAAACAATCCATTATTGCTACAAAGATTCGTAGGTGCCTTTGCAGCTGGATGTAAATCTGCTCCCTCCTGGTTTCTTTATGGCTCAGTGTGGGACTGGCAGTTAGTAACCTTTTTTTTTTTTTTCATTCTGTCAGTGAGGATAATTATGAAACAAAGATAATTACGGCAGGAACAAACAAAAGGAGGAAGAGAATACTCTGCTTAGATCTTTTTGAACCTTTTTGTAAATTTTATAATGAGGAAATGACAGATACCTTCATACCTGGCATCACAGTACCCACCCTCAGAAATATGAACCCCTTCCAGCCCCCATTTGGAAGAGGATTCCCAGAACAACATAAAGGGTTGTCAGCTGCTTAACATGAGAAAGTAGCAGGTGATAGGCCTGATTCCCTCCTCTCTGCTTTGTGGTGTGGTCTAAAGCCTTGTGACTCTGCTGCCTCTAAGTTTGGAAATCTTTGGAGAATATCCTGAAGGACATTACAGGTTGCTTTGTGTCCCACTGGTCATGCTCTGCTTGTATGTCCACCTGGCTAATAGTGCATTTTTCTTCATGGGATTTGCAAGATGAAGCCACTGCCCAGCTCTGCTCTGTGGTGCTCACAGACACAGTGTCTCCTTATATCTCAGTGCTTTTCATGAGACACATGGCACAGAGCCAAAACCTTGGCATTTGAGAGACGGTGGACAGCATTTCAGACCATTTCTGTTCGTGCTGTTTGTGGTGCTAAAGATTCTTGACAAGCAAGTAACAGAAAACATGGTCTTTCCCTGAAGATCTGAAAACAGGAAAATATAACTGAGCTGGGAGTGATGCCCAGGAGAGGAGTGAAGTCAATGAGAGCCAAGGGTGCTCTGTGCCTCTCCAGATCTCAGCTTTCATCAGAAAATGGATGAGAGAAGTAGGGCTGGCATTGTCAGATAGTGGAGCACATGGGCATAAGGGCAAACTCTCTGTGGTTGTTCTGCCCAGCTCTAATGACCAGCACAGAAATAAAAGGAGACAAATTCAAACAATATCTCTGGGTAGAATTTTGAACCATTTTGCATTTCTAGGTTATGGAACATCCAAGGAAAAGCCAAACAAACCAGGGAGCACTTCCCCTAGCAATCAAAAATCTCCCTCAGGGTTTGGGGTTTTGATTGTCTTTTTCTCGCTTCAGTGCACTGAAACTTGTTATCCCCTTCAGCTTCTCCCTAAGTTGTTTTCCCTTGGAAACTGTATTCTAAGGATGACTGCCTCAGTCCAAGAATCATGATCCCACTTCTCCCTGGCCCCTTTCCCCCACTCAGTTAATAACTTTTAAGCTGTGCAGCATAATTGCTGCTACATTCTATCTGCGAATGCAATGTGTGTGGGACTGGAAAAGTCCCAATACCTTCCTCACCACAACTGGAGGCAGCACACAGCTAATGTTGGCCTTTTGTCAAATAATCCATTATCAGCTGCGGCAAACCCGCCCACACCGCGCTCAGTGCTCGGCATGTAAAACCCAGGGAAGACATCAGAGCACTCAGATAGTGTTGCACGGGGTTCCTGGATGTGCAGCAGAACAATCCCCTCCAGCTTCTTAAAACTGTCAGTTATCACCGGCTGCACATTTCCGGTGGCAATTGAAGGCATGTATGTTTTGTAAATAATACGGAGATTTCAGATACAGTCATCTTTTCCTCTGAGGGCAGTTGGGAGCTGCAGCGCTTCTGGCATCGTGCTACTGGCCTCGTGCTCTGGCTCCAATTACCACGTAAGGGAGTCTCGTAGGAAACACTGCCTCAGTATCCTCTGAGAGGCTGCTGTTACTCTTCAAAGGCCTTACACTCAGCTTTCATGAGCTTAGCAGCAATTCTGTTCCCTTAGACGGTCCATCCCTGGTGCATGGATGCTCCCTTTGAAGAATGATTTTTGGGGTATATTCTTCTGCTGACCCCACTCTCTTTCCAGGATTGCTTATCTGGAAGCCCCTCAAAGCTGCTGTGGCTGATCCCTGTGTCCACGGTGCTGCTTGCACTGCCCTGCTCTCCTTTGTCCCTCTCATCTTGCCCGTTTATTCATATGCATTTATATTTGGCTACTGTCCAGAAACAGTGAAATCCTTACAGCCAGCACAGCCTGTGGGTACCAGGCCTGGAATCTGCTCTGTGGCTGTAACAGCAAAATGGCAAAGAGTCAGTGGGTACAAGGGGAGCCACCCTGCAAGCTGGATGTCAGACACCTTGTGTCACTCACTCCTGCATTGGTTTGGTTTCTGTGCCACACCCCCCTTCAGCCCCCCACCAGGACAGGGAGGAATGAGCAGGGCTTTCCCTAGAATAGTTCATAGTAGTGCCATAGTAGATGGCAAAGTTCTGCCAGGAATACAGGAACTTTGCATTGATGCAACCTTGACATCAGGTACCTCAACACTCAAACCTCAGGAAACTGAAGGAATGAGAGATTCCCCCAGCAGAGTTAACTAACATGGGATGTATAATGTATATAAATATACAGTGCTACAGAGAAAACTGCAGATCCTGGGGTGGACTTGGTTCTGATCTGCAGAAGCAGCCTGTGCTTATCATTTTGTAGGCAGAGAATGGATAAGACACATCTGTGGCAATGGGAAGCATGACTTCAGTGCCCTCATCTTACTTGCTTTTGAAATAAGGCATCCTGGCTTGCCTTGTGGTTCAGAACTCTCTTTTGTGTGTCTCAGAATCTGCACTGCAACATCACATCAGTACAGTCTTGACTCTGAGTAAGATCCCGTGCTGGAAATGCAGGTCACTGTTCCTGAGGATTTTGGAAACCTAGTATTTCTCAGGACAGGGATGTTTGTATCCATCCTGCAGGTACTCTGCACTGACTCCAGCTTAGTCAAAAACCAAACTTCTCTCATGGATTTCTGGCAAGATGGGAGCTTTACATAAAGCTTAATAATACGACACCAATTATCACAGGCTGAAATGTAAGGCTTGGGTTAGCTTTATATGATGTAGGAAATGTGTTGAGTTTACTTTAGTCTGAGGCTTTGGGACCACTAAACTGTGATACAAACTGAATTATTTAGAAGAGTTTTCATACAGCAGAAACCAAGTAATAGGAAATGCTGTGCCTGGCATGGCATGCTGTAAAGCCTTTCTCAGAATGAGTTAAAAACACCACTGTTTCACTGAGCAAACAGAGCAGGGTTTCCCAAACATGTGCAATAAAAGTGTACTTATGCAACATATTTTACAGACATATGGTTCTGTAAATGTTAAAAAATAATCTATGGATGCTGTTTGGTTTGGTTTTTTAAAATATAAATTTGCCATCTGCAGAAACAGGTGCTTTAAGTTTACTCTGAGACCAACTGTGCAAACCTAAAGGGAGAAATTATAAACAAGGCTTTATGGAAACCTCTAAAATTTTTAAACGTACTGTTTTAAACTTTCTGGTAGCAAACGAACGATTTGATTGTTCTGTATCAGTGAATGGTGGGGAATTCAACTTCTCTCATGATCTTAAAGGGTTTTTTTACATTAAGCCCTATTGGAGCAGAGAAACTTGTGTGTAGTGAATGCAGTGTTCCCAGTTATGTGCCTTGGACAAGTGCCAATTTTTGACAGCCTTAATTTCATGGGAAGGAAGTATTTTTGAAGCTTTTGATTGTTGTTATTTTTTTTCCGTCCCGTTTTGTTCTTTGAGAGCTATTACCAAGGAAGTTTTAGTAGTTATTCCGGCTTCCCATCTTAATATCAGTGATGGATTAATGGAAATAATAGTGACAAATCATCTAAGGTGTAAAATAAATGCAGTTTATTCAGCAGCTTCATAGTTTAGTGTATAAATGTCCAAAATACTTTTACGTACACGTGTTTCATGCTTTGAAATGTGTCAGACCTGCCCTAGCTGTGGTGTCACACACAAGCTGCCAAATGGCTGCGTTTTCTTCAGCTTTTGTGATGCTAGCATCAAAAAAGCATAAAATTCATTTAAGTGGAACATGTCAGCTTAAGAGCCATGAGACACTTCTCTGGAGGGTTTATTAGCTCAGATACAGCTTTCCTGCACACAGATGTACTGTTTCCTCTCCTTGGTCTGGCACGATGAAGCCATAGGTTAAACCCTCCCATGCTTTAGGGATATGTAAGGAACACCCTCTGCTCCTAAGAAAAAGCACACAGTTGGATCATCCACAGTAAATGTTTATAGCTGAGATAAAATGTTTTATTTTAAGCCATAAACCAGTTGCTAACTGCTTGGAAGAAAATGATAGGAGGAAATGTTTCTTAATGCAGTGCTTTTCTGAAGTCTTTTGTGGAGTTCCTCAAGGTTCTGCTTTGTCAATGAATAGATTCAACACACATTAAAATTATGAAAAATCGCTTCTGCAGAACAGAATTGTGATTTACAATCCCATGCACTCTTTATTATGAAAAAGGGAGATGGGAGTACATCGGCTGCCATTTTAAATTTACTGGCTGTGAACTTTTTATTTTGTGGAAGTAAATACTCAGCTGATCTCACATTGATTCTGGAGTACTGGTTGAAAGCAACCAGTTCTTTTGCTGTATTCCTTTTTTCTCCAGTGATCTGGCTCCTTTTTTAATTTAGCAAAGGAAAGCATGTCTCTGACATGTAAGCAAAGCTCAGCTTTTTTGTGTCAACAAGAATGCCAAGGCATTTTCTCAGTGTGCTCTGAGGAAAATGACAATATTTGAATAATTCAAAAATGCCTGAAGTTCTCAAACTTCATTCTCAGCTATTGTTTTGCCCAATCTGTTATGCATTGAAAGCCTCGATTGTGATTGATGAACTGCCTGTAGCAGTGAAGGGAAGATTCTCTGTTCCGTGTGTAACCCAGTGTGTAAAATTATTCCTGCGTAAAACGATGCTGTCTTTACACAGGTTGGAGAGAAAGCATTGCAGATTTTTATGGTGTAATTGCTGCATTAGACAGGCAACATTCAGCAGAGAGCAAGTGCTTCCATTCTCCAGGGCTTAACAAGTGTTGTGCCTTACACAAAAAAATCATAAACCCTATGGTGGTTAGTGATGCTTAATGAAAACTGTATTGCAGGTCACCCAGGTTTCAAGACTCAGTAGATTCTGCTGCTCCATGCCTGAATGGAAGTCACCCGGCTCAGCACATTAAACAAGAATGCCCCAGTGATTATAAGGTTCTGTCTGAGGCTTCCACACATAGGAGGATTACAGAGGGGATGGAGCTGAGAGCCTCTGGTAGTCTGCATCCTGAACTAGACCTAATGAATAATAGCTTTACAAATTCACTTTCATCCTACTTGTTTAATAATGAACACAGCTCCTCCCTGGGTCCTTTGTCACTTGGCACCCCTCAGCACTCGGCCAGGCTACAAACAAGCAACCTGAAGAAGAGATGCATCTCTGTTGTGCCGTCTTCAGCCGAAGGAATCGATATTACAGCGATCATCCGCACGTCGCAGACGTCACTGGTCACCTGTGTGAATGGACTGCGAACTAACTCAGCTGGCATTTCCTCTCATCCTGTGGAGATCAGTCATCACAGTGCTCAAAAATCCTCTCAGCCCCAATCCTGCTCTCAGCCTGGAAACCCTTGCAGTATTCCCTCCCCTCCAGCATGTCTTGTACCTCTTTCTACTGAATGTGACAGAGGTGACTGTGAGCAGATACAAATGCAGCAAGTCGAGGAGAATGGCAGCCTCAGCCTTATGATGAATGGTACGAGCCATCCTCACCAGAACTCCTCGCATGGCACTCAGAAGGTGAGTTTCTTAAAGCAAGAACCAGCTGACGATTATTCCTCCACTGCTGATCTTTTCCGCCATCACCAGGGGCTGCCTCCCCCTTACCACCTCCACCAGCAGCTCAGCCAGACCCCGGGGACATTGCCTCACCTCAGCGCCTCCATGTCTCCCAAGTCCCTGCAGCCCAGTGACGGCGATGAGCAGGACCTCAGCAGTGGCAAGCAGGTCTGCCAGTGGATTGACTGCAGTGCCACGTACGACCAACAAGATGAACTGGTCAGACACATAGAAAAGACTCACATTGACCAGAGGAAAGGAGAGGACTTCACTTGCTTCTGGGCAGGCTGTGTCCGCCGCTATAAACCCTTCAATGCTCGTTACAAACTGCTGATTCATATGAGGGTTCACTCTGGAGAAAAACCAAACAAGTGCATGGTAAGTCTGGATTATATTTGTTTGAATAGGAACATAACTGCTCCACTCTCTTTCTTGCTCTCTCTTCGATCTTATTCCAATATAATTGTTGTGCTTTCCTGTAACTTAGTTCGTAGCAGGCTAAAGGGGAACTGGAGAAAAACTTAATCTAGAAGGAAATGATTGAGTAAGGAATACTGTAGTTCTTGGAAAAGGGATTCGGTTTCCTTATATGAGAGCTTAACTTTTAATACAGTGCTTTGTTTTTTTAATATTCATTAAACCACTAATAAAGCGATGATCAAAGCACGCAGCCGTCATTTAACGTAAAACAAAGTCATTGAGCCTCGGGTGACATTTTTAATCAAGAAACATAAAACACATTTAATGAAATTCTTTTCATTCCTTCAGCTGAACAATAACCCATGGAGTTGTGAGTGCAAAAGTTTCAAATGGTACTTTAGACAAAAAAAAAAGAAGAAACTTGTTAAAGGATTTTAAACAGTTAAAAGAGTAAAAAGAATATATTTAATTATGTTTTCAAAGGTTGTTAGGCGCTTTTTTAATTTGTGAAACAGAGCTTTAAAAATAAGTAAAGACCATTGTTCTCTTCTGATCAAGAAGATGTAAACAACAGCAGTGTTCCAAAAAGAGGATCTTGGGAATAACACCATCTCTGCATCTGCCCACCATGATGACAATATGGCCAAACTAAAATAAAAGTTAATGACTTCCATTAAGCTTTCCACATGTTTGAAACAACAATGATATAAGACCCTGACTGAAACAGATGAAGCAAAACAAGTTTGACATAAGCTTCCAAATTGGGCCATGAAATTTGGAAAGTCTCATTTGTAACACTCACACGTGTGTGCACACACACACACAAAAATAAGTGCAGACAAAGGGAATGGTTATGGCAGCAGGTTGGGGTTCCTGATAGGCAGAATTTTCAGCTATATGTCTATTTTATTCTTTTGATCAGAGCATGATGCAATGGAAAATGCTTGTAAGGATGTTAGATCATAACAGACTTTTCCATGGCAAGCTGTAGCTTTCTGTGGAGGAACAGCAAAGAATGTTTGTAGAAAAGGCTTCCAGGCCTTCAATGGTTATGGAAGGAAGAAGGAAGAAAACAAGGGTATTCAAAATGTGCTGCAGAGAAAAAAAATTCTCTGTGACTGTCCTGATTATCTTTTTACTTCCATTGGATAAATGAAAAGCATTATCCTAATGTCTGCACTGTTTAGTGGGTATTCCCCAAGATAATACTGGAAACAGTGCATATACTTAGAGAATACCCTCAAATTGTCCAAGATAAAATGGAAACACTTATGTATTTCTTTTTGCTTGGAAAGAAAGAACTGAGTGGTTCTATTCCAGAAGTAGCTCGATGACATTTTCTAAATGTACAAATGAGTTTAACTTCCCCTGAATAGATTTCTTTTAGTTATAAATTATTAAAAGATAATGCAAGCTTGTTTCTTTCCAAACAAAAAATGTAGGTAAGTAAATTGAAAGCATGCTTAAAACATGAAGCCCTGATTAGTTTCCTGTGGTGCTGAAAGATCAGTAGACTCCACGGATAAGGGAATTTGTCTCTTTTCCTGAAAAATGCGTATTTAACGGATATTGTATGGCAGATTTCTAATGTTATGTTCCCATACCTACAGAAAACTTGGTAAACCAGAGATGTTAAATGCTGTAATATCTTAGTAAATGCTAAAAATGTCCTACTTACAATTAATTTCATCTACACTAAAGTACCAGCTTTTGATAACACATCAAGGTTTTACGAACAGCTTGGGAAAACCTTTGCATCTGATATTGCAGACAGCCTTTGTGTCATATTTATATAGCCTTGGCATGTAAGTATATGAAGATCTCTTTTACTGGGGCAGATATTGTAGTTGTTCCCATACATGGAATGGTCCAATCAGGACTGGGAGCTGTACATTGCTCAGCTTGGAGTTAACTGTTCTATTCCCACAGTAAGAACCTTCCACTGGCAGCAGAGGTATTGTGTGTTAAAAATGTTGCAGTCTGGAATTCTGCAGGGAGTGAAGTGGATCCAAGAGAATACACAGAAACCACGTCTTCTTTGCAAATTTAGTTTTCTACCCTGAAAAGAACTTGATCTAGCAGGGGCAGGATCCAAAGCTACAGCACAGCTCCTTGAAGTTATTAATATCAAGTGGGGATTATTTGCCCAGTGGATTCCATTTCACGTGAAACAGGGGTTGCTGTGCAATGTTGCATTGTGCAGTGATGTCATGTCATTTTAAATGATGGCTTTTTCTTTTGATGTGGTAATAATTGTGCTGTTACTCCTGCAAATTAAGAAGACAATTCATTCTCTGTCTATAGAGGTTTGAGATTTTGTTTCGTTTTTGCTGTAGCTCTGTTAAAGTAACTTTGCATCTCTTGGTATTTGGAGTGGAGATTTTCTTTCACTGTTCACAATTACCCATTGTACTTTCTTTTTAAGCCCTCGATTTTGCTCTTGCCTGTGAGATTACTGCCTGGTATTGAACTGCTCAGGAGAAGCTAACAGTGAGCAGCGCCCCGTCCTCATACATGAAAGTACTTTTCCATGTAAAATTATTAATTTCTTATGACAGGCTTTGCTACTATGTACTGTAATAGACAAAGGAATTTTGGAATTCAGGCTACTTGAGAACAGGAAATACATGAGACATTTTGATTGAAAAGTAAATGGTTCACTAAAACTGCAGTTAATCCTTTTATTATCTTTCCAACAGCAGTTTCCACAATACTTTCATGAGGTAAGCTTCCTTCAGTCCAACTGTAACACTCTCATCTTTGCAGCTGGTTTGAATTTAGTGAGCCTGCTTCTTTCTTTACTACAGACAGGCAACAGGCAAAACAGGATCTGGTGCAGAGCACTGCTGATGTTTTGGGTCCATATTCTGCTCACTGTGTTCCATTGCCAAGGCCGGTACTATGAGTATTCTGTTTTCATATTCCGTTAAATATTCTAATTAAGCGGTGCTTTCTCATCATTGTGTCCCTCAGTTTGGTTTTTCCTTGGGCTCTGCAAGTAGTCTAAAGGAAACTACCTAATCTCTTTGCAATATCCTGTTATGTTTCATACTTAACTTATGTTATTTTAGTTTTATTAAATTTGGGGTTCATCTGCATTATAATCAAAAATATATCCAACAAAAATAATGATGCAATGCCTTTAAGACTTTAACTTCTGAAGATTAATTTCATGCTTTTTTAGATTTGATGTCCCAGACAATTGGAATTTTGATTGTCTGAGACAGCAAAAATTAGCAAGCTTAAATGGTTTTTATTTTACAAAAAGGAAGAGAAAATGTTTCTCATAAGTGCATCCTTTGCTGCCTTTCAGTTCTTCGAATACTTTGGTGAATAGAAGCGTGCTGATCTCCAGATATTGCATCCTTGGTTTAAGCCTCTGCTTGCAAATGTAAATACAGAGCTGCTCATTTAGTTGTCTAGAGTTGTTTGAATTGGACAAATCTGTACTTGGCTTATTAGTTTACCCTCTTGTACTCTTGTGGCTTCATAACGAGTAGAAAATATGTTCCCATCACTGCATTCATGTGTGCTCAGGGGCCTCCCCAGACAGGATCAAGGTAAATGATTTATTTTTATGTAATTTCTACATGTGTAATTAGTGTTTATAGAAATCGGCTATCATAATGCATGTGATATCCATGAAAGGAGCTGGACGGGGATAATATTTATGGTTAATGTCTTTAGTTTTTGTATTTCAGAGAAACAGATGCCTCCTCTGTGTGTTTTAGACCTGTTTCTCTGTGCTTGCCTAGAGAGTTAAGACTTTGAAGCAGAATCTTTTTTTCACGTATCTCTTCAAGGTACTCAGTTTGGGAGGAGTCTGAATGGAATGATTTGGGTGCTGTATTGTACACAGTGAAATTCAGCACCTGTGCTGTTTGTAGTCAGTTCTTTTGAATCCCTAAGGCTGAGACATCGTAGGTACTGCATTAAACATGGGGAAATTGAGACAGAGAAGATAAGTAACTTGCCTAAGGGTGCCTTTAGGCAATTCCAGCATTCCAGGGCAGATCTTGTGTCCCAATCACCACTTCACACAAACGAATGATTTGCAATTTACTGATGAAACAGATTTTTTTTAAAGATTGCACAAAAGATTGTGCTCTGGCTGAACTTCCTGTTAGTTTTTCACTGCGGTCTCTTACACAGGTGGTTTGACACGCTGTTAGTGTGTAAGAGCTTTCTTCAGAAGGCTTGGCTGCATCTGTAACACTTCATGGGCAGCGACCTGATTGTTGGGAATACAGGAGAATGCCTGTGGAGCAGATTAGTATTACTGCTTCTGTTTCTGAGGAAACCGGTGTGGAATCTCTGTTCTCAGTAAATGGCGAGTCTGATGCCGTCTGCAGTCCATGGGGAGTGTGTGTCCAGAAATGCAGGGTGAAAAATGAGATCTCTACAGGTCTGCAGCTACAGAGGAGTCTCAGGGACAGCCCTGCGTCTGTGGGGAAAATGGGTCCGTGTGCAGCAGTTTATCCGCTTGTGAGTTACTTCACCTAACACTGAGTTTCTGTGCAACTCGAGGGAATGTTGTGGAAGTCTGGAAAGTGTTCTCAGCTTTTGGAGTGGAGGGTGTCATGCAGTGATGCCAAAGGAGCGCTTTAAAAAAACAACAGTAATATTGGGCTCACTTTCTTTCCTTTGAAGTCAGTAGTAGGAAACATCCATTCTATCAAAGCTGCCTCACCAGAGATCTCTCTTTTTATTAGGTCTCTGATGGCATTTCTCGATACTGTCAAGGAACGTCAGCATTCAAAACACTCTGATTAGCGGAGTAGACAGCAATTCAGTGGTTTTGTGGAAACACAATGTTTGTTTGTTTACAAAGCCCACTGCAGATTCCAGGGCAGTACAAATGGGTTTAAGCGTGCCCCAGCACTGGAGGGCAGGCTGACAGCGGGCTTCAGGCTTGGCTCTCTCAGCTCCATGCCCAGCCAGCTGGTGAATTTGAACTCGTGTCTGCCCACAGGAAAGCTCCACACTAACAGATCTTGCGGAGCAAATGCAGCAGAAATTACTGGGCCCAGATTCCATTGTGAATGAGATTGTCCCGTGTTGCGGTGCAGCAGGACAGAACTGCAGATGAGCACAGTGCGATGGCCCCGCACTATCCCTGGGGGCTTGAGACCTGCCTGCTTGAGCTGGGCTGCAGAGGGAGGAGCTGCCAGGGTTCTCCTGAAGGATTATCAGCCTCCCGCTTTGGTCTTGGCATTGTTGGCCTTCAGGACGTTCTATGACGTGCATCTGCTTTATCAGGCTGATAGAAAAATGATACGGGATGCTGGACCTGATGGAATTGTGCTTTGACCAAGCTGGACTGGCTGCCTTTTTTTGTTACTTTCCAGCAGTCTGATACAGGTTAGGTCTGGCTGACATACTTCCAGGTTGTTGTGGTTTTTTGGGGGTTTTTTTTTTGTGGGTTTTTTTTTTTTTTTTCATAAATCTAAATAAATTAAAATGAAGTAAATTCTGAGTGTTGCTGCCAGAATCCAGAACGGTTTTCACTTGTGTGCCTTAAAAATCTTATGCAGGACACTGACGAGATCTGAGAAATGGAATAAGGTAGTTAGAGGTATAGCATGAAACTTCTGTGGAGGAGGCTTTCAAATATATTCCTTCTTTATTCTACGAGAATGTTTAATTCCACAAGGTTTAATTTCATTTGACCTGATGAATTATTAAGTAATTTGGGATCTGTTTAAAACATACTAATCCTGAAGATTTCCTGATACCTTTTTGCAGATCTGGTGACTGTGTGTAGGTATTGCTGTTCAGTGTGTTAAATAAGAAACAAAGTGGGGTATTAACAGTAATATCACCACTACATAGTGGACACTCCCGCTGTGAAACTCCCTGCCATGGGATATAGTAATTAATTGCTACTATCAAGGTTTTCACAATGTTGGATAATTTCCACTAACAGTACTTGGTATCTGCTGAAGGTAAGGTGATAGGCAGATAGTTGTTTAGGGAACAGACAGCCTTGTGACAAAAGCATGGATATTCATTTCCATCCTCCATGATAGATATTTTATTAGGTATTCCACCAATTTTTTCAAACCAGCAGTAGTATCACAATAGAGCTTTGAGGGGAAAAAAAAACCCCAAAAAACATTAGTGAATCTGGGTCACCTTCACTTTGGAAAACAAGTGATGGGGGACAGTGGACAGGACTGGAGGATTTTGTTGCTATTGACATTTTATAGACAATGTGCTATTTTGGAAATGCTTCAGTATTTTAACCCATCATTTTTTACTTTCTGTTTCAGAATGAATAGGATTTAAACAAAACCACATTTTTTGGTGGTTGTTTAAAAGCTTTTCTCATTTGATTTATTCAGTGTTTTTATTCTGTTAGTAGAGTCCCTCAAACAATTATATTTCAGCTCATCCTGGACTGATTTATCTTCTCTTCATTCTTCAGTGTTCTGATTTGGCTACTGAAACACATATTTTTTTGCCACAATTCCAACTGTGACCTGATTTGAATACAAGGAAAATGATCCATTTTCCTGCAAAGCCGCAGATATTTGTCAGAATCCTAAACACTGAGCTTTTGATAAATACTTGACAATGCTCTGATTGAAAGAGAACATCTTAAAGGAAGGGAAAGTTTTGTATTAAAAGTGGTTCTCCACAGGGACTCTGCTGCTGGCACCCTTGTGGCACACAGGAGAGGTAATTGTACCAGAACTCCTTCATGCCAGCAAAGTCATTCATGTTCTTTGTCAAATAATATAGGCTGAGGTATGCCCAACTTTGAAAAGTGAAATTTATTAGTTGTGACCTGCCATGTCTGGCTGCCAGACAAACTTCTAGGCATGTCTCCCAGGTCTTTTTTTGGGAAGAATTCTTCTAGGCTCCTTTCCCTTCCCTTTGCCCAGTTTGCTTAGAAAAATGACATCTTGATACCATGTTTTTATCTTTATCCTCTTGTCCCACAAGACCCAGCAAGTAGTGATTCTTTCTCATATTAAGACACTCAGAATTATTTCCAGCTCTGCTGTGGCCTGGCTCTGGACTTAACTCTCCATGTAGATTTATTCAAACCCCTGTCTCAGCACAGACCTAAAAACCTCTCATGAGGCATCACCTTTTGAAGATATCTTGCAAACAGCCTCCTAACTCCCAATTCATTCCATCTGCACCACAAGATCACTTTCTTTGCCATGCAGATCAATGTATTTTATCAAATAATCACATCTAAAGTGCAAAAAGGGAGAAGGGCTTTCCAGCCTCTAAGCACTGCATTTGCAATAACTTCTGGATTTCTGTAGCTCACCATTTCCCATGCAGCAGAAGTGTGACAAGGTTTCTTTTCTCACTGTCTCCGCTGCCTTGGAGTGAATCATCCATGGGTTTCACTGTTTAAATCTGCTCGGTAGTGAATATAAGTGATAAACCCTCAACTAGTCAGACACGTTCTCCACTCTAGTAATAAGTTTTACAGAGCAGGAAATACATTTGTGAAATACCTGTTTCCTGTAGGAATATCTTAATACATCTCAAGAGTACCTCAAAGATGTGTCCAGCAGTTGTGTCCTAAAACCATAATTCTGCAGGATCCAGCATCATTTTAGGAAAGTGAGTTGTCTCCAGAAGATGTGGGAAGGCAGGGTGCATTCAGTGATTTGAATAATACCTGCAAGCAATGAGAGAGGAATTTTCTTTTTACCACCTGATATTTAATTTATAGAAAACAACTTGCATCCGAATATTATTAATCCTGTCATTTGGTGGACAACTTGACTGCTTAGTGAAGAACTTGTAAGTTCTAAAGTTTTAAACAAAGTATTTGTGCTTGTTTTCTTGAGATTAAGTGCTTGGCTCTGTTTTATTCCTTTGTATGTGTTCTGTGGGGATTATTAAAAGTGGTAGGAATTGTTCAGAACTCTCAGTGACTTAGCCTCTCTGAACAGTGATTAACCTCAAGAAGGAAAAATAGTTTGTATCACCTGGCAGAAGGCTTGGTCAAATTAAAAAGCCATAAAATTAAATATTGTTTAAAACCCGTGCCAGTGATATACTTAATAATACTTCTTGTTAGGCCAATACATTTTAATACTCCATATTAGTGAAACCTATGTCATTTAATAAAAATGTTAATCTGCATTTGTAGGCAACAGAGAGGCTGTATAGTGTAGTCTCGGGGGAGAAAGAGGAATTTAGTGCACATTAAAAACTTTATACAGTCACTTACGCAGTTTTATCTTGGTTCTCAATGTGATGCATTTGTTTCTTACTTTGGGTTAAACCAGCAGCAGTTGGGCTTTAATATCAGATGAGGATTGAAAAGCCATCATTGCACAGTGCAGGGTCACATTCTGAAACCTTCACTGGCTCATTTAGCAAGCAGTCCAGTGGGCCTGGTAAAAACCAACTTGCTGGTTAAGCTAAATATATCAAAATGTGACATACTGGCATCTGAGAGCTCACTCTGAGTTATTTCCAAAAGCAGGCCTGGTTTTGGGTCGATTTGTTTTGGAGGTGCCCTGCTCTGCACCTCTGAAGTTGACGTCCTCTTCCTCTCAGACCAGGAACTGAGTTACTGAAATTTCGTGAATACGTTGAGATATTGTCACCTTGATTCAACTTTCCTTACAAGTACAATGAAATAAATTTCTTTGGAGCACAGTGAGATTGAATAATCATAGTGAGGTACTGAGGCCAGTAAGTTAATGTGCCCATAATGTTATTTTGCATTTCTAATTGTTTCTTTCTGCTGAGAATCTCAAGGCTCTTTCAAGCTTTTGCCTGCCCATGGCATTTCCTGTGTGGTGAAAACTCTAGTGCCCAAGTTCTGGATATGGCTGAATTAAGTCAAATTACTCTGCTGCTTTCTCTCCCTGGTGTCATTGTAAATAACACATTAAGTGGCTGGTGGAAAAGGCAAGGGAAAGATATCCTCCTTCCCAAAGTATTTTCTCTTTCATGTATTTTGTAAAGTCGGTGTAGGACTGTGCACCTTTACTGACTATAAGGTCCCTTCTACTTTAAAACATTATTCTCATGAGTAGAAGTGTGCAAGAGAGTGATTTTATTTAGCTGTGCTGTGGCTTTCAAAGAAAATGTCACCATTGTAGAGAATTCAGTGCCCTGTGTTCTGTCTTAAGGACACCTGTATCTTCTGTATTTGGGTAAGTCAGAAATGGCTGCATTTCAAATAACTGTGCATTTAATCACAGACATTTGTCAGTGCCTGACTTTTCTATTTACATCCCTGGCTGATTGTGGAGTCAAGGCACAATAGGAGTTTTATTTCAAAGTCTGCTGTAGCTGTCTATATCAGTGTCTTCCCTCCATCTCCTTCTCTTATTGTTGTGTACAGATAACATATGTGTGAAGAGATCCTCTGCTCAGGTAGAGTGGAGCTGCAGTGTTAAATAATTGATCTTGATCTGTCTTTTGAAACTGCATCCAAGGCATTTAAAAGTGGGAAATGGAAAAAGCATGTTCTCATAATCCAGCTCAGTAAAGTTTGCACAACTGCTCTTTGTTTCATCATGCCTACAATAAATCTTTCATTTTTGCCAATTGAGAATGCCTACCAAATCTGCAAATGATTACTTCCCTGAATTGTGTTGGGATTCTTGCAATACATTTTTCTTACATGGGTAATGATAAAATAAGAGTCCATCAAAAAATATTTTATTGCCTGGCAGAGAGCCTTTTATGAAATGGTTTTGATTCAAGGAGATTCTTCCAAATGTTTTAGAACCGTTGCTTACAACTTCCCTTTAACCCTTGCATGGAGGGCTGCCAGGCCCTGGGAATGTCAGGAGCAGGGTCAGTCAATCAGCAGCTGGTGGAATGCAGGACCTGGGTATCAGTTGAACCTGCAGCCCTCGGCCTGAGAGCGCCAGCTCTGCCTCAGCACGGGCTTGTAAAGGGGATTGTGTTACCACGAGATTAGGGAGCTGATGAATGGCAGACTGGTGGGAACCTTGTAAAACTAATCTGCTGTATCCATGTTGATATGATTGCACCCTGCTTCAGTGAGAGAGTGAGGAAGATGGAGTATTACCAAAAGGAAAACACCAGGCTGAACTGGTGGGGCAGTGTGGGTCACTGAGCCCAGGCACCACTTTACAATAATCCCTCAGTACACCCTGAGGCACAGAGCACCCCTCTGTCCGTGCCTTCGGGAAAGGTGTACTGTCAACACTGTGGCTTGTAAGTCAGGACCTTTCAGTCCTGTGAAACAAATCCTGCCCTCTTCCCCCTTGATTTCCAATTGGGTACAACTACATTTGTCTGCCTTTGCTCAGGAACCGGCCAGCTGTAGAAATTACCCTGCTTTCCTTACAAAGAGATACAGTGTCAAGCCACTTCCCTGCGGACCTCGAGCAAACTGTCTCTGCACAAAACAAGGCCCAGGAGGATGCTCCTGGAACGGCACAAGTCATGATGCCTGAAAACACATTCAAATACTGCAGAGAGAGGAGATCTGGCAAGAGACAGATTGCTTGTGGTACTTGCTTGCACTCACAAAACAGCAGCAGACCTGACTCAGTTTGGGCTGCTCTCAACAAAACCACATTGCTTGATGTGTTGCCCATTTGCCTCCATGTAACAAACTGTCCTCTCAGAAAAGACATGGGAGATCAGAAAAAAAGCAGATTGTGTGAAAATATTTTTAAGTATCACAATTACTCGTGGGGTTTTATCTTTCTGCATATCCTCAGATGTAATTACATTTTTAATTGCATGGTTGTGGTGATCTCAGAGTTCACTGTTTACAGTACTTCGGTCCAAGTGAACATTTTTAGGTCATGCTTTGTCTTCAAGGCCAATGAGTGAAAAGCTGACAACACTCAGGAACCAGACATGAATCAGATGCACAGAACACACCAGCTTAGTCAGAGCAAGTCTTTTGGCCAGGTAGGTGGTAAATAGCATGTTTTACACTTCAGAATGGCAAACCTCCTCCTGTATACACCTTGCTTCTGAGCTGAAGTGACAGAGTTACCTCAGTTATCACTGACCATTTCTGTTCAGATTTTGAAAGGAGACAGTCAGGTTTACTTCCAGGTGTGAAGAGACATTGCTGAATTTGGAGGGAGAAGTATTGGAGGTACCCAGTGAGCATGACAAGAAAGGCCAGAGTGAGGGATTCTGCATCATCCCTCCTCACAGATGGATGTTGAAAAACAGCAAATTTAGGACTTTGTAAAGGAAAGAATTTTTAACACTGATCAAAGTTAGATGGATCAGAATGGAAGGAACCTTTGTGGAGCTTGGGTCTTTTTCTCAGGGGGCTGTGACACCCCCAGTCTTCCTCAGTACCTCTCAGGCAACTTGTAGCCAGACCATTAGAATGACAGCACGTTTAAAACATGAATATGTGTAGCTGCATTACTTCATTTCTAGTGCTGTAAAAATACCATTCGCATAATGGGGTAATGGCCTGCAAGTTCTCATGATTTCAACTGTTTTGGTGTTACAGGAGTTCTGTTCCTTCATGGCAAGCATCCATTTCTCATTTTAACATCTTTGGCACTTGCCTAAAGGATGGGAAATTAAAAAATGATTAAGGGGACAGAGAGACAGTCTTTTAAGGAAAGATGAAAGGAATTAAACTGAGGCTGGGGTGGGGAGAAAAGAAAAGGGAGGGATTGTTTAGGAAAAAGTAGAAAACAAGTAGGGATGATCAGGCAAAATGAGGCAAAGGAGAATTTAATTTTTCACTAAAGGTTTCCCAAAAAGGAGGTCTACTTTAGAGTGGAATAATTTCATAGTGGAAATAGAAGATGCCCAACTATATGAGTAACATAAGCGAGACTGTCTTTAAAAATTAGAAAATGAATTGTAGGGAATAATTTTGAATGCAAAATTGCTTCACATTTCTGCCACTCTCTGAACACAGATTATTGCATTACCAGGTGTGAGAGAAGGAAGTGCATTAGCAGACACAGGGATACAGTTTAAGCCTTCAGATGTCTGCACTCTGAATGTATTATTTGTATATTTTTGTCCTGCTGATGTTGCTGTGAGGTAGCTGAGGATAGTCCCCATGCAGAGCACCAGGTGCTCAGCATCCCCAGAGCTGGGGACCCACTGTCCCCCAGGCCAGACTCTCAGACCATTTCACAAACAGGTGCTTGCATTTCACATGGCAGGTGTGAAATGGGGGATGACCAGCTAGAGAGTCCATTTCCCAAGAAAGATACCTTTTCTTTTGCTTTGCCTTTACCAGCTTTGATTTTATAGAACAAAAAGTTTCTCCTCACCATGAGGGAAAGATTTGCTATTGATTCCAGTGAATGCTAACACACCTCATGGAGCTTTGTGCCAGAAACCACTGTGCCATGACATATGGATGTTTTATTTCTGCTGTGAAACAGGGCAGAGAAACTGTTGAGCACAGCAGCAGCTTCACCTGCAGCTTCCTGGTCCAACTCACTCAAAATTCAGGCAGTGAAATTCAAGTGTTGGGTCCAGCTTGTTTGGTGTGCAGTGGTGGGTGCCCCAAAGCCCCGGGGATGGGTCTGTGTTCAGCTGTGGAAGGGAGCCCTGGGCATGTGGGAGCTGCACAGGTACAGGAGCACAGGCAGATGATGGAAAACAAAACCTGGGGAGAGGGAAAGAAGCCGGATCCTTTGTAGACATCGCTGCCAAATCCGTACCTGGGCCTGTGTCTGCCAATATTTTGCTCTTTGTTTGTGCCAGACATTTTGAATGAGTTGTTCCCTTTAGCAGCTCAGAGCACTGCCGTGGAGAATTTATGTGATGGTTATAGGGAGACAAGAGGGTGCAAACTTACAAGTTTGGGTTGCATATTTCAGCTTGTCAGATACAGCTTCTGATACGTGTCAATTGTTTTACGAAAATCAGGGTTGGAACACATCTCTGAATGGCAAGAGAAATAAATGGGTATTGTAGTCATACCAGATACTTTCAATTTTGATTGTTTATAGCAACGCTGACAGAAACTAACACTATACACAAAACTGGTTTTGAAACTGCCCTTTTTTCAGAGTTAATGACCCACAGGCTAATGGAAATTTGCCAGTTTTTACCAGCTGGGATCTGGCCTGATTTTGCTGGGAAATAAAAGTGCAAGGCAAAGAAACCATTTGGATTTCTGAAAGTCTGTGATGATTCTCTTCTCTCATTATGAAACCTTTGCCTTTTTCTATATGTTGTGCTTATAATTGACCTTTGCTTAGCAGAAATGTTGGCTTTTTCCAAGGACAGCATACCCTGATGGCCCAGGAATTCCTTTTGACAACTGCATTTAGATCCACTGCTGTGCAAACCCAAACCCAGCCCAGCCACTGTGAAAGGAGTTGTATTAAATCATGGCTTGGAGGATCCACTGACAAAGCTCAGCTGCTCTGGCTCCATCCAGTAGAGGGTAGTAATTTTATGCATTTTATGATCTGCTCCTCCATTTATTGCACTCAGTGCTTTCCCAGGTATTACCTGGGGACTTCTCACACGATAGGCACGGCTGGTTTGGTTCCCATAATTAACCCGGGAGAGGCAGACTCTGTACCTGAGTGCATTTCTTTGTAAAGTCAACAAAAGAGGGAGAGTAAGCCATTTGTACTAATTATATATAAAAAATAATCCCTAAGGCCATGACTGTATAAGGTGCATTATGTTCAGGCAAGTATGGGATCATTAGTGTCATTCATGATAATTTGATTTACCCCCATGGCTTCCAAACAATACATGGCTCGTAGCCTCGTGAATTGGTGTGAGTTAAGAATTGCATGGCAGCCCTGCATTTTTAGAAGGAAAGCTCTTAGGTCTTTCTATGATGAAGGCTCTTTTGTAAAGTTTTCTTTACTAAGATAGATGTTACTTCAGTTCGCACTAAACAAGTTGACTCTGGAGCTTTCAGTCTCGGTTTGCCAGAGACAAATTGTGAAAGCATCTAATTGTAGCCTAAACAAAACCATATTTTCCTTAAAAACATGGCAATGTGTCATTCTAAATCTGTGGTGCTTTGCCCAGGAACCCATTTCAAGAAACAACAACAAAAAGACCTGGGCAGAATAGCTACCTTAGACAAAACACCTTAGACTGTCAAACCTGTATATTAATTTGAGTGCTTTTGATTGCGGTGCTCTACTGAAAATGTTTCAATGTTTCAACTCTGTTCCTCCACAAAGACACTTGTGTATACTTAAGAAAAGGGTAAATATGGAATGCTGGCAAATGTAGCTTAAAAGAAGTTATGGGTAAACAACAATACCTAGACTGTCTAATTTCTAGGACTTACTGCAGCCAATTTTCACTTAGATTATGAGGAATGAATAACAGTGGGCTTTTAAATCCTGATTCCTAGTCCTTTACAACATTTATCAGTTTACAGTGGCTTTATTCATGACCTGCGTCTGGTTCTGATAAATTTTGAGAACTATTTCATAATGTTACTGTAGAAATTATAGATGCATCATTTTGGCCATCAAGTAATTGTGCTTATGTGAGGGGGAGAGAGGTGGATGGGAAGGGCTGAGAGCAAAGGGGCTGATTCTTCTGCTAAAAACAGAAGAGTATTTGCTGATGAGAAGTCAGCTCTGCTGATGGGTGTGCAGCCAGAGTGGCCATTGCACTCCCAGGTGGAATTGTAGCTGTTTTCTCACCTGCACCTGGCTTTGTTCTGTCCACTCTGGAGCATCCAGTGAGGGAGAGACACCTCTGCTTCCCCACAGTGTCCCCACTTGTGGTGTCCAAGCAGAGCAGGGTCCCCATCCTTCGTGCACCTGCATGGAGCCTTCCCAGCTGCAAACTTCAAGCCTCTGCCAATTCCTAAAGGCAAATTTCAGCTGTGCTGAAAGCAGAGGAAAAATTTCCATTGACCGCAAACAAGCAGGAGCTCAGCCAGGGCTGGAATGATACGAGCTCAATAATCAATCCCCCATTCCCAAGATTCTGAGTGGTTCTGCTGCAGAGGGGGATGATTTCCCCGGCCTGGGCTGTGCTTTCCACAGCTCCTGTGTACAGCTCCTCTGAACCCCTTTGGAAACAGGGTGATTCAGTCTGGTGATTCAGTTTGGGAGGCTTTGAAGGTTTTAGCTCAGGTTTAGGGAAAATTTGCAGCATGAATCACCCAGGAACTTTGTTTTCTCAGTGAATTCTATGGTAATTGCACATTAGAACAATATTTAAGGCAAAACAGTGTAAGACATTGAAGCGTTTTGTTAGAGCCAGTCTATATCCCATGAAAGCCAAGTGTTCCTCAAATTCAGCAGGCAACACATGCCTAGTGGTCATTTGGGAATTGACAAGTGACAAGAGGAGAGGGCCTGTCTTATCTGAATGTATCAATGTGCAGTGCTAAAAGGAAAAGAAAGGGAGCAGCTTCTTGATTCTTTCTTCCTTTGTAAATCCAGCCCTGTCTGTTTCATGATGGATGCGGAATTCTAAGTTTACCACATGGTAATTGTTTTAGTTTTTGGTCTTGGGGTAGC
Source organism: Brachypodius melanocephalos (assembly GCA_013398615.1). NCBI lineage: Eukaryota > Metazoa > Chordata > Aves > Passeriformes > Pycnonotidae > Brachypodius > Brachypodius melanocephalos. Next base: position 14,389,381 of record VZSR01000245.1, on the reverse strand, counting down.
CAGGCGATGAAAAATTAGAATAAGAATTAGTGGGGAAAGGATGGTTCATTATATATTGGTACAGTGTATTGGTTAATTCAGGAATTAATAAAACTGACAGCTGATAGTGGTGCTAGGGCCTGTGTTTTAGTTGTATCCCATCAGTATCCTCTGGGTGATAGCACCATAAGCCTGCAAGGAGCCACATGGTATGAATGTAAAATGGAGAGTGAACATCCAGTGATGGTGTGGGGAGACCTGGGCAGCTGCTGAGGTCAGCAGAGTGTTCTGATACTCTTTTCTCACCCAACTTTTGTAATGGTCACTCTCTGAAGGGAGCTGGTGGAGAATAGGAAAGGAGCTGTGAAGAGCACTTAAATTTATAGAACCCTAAAGAGCTGGAAGTGCCAGAGATGGGGCAGACAGAGCTGGTGTTTGGCACAGGAGATGATGTGATTGTGTTTGGGTTCAGGACAGGGGCTCTGTTTCCCCCTCAGGAAGGCAGAAGGTCGCTGTGTGGGAGTCCTGTGGCTGTATTTTGTTTTTTGTGTGTCCTGCGTGTGTTTTGTTTGGATATTTCTGATCCCGTTGCCTCCTTGGCTGGTACTTTGGGTTTGAGCAGCAGTGTCCTATGCAGTATTTGTTTTGGAGCTTGGCTTCCTGTGTTTATTCTGGGTCTACTAATTAATAATAATGGAGTGTAAAATCCTAGCTCTTTTTTTTTTTTTTTGGAGTTACCAAAACAAAAGCAATCTTTGTGACCAGTTTTAGTCTTTTGTGGCTACATAGATCTCTTGTTATTTAAATGTTTGCTCATCACACGGCTTTTTGCTGCCTTTGAGGAATTAAGTTCAGTGACAAAGGAGAGAGTTTCTCCTTTACTTCCAGAATTACTCATTACATGTTTGGAAAGACAAATACAAGGAGAACACAGACGAAATGTGAAGAACACGTATACAAGCTAACAGTCTCACAAAGGGAAAATAAGAAAATCAGAGGTTACATCATATTATTGTAAGAATACATTATTTTGTTTTCAAAACTGTTATTTAACAGTGGGATGAATCCTTTAGTCATTTAATGTTGGAACTTCCAAAATAGCTTGTGGTTGTTCCATCGTTCTTCTCACACAATTCCCAAAGACACAAACTTTAGAGGCAGTGATTAATCTTTCTGTATTAATGGCCTGATCCAGCATTTACGGGTGTCAAGAGAAAGCTCCTCATGTACTTCAACAAACTTTGGAGCAGGATGGTGATTTTTAAAAAACAGATGTAAGCAGCAAATTAGAAGTAAGTTAGAGAAATCTCTCCAAGTCCTGTAGTTTTAAGAAACTGCTGTATTCTGTTGTAAGACTGTCTAAGAAACCTTAAAATATATGTACAAATAGAGAAACACATGGCTTGGAATTCATTGCGATCCTTCCTACTTTTGATCTTTTGCTTTACTTACCATCAATTGTGTGCATATGTGTGGATGTGAGAGTAAACAACATAATCCTAATTGTCTGAAAATATACATATGCTTCTATAATGCCATAAATGAGCAGAGTGTTGGTATGTAAATTTCCTATGGTATACGTGGCCAATATAAATAAATTCTTGTCACGGTAGTGGTGTTTATCTATATATTTTCCTTATAAACTAGCAGGTAATAATTTAATTCAAAAGCTCCTTCCAAAAATGCAATTAATGTCTTTTGTTATAGTTTCCCTGGGTTTAATAATCCCCTCTTCCAGATTTATATTGCTTTCTGGAAAGTAATGCTTATTAGAGTGTTTTTCCAAATTGGCCACAATAATCCACTGAAATCTGCCAGCTGAATCATTGCTATGCTTGTGAAATTGCCAGGATCGCCTGACAGTTATTACTGGGGTAGAAGGGGAGGGGGAAAGGGAATGAAAGTTTCATAATATGTCACTGTTATTGATACCTTGGCTGTGGCTCTTGGATTTGGATTGATATGTTTACTGAATTCTATATGAAAGATGGAATGCCTAGTGCTGGATTGGCAGCACTGCTATAAGGGAGAGAAAATTTAGTAATTTTGTCAGACAACTGTATTTTATTCTGGGCATATTGTAAAGCATAAACATCTATGTGCATGCATGTGTGTCTATATGTTAGCATACACACAGATATATATATGTGTGTGTTTGTGTGTGTGTGTGCAAACTCCCTCTACCCCCTTCCCTAGCCTGGTTCTTGAGAAAGGAAGGGGATGTATATTCCCTGAATTAGGGTCATGCTTCACATGCCAAATCCCACCACCCGTGCAAAACACCCAACCAAGTCAAAATTGAATCATTCACCTGCAGCCACATCTTTGTGTACTTCATTCTCCTTTGTACACTGCAAGTGATGTTGGAGGCAGGGATGAGTCTCCATAGCTCCAGTCGGTATTTTCTCCCATACTTCCGAAGGAATTGAACAGGGATGATTTTTGCAGTGTCTGAATTAATTGTCCTTGAGAACTCCTGCACAACTGGACTCTAACCCTCGTTTTGAGAGGGATTCCATGACACTGGAATGCTTGATCCTGCTGCCTAGATGAAAAGGTACATAAAAGAATAGCAGGGCTGTGCCAAAGGGACAAAGACAAAATGCCTCTCCCATTACGAGCCTTGGCACCACTGCCGGGACAGACCCATGTAGGGATGACTGCTGCAGGCTCTGGGTGTCTGGGATAAATATTGTGTCCAAGAGCCATCCCTGGTGAGACTCTGCTTGGGGCAGTGCCCACCCCCATGCATGGGATTTATACTCTGCTGGCGTAAATGAGATTTTGTTAAAATCATCCATCTGAATTAGGGGCAGCTGGGGAAATGTGAGACGGAGTAGATGCCCTGGCAGCTGGGCAGTGCTGCATGGACATACCTGGACACACTTGCAGGGAGTAATTGGTGTACTCTGGGGGTGCAGGGCTGTTACTGCCTGCTCAGGGCTTTTCTCTTTGTGCTGTTGCAGCTACAGCAGCTTGATGAAAAATTTGCCCTTTTTTTTTTTTTTTTCTGTAGTTTATGGGCTGAGATGGTGCATGGCCAGTTCACTGTAGCCAGAAAAATAAGATTCTCAAACATTCTTTCATTTCCCAGTATGTGGTTAAAGATGATTGCCATCTCAGCAGACATCCATGTGCAAAATGATGCTTTGGAGCAGTATCCCTCCCCTAAGCTTTCCTTGTGATGTGGGCAAGTTTCCCTTCAGCACCAGCCGGTGCCTAAGGCACCTTGTTTTGGAAGTGGCTGTCTGATCCCTTCTATCCCCTGGCATTGCATTTGGGGTCAGTTTGAGTGCTGCACACGTTGGGGCAGCAGCCACATGGACTTGCTTCCCCCTTACATTCATTGTGATCTGTCTGAGCAAGCCAAAGGGACAGACAGCACGTGAAGAACCAGCAGTGCCACTTACATTTGAATACCAAACACTAAGCTGGCACAAGCCAACTGGGCTGCAGAAACAGTCATCTTCAATTTTTACAGCCTTATAATTTTTAAGACAATTTTTATGACTCTGATTGGAAAAGAGATGATTTTTGTAATATCTGTTTATGCCATTTCAAACTTGAACATAAATCTCATTTTCTAAGGGGATTTTGTGGTTTTCTTGGCTTTATGATTTTTTTTTATCCCTCTTTTATGCATTCTGCTAAATTAAACCAAAATAAACTCAGGGGAAAAAAGTGATTCTTTAAAACAAATATATTATTTTATCCCTTCTTTGGATAGGAATTTTCACCAGGAGACAAGGATAGAACATTCTATTCAGCCTTTGCTTGCTGATTTACACTGCCATCATTACAAGAGCCATAATGATGTCCAATAACAAGTAACAGGAACTGTGAGGAGAAGCTTTGTAATACAACACTGCTCCCCTTTTTCTCCAGCAGCTTTGTTGGTGGTCTAGAAATAATTCCAAAATGTGTTAGATGGTTCTCAGAGAAAACCACGCAGCTTCTTTTGGTTTAGGAGGATCCAGGTCTGGGGTGGCATCGTGTGGGCTCCTGCTGTGGCTCTGAGGTGCAGTGATTTACTGCAAAATCTGCAGGCAAAGAAACTGCAGCTGGCATTTTTCCTACAAAGCAGACCATGGATTCTGGTGGGGTGGCTTATAGGGAATGCTTCTAAGCATGCTGTGGGATTCTGCCTTAAGTGTTAGGGATAACACTGAAGATTAGAGAGTGTCTGCACAGCAGTGTGTGCCTGCAAGCCTGGTGGATCGTTACAAGAAACCAAAGGTATCTGATAAACCCAGCAGCGGTTTATGGTGAGAATGCACCGATGCCAGTAGTTCTCTTTGACATGTAGCAGTACTTCTAGCAGGTCACAAGTGCTACCCAGCTGCATATGTGATACTCAAGTATGACTTTGTTGCTGCGAGGTGGTAAGAATCAGTTTTCACTTGAAATTGAACTTGATGGTGTCTTTCAAAAGGTCCATTTGAGCTTTGCTGTGATTGCAGAGCCAGTGGCATCAAAGAATGAGCCTCTGCCAGCATGTACCACAGAGCAGCAGGTGAGACATGACTGCTTTTTCCTGTGTTTATACACAGAAAATGACTGTGGTAACCCTGTGGGATCTGCGAGCAAATACTGACTTGTTAATGTTTCCCAGTATAAGTGGTTGATATTTTATCGGCATTACCAAAGCTGCATTTTAAAATTTTGTGTAATCCTGTCATGTTCAGCTGTTCGTTATTATGGTAGTATGTTGTTTATGGAGGTTGTTTCCATGTGGGTAGCTGCAGTTGTGTGTTGGATGAGGGAAAGTTGGCTGTTTTGCCTCTATAAATGTGTATATAGTACTTGGTTTGGGGTTTTGGGGGTTTTTTTCAGAGTAAGATTTCTCCTACTGCAAAAAACTATGTTGGCCTATAGGCTTGACGACAAGTGAACTGCACTTGTTAAATGTTTAGATGAACAAATGACATTTGCAAAAAAAAAATCTTACACAGAAAATTTAGGCAAAAATATTTATGCCAAAAAAGTCCTTTGTGACTGACTCCTTATTCTAAGTACCATAGCAAGGTCTCTGTGGCTGCTTTGGTGCAAGTGGGATCAGAATGAAGCCTTTGTGCCTGGTACTCTTTGATTGACTAGACAATGCAAAAGACACATGCATCAAGTTGGTTTAGCAACTAATATTTGACAATTTTTAAAAGTTTGCTTTTAGGCTGAGTTTTATGTAAAGCTGTTTACATTAAAGTGACATCCAATTAAAGTGTATCATGTAACCCACATCACAGTTCAGCACACATTTTCTGTTTTAACTGACATATGGCCCCATTTATGAAAATAAAAATCATCATGTTTTGATGATATGTTCACATAATTTATGTGGAAAAGCAGAAGGAGAGAAGGAGGGAGAGGGAATGCTTTTGCTGTGTAAAGCTATTATTTTCTGTAATTCATTAAATGTCTTTTTAACCCATGTGCATGGGCAAATCTCTCCTCCCCCAGTTCCTGCCCAGCCCCCTTCCCTGCAGTGTCCACTGGACAAAGGGAGGTAATTTCTTCTATGGGCAGAGGCAGCAGACAGAAACAATTTGTGTGTATCATCCCATCCCACAGATGTTTTTACAGGAAGGGATTGTTTAGTATTCTCTAGAGGAGATACAACAGTTAACCTAAAAACAGATCTATGGACAGCAGAGCTAACACAGCCCATTTTCCTTTGGTTGTCTTAAGGCTGAGAGGATTCTCTGCTATCTAGGAAGAGACAGTCGTCTACTGATGTCTTTTCTTCAGTCTCCCCCGTACTTAGCTGCCAACTTTTGTAAAAACGAGTAGGAACTTAGTATCTTCACAACCAGAAATACTCAGTCATTTTGCCTGGAATTTCTTTGTGTATAGAGAGGTCTGTCTCTCTTGCACACCTAAGCGTTTCAGGAAAGTCAGGTTGCCTTCATTAAGGTAACCTATTGATAAGATAAATGATTCTTTCTGTAAAGTGGCCATGAATCAGAGACATTTCAGCACAAACAGAGGCATCTCAAACCATCAACAGCCATGGCTGGCAGTTTGGTATTTCTGTCAGCACCCTGAGTCTTGCTGACACTAACCCTGCAAGAGAGAGTAGGGTTCTAAGCTGTTTTAAATCTACTTAAGGCAGGACCGTGACAAAGCATTATTTAAAAATATATCTTTGCGTTTTCCCCTTTTAACAACTGCATGTAACCCTTCAGGCTTTACATTTTTTATGTAGCAGCACATCAGTGGAAGAAAAGTCCCTGCCAGCGAACAAAATCCCCATCTGCAGAGTAATCACCCAGTCAGTGTGTGCTGGAACCTAATTAATTCCTGGCTTTCCCACATATATTGAGGGATAGATTACCTTAAAATGTGAGCAACATAACTACAGTGAATGTTTTGTCCATCCCCTGTTTTGGGACCAAGCAATGGGGATTATTGTTTAAATGATAACTATTGTTGCACATCAGAGGGCAAGACATGGTAGTGGTAGTTGGATTGCATAAATCTGTTTGCCATCTCCTTGCCAGGGTAAACTGGACTGTACACTTGGAGCCTGGTTATTTACAGCATGAGACTGGCAGATGAAACCTTACAAAAAGTGCCAAAGAGACATCACCCAGACGTTGTATTTGGGCTGTCTTGTTTCTTGATAGACTTGATAAACTGTGAAGCCTTACCAGCATTTCTCATTTGTTGGAGCAGGAACAGAACCTTGTCACTTGTAAGGTATCGCAGTGTAATCACTCTGCATTTCCTACTCACTAATGGCTTTATAGAAACATCATCCTTGACATAAGTTAATGCAGAAAGGAAAAACTCCCACTTTCTCATTTGCCTCTAACAATGGAAAAAACCTAATAAATGTTGCCATCCAAAGTCCAGTGGGATCTAAACTTCTGATGATAACATTAAATACTAAAAAATGTAAGAGTTCCAATTGAATATGGCAAGAACCTTCTTTTTCTAATGAAGTCTGTGCATTATGTTTAGTTGGCTGGTGATCCCAGTCAGGGTACTGAGATCTGTGCATTCACTCTGGTTTTGATCATTATTACCAAGATTAAATAGGCGTAGAGCCAAGATGTTGCAGTGTAATAACCTGGGAGCTGAGGAGGAGGGAGGAGAGCATGAGGGATTATTTATTGGTTGGATAAATGGGGTTAGCAGTTATTAAATGTAACAGAGACTTACTTTTCTGAAGTCAATGACCATTTAAACAACAAGGCTTATGAATGAAGGATGTCTGTCAATTAAGAAGGTAGAAACAGCATCATGAGTGAAGAAGGCCAAAATCAGGCCCTGTGACCGTGAAGTAGTTTTGCTTATAGATTTCAAAAAAAAAAAAGGTTGAGTAGGATTGCAGATTCTTGGATAGCAAATGTATGTCCACTAGTAATCAGCTTTTTGTAATGGTGTTTTGTGGCTGTCTTGCAGAGTTAACCTCAACACTCTACAGACCATGGATGAAAACCCCAGCATTTTTCTTTCTGAGGTGGCTGTACATTTGTGCATAGGAGTTTATTCAGCAGTAGGCAAAAAAAATTATTTTCCATCTTTTAAGAACACAGAAATCCATTACATATGCTCATAAGCTTCACTTTCACCAAGTTCATTAAATACAAGTAGAAATTCCTTCCTCAATTCAGAATTGTGCTGTTTCCCATCAACTCATCACCTCAGAGAGGCTTTCAGGTTCTCTGGGTAGGTAGAGTAAAGCTGGACTGGAATTGTGACGTCTTCTTCTGTTCTGTAATTTGATTCCTAGAGTTTTGGCAGTTTCTTTAAGGAAAATAATGTTACAGGGTTGGGGTTTGTTGGCTTTTTTGTTTTGTTTTGGTTTTAATTAAAAAAGCCTGAAGCTTTCATCAGAGAAATTTTTGTATCCATCCAAAGGAGAAAAAAAAAGCTTGCAAAACTACCCTCAAAATTGTTCTAATAAAAATTAGGGAACACTTAGAAGGAACAGAGGTTAATATTCTTAAGATTTTGGCTTGCTCTGAAGTAGAAGTTAACAAAAGCTAATGGGAATGTCATGTGTTGCTTGGGCATAGCCTACAACATGCACATACAACATGCACATGGCAGATCTAATAGTTGGCTTTCAATCCCTCTTGGCAAAACGTTTCACTTTGTTTGGAAAGCAGAGTTAGTGGTCAGTGCTCTCGGGATATTCTGCACAAAACAGAGACTCAGCTGTGATCCTGCTGCTTCTCTGCTCTGTCACATGCAGGGCTGCTCCCCCATTTCACCTGACCCAGACTTGAAGCAATTCTTCTAATTATTTAATGGGAGGTCAGCCTTGCTGCTGTGCTCAGGTGGTCTGTAAGAAAAGAGACATGTTTATTTGACAGGGACATTTTAATATCTGTGCCCCCTAAAAAAACTGTTAAGAAACAACCAGTGACTGAACCGTGCTAAGGATAGAGAAGACAGATTTTTACTTGAAAACAAAGTATTCCAAGTTGGCAGAAATACAGAGTTTGATTAAAGAGAGAAGTGGTGTCTGATGAACACCTAAATTTCTTTCAGAGGTTCAAGAGGCTGAGCACCTATAAAAACAGACTATTTCTAAAGGTGTTTAAATAAGGATTTAGGTGAAGAATTTGGTCTAGTTTCAGTTGAAATTAATGACTAGCTTCACGCAGTGTTAAACAAAAACATCAGAATTTTCAGAATAACAGAACAAAAATAAAAACATAAAAAGCAGTTACCTGCAAGTTTCAAAACATTCATTGCAGGTGGAGTCTGGAAGGTGCAGTCCGTGGCTGTCTGATTAGGTTTTTTAGTACAAGAAATTCTGCTTTCTGGAGAAAGGTTATTTGCCACATACAGTAAATCTTCCCTCTGCTGCTGAGTTGAGAACTTCTCAGAGAGCATTTCCATGTGCCCATGAGGTGATGTGAGGTGGATACAGATTGCCTTCCAGTGGGGTTTGAACTGTGTTTGCTTGCCCTTGTTCCTGTGTGCCTGCTCCCTCCTGGCTTTCTGTAGGTTATGAAGAGCACGTTGTGCTCAGCTTCAAAGGAATGTGTTCTTACTTGAGTTAGTGAATTCTCTTTGGAGACTGATTAAGAACTAAAGTTGTCCAGAAGACAATGAGTCATGTCCTGCTGTCTGTTCTACATGTCCACATCTGACTTTGTCCCTTCTTCTTTTACAATCACACTTTAATGATTTAGTCTAAGGTTTGCTGTACCTTTTTCTGTTAAAAGTTTCCAGTTGACATTTTCTTCTTGTCTCAAAGGAATTGTTTCCTGTTCCAGAATAATTCCCAGTTCCTCTGGTCAATGAGAAACACCTGCCAACCTGACAGTGAGGAAAAGCTTCACAAAGGACCTTTTCCCACACAGTAGTACTTAATCCAGTTGTTCCAAGTGAAATAAACTATTGCCATACTATCTTCAGTTATCAGGAGTGTCCGAAAAGGCTCATTCTAGATATTAAAGGCTTGAGCCTGAACAAGGTGGTCAAATCAACACAGAGAAACTCATCTGAGGTCTCTCCTTCTGGCAGTGCAGTGTGATTTTTGTCTGTCTTTCATGTCTGACCATCCTAGGTATGTTGGTTTTTGGGTAAAGCTGTGTTGTGGTGTGGTGATGGTGAGAAGGCCTTAAGCCAGCTTCCGTGGCCAATGTGCCTGTAGCACTGTGCTTTTAATAACACATTTCGAGTCAGCTGCACTGCAAGACTCAGCATGGGTTAACCCTGGATGGAGAAGATTGTGGTTGAATTTGTGACGGAAATAATTTTCAGGTCCTGCATTAACAAATAGGCACAAGCCAAGTGGAGGCTGCAATGTTCTGCTTCCATGCAGACAAGTCTTGTTTGTCAGAGGCATTCGCAGTTGTGACTTGAGGTTAGGGAATTTATGGAAAAGGAATTATGATGGTTGTAAAACAGGACTTAGGCGTACTTACTCATCTGTAACAGTGCAAGCATGCTGCTTCTGTTTTTTCTTCTGGAATCAAGTTCAGTGAACTCACTTTAATAACCTGGCCAGGATGAAAGGTTAAATACATACACCCTGCAGAGCTGCTGAACTCCAAGACATTGGGGACTCTTTTAGCCTAGATGAGGTCCATAGGTTATCTGGGACTATTAAAGAACTCTTCTTTTCCAGCTAGCTGTAAAGACACCACCGTTCCTTAGTAACCTGGTGAGATGTGCCACAACTGTTCCCTGAAGAAGAAGAGGTGGAAACATGCTGAACAGATTAGAAGGCTCATCTGACAGCAAGTCCTTGCTGAATGGTGTATCACAAAGTGAATACAGCTTTTAAATCTGGAACACATGGCCTCTGTCTTGATGCTGTGCAGGCTGACATTTGAACAGCATCACCATGCCTAAGTCTACATTACATTTTTCCTTAATAAATAGGTAGAGAATCAAAAGGAAAAATCAAAATTATTTCCAGAGATTTGTAGTACATTAATGCCTTCACAATAGACTTTGAAAATAGCCATGATTTTTCCTTTCAGTGGGAAGAGAATGAAAGGTAGACATCAGACGTGGAATTGTTGATCTTCCTAGGCCACATTCCATGTTCCAGGAGGTCCAGTTTTTAAAGTTGCCTCCATCTCATGCCTTTTAATGCACAAGGCTTTTCACTCTGTCCATCACTGGCGTGGACAGCACATCTTTAAGGCCATGCTGAACAAACCAGTGTGTTCAGATCATTACCTGAATGGTGAACCATCTTCCCTTCACCTTGGCTCCAGGCTTGGGGTGTAGGGCCTGCCCCCTGCACATCATAACTTCTCTTCAGTGTTTTCTTCTCTCATGGATTTTCATAGGAGGAGGCTTTGTGCACTTTGTGTCAGCCCAGCAGAGTTCCCAAAGCATCATGTCCCATATTTATTCCCAAGGTGTTTGTCACTCAGCAGCAAGGGCTGTCTCTGCTGCCACAGGTGCACCAAGAGTGGATCAAGGCATGAGGAGGAAAAGCTGTTTGGAAAAAATAATTTTAAAAAGAGCCTCGCATAACAGCTCTGGATTCAGGACCTTAACAACTTCATAAAAGCTTGTTGCTGGTGTTGTAAAACTCTAATACACAAGTTTATTCCACATAAGAACACGGCTGTAAGTTTTTAGCTCCAGATGCCAAAGACTGAACCCAGCCTGTTTAAAATGTGTTAAGCTGCAACATGCTACATAAGTTAATACCAGCTTTTTACTTTTTACCTTTTCTGCTTGGGGCTGTGCCAGTGCCAGTCACTTACATACTCCTTTACCTTGATTCACTGTAGGAGATGAGGCTGCCAAGCCAGATATTTACCTTGGGAACACACATTCTTATCCTGTAACATTTCATCAGCCACATCTAAAGAAAAGATTTATAGACTTTGTAACACTAAGATTATTTAAGTCACTTGTTAGCCAAAAATAATGTAAAGACATACAGTGCTTGTTTCAAAAAAGTTTGTAATTAGGAGCCCATACTTTGCTCTGATTTACAATGTAAGCTTGGTATCCAATTAGCAATAATAGTGTTCTTTTAACTAAAACACATATCCTTCCAGAATTATGCAGACTTTCCAATTACTGTGCTATGATGAAATTATAGCTAGAGACTCATAAAGTTGTGCATAGTTTATAAATGCAATATATTCTTAACTACCTTGCTGTTCGGTATATACTAGCAGGGCTCATATGTTCTCTGTGTTATGGAGGCTTGTTAAAAGGCACATATAAGATTATTGAAAAAGTATGTCAAATAATATTTATGTACTTACTACCATTGTGATAGGCTGTTACTGGTCTTTCTGATTAACACCTCTGGTCAGATACAGCACGATCATGTGACTCAATCTCTAAAATTTAAAAAGCAGTTTAGAAACTTATCTTCAAAGCACCTGGAAACTTAAACCCTTGAGGGTTACTGCTTGCCTTTTTTTTTCCTCTTGTCATTATGATGTCCCCTTTGTTTTTCATAAAAGAAGAAAAGCTTTTTTTAAAAAAAACCCACAACTTTTTTGGCAAAAATTTTGCTCATTTTTAAAGCAAATTCTAGTGTCTGACCAGCTCACACACAGCATCTCCTCATAGTTTTTTATAATCAAAGACAGAGCTCCAGCTATTTTTGCTGGTGTGGGAGAAGACTGATAATCAGAGATGGTTAAATGTTGTCCTACAGTTAAAATCAACAAGAGAAAAGGCAGAAATGCAGAACAACCTTTAGGTGCTGTCCTGCAGTGGAAGAGAGGGCAGAGAGGAGCTCCTTGCTCTGTTTGTAGCAATTCTTTCCCAGTCCTTTTGCAGAGGATTATTGATGAGAAAACCATGTCTTTACAGGAATGGGGGAATGACTAAGGCCTGTCCAGCACTGTGAAAGTGTTGGTAACACTTAATGAGATGACTAAACAGGCTGCTCCAGGGCTTTTGCAATTTATTTATTATTTATTACCCAGAGTTTGCTGAGGACTGCTAGTCCCAGAAGGAAACTCCCATTCAGCTTGCAGAAAAATGCTGGGGAAAATGGCATGGGTAGAGACTAAGAGGAGAGTGTGTGCATTGTATTCTCTGTGACAAGTATGAATGACCATATGTGTATAACCTTGCACTATTAGACTAACTCATGTTTGCTATTACTGTTCGTTAAAAATTATTTCAACTTTGCCAAAACCTTGTGAGCTCTGTATGAAGAGAGTGGACAGGGAGAGGATTCAGTGAGGATGAGTCAGGCCGTTGTCATCTTCAGCTCTGTGGCCTGTCCCATCTCACCCTCCTCTTCCCCAGCCCCTTAGCAGGGCCTGGTGTGGAACATGCTCCATGTCAGGTTTTGGGGCAGAGGGTTAGGGTTTGGGGGATGGAAAAGGAAAAAACAGATTGTTAGGTGGGGACAATGCCAAGCCCTGTGTGTCACCTTCCCTATCCTCAAAGAGAGGAAGGAAGAACAAGCTGCCCTGTCACCACCAGCTGAAATGCCCTGCCTTAGGGCAGCTACATGGCTTTGCAGTGTAATATGGATCAAGAGATCAGAATGAAAAGAAAAACTGTAACCCATGAAACTCCTGAGAGCTTGCTCTTACTTTAAATCTGTCCTTATTTTTACAATTCTTCTAACTTAATAAATGAGGCATCTTCTTTAGTGTGAGTCATTTAGGGGGACAATTTGGGTTCTTCAAGTTTTGAGGCTATTTTAATTTCTCAGGCTATTCATTGTCTGCATTTGCTTTGTTTCATTTTGTTTGGTTTTCATTCGAGCTCTCAGTTTTATATAATATAAAAGCACTCAGAGCTGTATAAATTATGGCCCAAGATGCCTCAGGGGAGTTGGTAGTGAGTTACAGCGCTGTGTGCACACACTGTCTCAGCTGCTCCGATTTACTGGTCCAAGTGGAAGAGGCTGAGAATCATTCCAGCTTCAGGAGTGCCTGATGGCTGATGGCACTCAGTGCAGTCAGTAAATTCGACCTGTGCAGACAGGGATTCCTGCTGCCAGACTGCCCTGGCACTCCCATGTGAGGTGTAGGGCTGAGGGACATGGAAAACTTGATTGCAGCATTTCAGGGTAACCTTAAGAATTGTCCGCTTTATGGCCCTGGGATGGCTGCCTCCAGAACCATCCTGTGAAATTTCTGGAACTGGCAGCCAGAGTCTTGGTTGTTCCCAGTGCCACCCACTGCTCAGCTCCCTCCCTGACCACCCTGGAATATGTCTCTGACTCTGCAGGTTTGGCTCTACCAAGAAAAGGGACTAATTTGAGAAGAACACACTTGGGTCATGTCTGCTCTACAGCTAGCTGGTCTCGTTATGCCAAATTAAGTTCTCCAATACCTTGGAATCAGAACAGTGTAAGCAGGATGGAGAAGAGACAGAATATTTGAGTGCCAGGGGAGCAGTAAGGACAGGGCAAAGGAGGGTTTAGGGTAGGTGAGGTCCATGCTGCACAATGACAGGCATCCAACAGCTGTGGAAAACAGGAACAAATGGATAAAAGAAAGATTTATGGGAAGATGGTGTGTGCAAATTGGGACATCAGAACTGCATTAGTTCCCATTCAATTATCTGTTGAAAACCTCAACAACACAAGACAGGCCCTCTCTTCAAAGGCCGTAGGTCAGCCGAGGAGCTGTGCTCGGTGGGCTGTGCCTGGAGAACGGCAGAGGCTCCTCACAGCTGGCAACGGGACCCTACCAACAGTATGGAAGCACTTTTACATTTGTGCTTGCAAATATTTACACATTAGGTCATGGCAATTAGGAATAATTAGAGTGGAATGTACCTTGCGTTCACGGAGCCAGGAACCGAGCCCTTGTCATAAACACTGAGTTTATTTCTGTTCAAACTCAGCAGGGTAAGGACACGGAGCAGCCATCCCTGGGCTGCTCCCAGTGCGGGCACACAGCACTGGGGTACAGGTGGTGCTGGGAATCCTGCTGGGAGCTTAAAGCTCTAATGCCATTTGGGATCTTGAGCTGCACGTTGCAATCCCTCTTCAAGGCTGTTTAACTGCAATTTAATTTTTTCATACTTCAGATCATTTGTGGAGTGATACCAAATACTCCCTCCCAGCTACCCAGGAGCAAGGTTTGTCTTCTCACAGGAATGCATAATAAGAAGCCTTTCTGTCAACACTGTTCCTCCCAGCCTTCCTGGAAGAAAAACTGCTACAAATGGAAGTCAGATTTAAGAATAACAGTGGAGGGGATTTATGCACTGGCTGGCAAAGGGTCTAGAGAATTACCAGTTCTAGACCAGCTTTGCCAGTATGATTCTAACTGGCACTGAAGCTTCTCTGGTGTGGAAAACATATCCTTGATACCTATTAGGTGTGTTTTGCAGTTGGATTGCAGTGGGAGCTGGAGATGGTGCTCAAGGCAAATCTGATTTGTAGGAGCTATGGACATCTCTAGCAGCCAGGACTGACAAATGGCTGCTTGTGCTTGGCCTGGACCACAGCTCTATTGTTACTTCATAGTGTTGTAGGGCATCGTTACTCATAATTGTTCATAAATCTGGTGATTAAAAATGACAGTGCACATAAACTGCTTTTTAATACTTTGTATTTATACCAAGCTATTTATTAATTATGTGACTTGCCAACATATTATTACTTCACCTTAATTAGTGCCTGGCAGTGTGTTAATCACTCGTCTGCCACTGCACCTCAGGGCTCTCTTTAATTGCCATTGGCTTTCTCCCATGTTTGCTGTTAGCATGTGCTTGGTGATCTCTGGCTTTGAGGCCCTGGGGACAGGACGTTGTTGAGGAGGTTGAAAATATTTGTTTTGTGGACAGTTTTAGCATAGGAGCTCAGTGCTGGTAGAGCAGTTGTGAAGGTCACCAGATAGGGTGAGATGCAGGGACAGGTCACATCCTCACCTGCACCAGACGTGCCTGGGCAGCCCTGCCAGCCCCAGCCTGGATCTGGCTGACCCAGGCAAGTGGAAGCTCCATATTCCCCTGGATTCCCTCACTCCCCAAAGGAATGACGGCCCGGGGCTGTGCAGCTGTGCCTGAAGGGTGACAGGTAACAACAGGATAATCAAAATCAACTGTGCCACAATACTGTAAAGTACTTTCCTGGCTTGGGGAATGCATTGCTGACTCTTCTTAATGTTAGGTGTGTTTTGAAGTTGGACAGTGATGTGAGTAGACTGTGTAGTTTTAAAGTGAATTGAGTCTTTAGAGATAGTTGAAGTCTCCAGCTACCATGAAATACGTTGTCACTTCAATTACAGTTGCAAGTACCTCTCTCTTATTTGTTTCCTGTAATACCAGACAGACTAGGTAAATATATATCTTTTTTAATGAAGCACAATATAGTTTTTAAATGGTTTATATCAAATTGTTTCCAGTTTCTTATAAACTCCTGATTTCTAAATATCTCATTATTTGTTCCATATGTTTCACTGAAGTCATTGTTACCAGTACAGCAAAAAATACATAAATAATCTGGTAATTTAACATAAGTTTGTGATTTTTCTTAAGTTACTGTCAATCAAATATCATTAGTATAAACTGAAATCAAAGCAGAGCCAAAATCTGTAATTAAATCATGGAGGATGTACTGAGACAATGAGAAAATCAGGAGTGCTCTCACAGGCTGTTCCCTACACAGCTCTCACTGTGTGTGCTGGGAGAGAGACCACAGAAGTCTGGAAGGAGGGAGGGACAGTGACTGTGCTTTTGTCAAACAGGTTTCCAAGTACAGCCATGACAGGTGGTATTAATCCATTAATTGTGTTTGGTTTTCACTTAAGTTAAATATCCAGTGCTGTATGAGGGACTAAAACCAGCTCATTGTGGTGACATAATAGGAAAAGTAAAAACTGGTTGTGGAAGATGCTCCCAACCTGCTCTCTGAACCTGATGAGAACGAGGCAATGCTGTAGAAAGTCTCTATTCAGTTAAAAAGTCATGAGATGGTGTTGGCAAAAGAGTCAAGGTATACTTCATGAAAAACTTCAGCGTTTCCTGAACAAAGAATGCCCTTATTGCCCAATGCAATGTACAGAATTTTTACCGTATTCTCCTTTTCCTCCTTTATCAGTAATGAAAGCAGGAAAAGGAGAAAGAGCAGGTGATAAGAAGAAAAATATGTGAGGGGAAAATAGGAAGGGCTAACAGCACAGAATATCTAAAAATGTATGGAAATCCTTCTGCAAACATGCAGAAAAATCTAAAAAGTATAAGATTTTCAGATTTGGGAAAATGTAATTTTAAATCAGAGGTGGAAAAGAAAAAGCACACCATTCCAGGCACTAAAAATGTCAGTTCTCAAAATGGATGTAAGATACCACTAAGAAGAATTATTTATGTGACCAATGTTGCTTATTTCCCATTTAATACATTTTTCCAGACTTTGAGGGTGTCTTGGTTAGTAGTACATCACTTTGTCTGAGATGGTTTTCATCCATCTCTGTGTCAATAGATCAGCTAACAAACCCAACTGTACCTGTCAGTCAGATCAGCAATTCCAGCTGCCTTTAAACCTCCCCATTTACTCCTCACCAGGCTGTGCTGTTGCCCTTAAGCCCATCTTTGATTTTGATCAGTGCAGAGATGTTTTCAGACAGGCCATGTAAGTAGAGATTATCCTGTTAAGAAATTGTTACTTTCGCTCTGTGTCTAGGAACCCTTTCCCAGTTTTCTGTGATGACAAGGTTCTTTATTCAGCTCAGGTGAAAATCCTGAGCAAATTTAGTATATTCCCATTATAGCTTTTATGTTGCCAAGTTCATGAAACAGCCAACTTAATCACATCATGAACACTCATCTGTTACTTGGTTATTCTCAGTTATGATTTTCTTCTTTCCAGAATTTTCTGCCTCCTCTGAATCTCCACTTTCCTTCACTGCAGATGGCTGTCCACAGTCACCCTGTGGGCAGTCACTGAGGGGTGACAGGGGAGGACATTTCTGCTGCCAGGGTGGAAAGCCAAAAGCCAACAGTCGGGTTCAGCACCACGGGGTAAACCACAGATCTGAGAGAGAGATGGGTGTTCCGTAAGGGTGAGCACAGAAATCAGAGCAGGGGGCAAGACACGATGGATAACACAGAGTTCCAGTGCCCAGAGATGGAGGTGGGAGGTGCAGCCATTTCAGTGATTCCACAAGTCCCTCTGAGAAGCCAAAGTGATGCTGAGGAAGAGGGGATGAAGCTGGACTTCACCAGGCAAGGGCAAAGCAGCATGTTAGGGCTGCTGCAGTGATGGCTCTTCCAGTGTTTCTGCTGCAAGCTCCATTTTTCAGAGGTTTATAACTTGCTCATAAAAATTTACTGCAAGCCATAATTTGGCACACAGGGTTCCAGGCTGAGAGCATACTGCTTTCCTTATTTAAACTGCATTTGGTTTATTGACAGGCCTGTTTTCAGATTGCAAAAGAGTGACGAGTGAAATAGAGATCTAATTGTTTCAGAAACTCTTTTTCCCTTTTTCAGGACTCTCTAGCCCCCAAACAGCTTTAAACATCTACTGGTACCTTTGAGTATTAAAAAGAATTAAAATTAGTTAAGAAATTCATGTTTAAACAGTGACTACTGTGCATATTGAGGAATTATACCTACAGTGCATAGCATCTTTCAGCCTGAATAATCCCCGTGCAGCTTTCCAGCCTTATAAAACACAGCTGAAACAGAAATACAGGCAGGATAAAAGGAAGCAGTTAATAATGTAGACCTGTATACCAGGGCTGATTGTGATTTGGATCAGGCCATTCTATTTAATGCATCTGCTCTTGCAAAAGACACCAGAGATCCTGTGGATCAGATTTTCAGGTACTGGCTTTCTCTTCTGGAGAACACAGGTAGGAATGAAAGTGATTTTGCAGTTACAGCTTAAGCTATTGCTGTATCAAAGCTTCTGATTTAAAATCCCAGTCATGGATATACATTTTATTCTGTTCAGTGCTGATGCTGCAGTGAGGAATTCAGGCTTTGCAGATCATGATCATGGTGTTTGGGTGAATATTGGGAGACTTAATTCTGATTTCTTCTTCAGCCCTTGCCAACATCCTAGCCCTTCCCTGAGTATTTGAGTACAAGCTCCATCCTATGTTCCCATGCGTGTGTAATTCTGGAGTGGAGTTACATGCACTGAGCTTTTGAATTCTAGTTTTATAGTGAAAGTACCACAAAAATACCTGTGTTTATTTTTAGCAAACCAGTTCACATTCTTTTAACCAGCTTTAGTTAATTCTGTTAAGTAAAAATATGCTGAATATGTGTCTAGGTTTGCCGATGATGCTTGCTTATGTTTGAGAACTTGGCTTTGAGCAGGTTGATGTTTCCCTTACAGGAGAAATGTGTGAACAAGCAAAAGTGTTTTGGGCTAGTTAAGTTGATTTCAGTATCTAAGCCAGTGTGAGAAGGTATCTTTCTTGACAAAATACACTTCTGAAAACATATTCAGAATACATCTGTAATATCTTGTATCCATACTATGGTAAATGTCAGAGGAGGGGAGATTTGCATTTTATGAATTCAGCAGGTGGGACCTTCTAGGTGTTTTCCTGGACCTGTTGAAAAGCTGGTTGATGTTCATCACTGTCTTAGTGGGGGTCAGAGGCTCAGGCTTGCTAGATAAATCCAATTTCAGAGTTGAATTTTTTGTGTGGAATGTCACAAAAGCATCAGATCTAAGTCTTCCTCCTGGTACCCAGAAAAGTGTATTTTACCATCCAAAAGGTGCTTTTGCTGGCTATTTGTAGCCTTATGAAGCATAAAACTGCATTTCTTGTACCTCCCACCCTGACTGATCTTACTCTTTTGAGATTTGTCTTGGCTAATTCACAACTTCTGTTGCACTCTTGGGGATACAACTCCGAATACTTTTTTAAATAGAAAAGGTTTGACTACATAGGTACAGACCAAAAAGACCAAGCAGAAGAATTTTCAGCCTGTGTGTGGTCACAGTACTTGAGCAAATCAAGTGGACAAATTACTCTGCTGCCATATCTGTTTCTCTTGGCAGAACTCTGACAGTCTTCTGGCCTCCCCTGCAAGTGTCCTCTGCTGTTTGTGATCAGATTCCCTCTGCAGATTGTGTGTGCGTAGGGATTCGCCTCCTAATCTGCATGGCTGACTTTAGAGAGGCTCTTCTTGAAAGGTAATAAATTACAGATGGAATAGTCTCTGTAGATGCACTGGGGAATGATCTGAGCATTTGCTGTCTGTTCCACTCAGGGACTGCTACTGCAGAGAGGTTATATGGACTGAGGCACTGGAGAGAACATGGAAGTTGGTACAACTCAGCACTGTGGGAGGTGAAATGGAAAATCAGAACCGTTCTCACAGAGCGCTCCATGCTCTGCACCATTTCTGTGCCACCTCCCAGCTCCTCTGGTCTCTTTGGGAGGAAGCTGCTCCAGGAGGGAGGGTCAGGCAGCACTGGAGAGGCAGAGAAAAGCAGAGAAGTGAGACAAAATGGGCATTGTGTGGCTGTGGCTGTCATTGCCCAGGGGTTGAGGGAGTGTAGAGTGATGAGAAATTATTGTTTTAAAATCAAAGAAAATAAATGGCACAGAATTCTGCTTACAGAGTTGAGATTGCCCAATGGCTAATCTTACACCTTTGAGATTTAAGACAGAGGAATTCTGGTGTTGGTTATCCAGACCTAGTTTACTCTTTTAAAATAAGAGAGGACAGGGATGTGAAGTTCCTTAGCAGTCTTGATCTCTGTAGCCACAGGAGGATTTCTCTGCAGATGTACATTTGAGTCTTAGCTGTTCAACACCACCCTCCCCTTATTTTATTAACAATCAGAACAAAACTAAAAACTTGCCAACATGAACCTCAGTTAACCTGGAGCTACAGTTACCTAGTGGCAACTTGCTGTTCTCTTTTGGAGCATCCAATTCAAGTAAGCACAAGCTTCTGAAAACCATGGGAGAGAGAGTTCATGTAAGCTGGGCTGAGTACAGAGTCCATGGCTCACACAGACTCCAGCACTGCCTCAGCTGTCCCGCAGGAGCTGGCAGGAGCCACTGGGCATTGTCTGCCTGCCTTCCCCCTGCACAGCTGCCAGGCTGACAGGGTCCATTCCCACAGTGAAGGGACATGGTCAGTGTCACTTTCACCAGCCTCGCATCTTCTCCCCAGCCAGCGCAGCACTGGAAAGCAGGCAGCAGCTGCAGCTGTGCATGGGGCTTTCCTTCAGGAGCCAGCTGTGTGAGCAGGGCTGTCCCAGCCTCTTCCCACCTGGGATGCTCAGCAGGTGGGCAGTGTGTTCTGTGGCCCCAGGGTTCATTTTTGTGGGCAAACCTCAGCCTTTGTATACTTCAGTTCGTTGTAGCTCAGCTCACTTGCATTGGCTCCAACAGAAAAGCACATTCTCCTTCAGGAATTCTGCAGACAGAGGACAGAGACAGTTTGATTTTTTTCCCTTTTGGATCTGCTCTTCAGGTGATGATGATAAGAAAGCAACTAAAGAGTTTATCAGCAAATACTAGGACCACACAAAATGCTTTTTATCTGCAAAGATCCATATCAGAGTAATGAGATGCTCTCTCTCCATGTTACTGTATGGAATGATAAATATTGCCAGGACTTTTTTTTTAAATTTAGAAGACATGTCTTATCTGTGGGTACTAGAGGATGGGAAGCCTAATGTCTGTGTACCTGTGAAAATGTAAGATCTTGAAAATGAATAGAAATTGTAAAAGTAACAATCACTTATATTTGTGTCCACTCTAATTTCAACAAGTCTGAGATTCACTAAGGCACATGTCAGGAACACTGTCTGTGGAACACTGCAGGGCATGGAGACTTGTGGTAGTTTAGGGTAGGAAAAGAGAGATCACAGAGAGCTAAGCAAGGATAAGAGCGTTAAGCAGGCTGCAGTTTCACTGTATAATTGGTGTTTATTTAAGAGATTGGGAAGTGATTCCCTGTGCTTTCCATTAGCGCCCTGCAAGCTCGGCTGGATTAGGCCATTGCTACTCCAAATGTAGTTTCACAGTGCATGGGCTTTCAGCAGGGTTTAAAATGTTTTCCCTGGCTGTTTATTCATACACCAGGGTTTGAATGTTGCTGTCCCTTCTTTCCATTATTCGTCTTATGGGATCCACAGTTTGAGTTGAACAGACGTGATTAAAAATTATGTTCTCTGGTTTTTACTCTGGGAAAGTCACTGGTCTGGTTCACAGCATGACTGCAAACACTTGCCATGACTGAGCTGAAGGCGTGCAAAACAGTGGAGGAATGGATAAAAAAGGGTGAAAACGGGCAAGAATTCCTGAAGTCAGTATTGGTACCAAAGTGCCAGCTTTGTGACACCGGATCCTGAGTTGAGGTGAGGTGACACCTGCTGAACACACCTACAGTGGATTTTTGTCATCCTCTGGATATGTTACAAATACAGTTGACTTTAGGTCAGTGCAGCTCATCCAAGCAATATTTACTCTGAGAGAACATTCCACATTCAGCACCATTCAGTTCTGAGAGTGACTTCCAGTGTCAGTGATGGGATGGCTTTACTGGGTGCTGAAGGTAGAACAGCATTGTTCAAAAACATAAAATAGTGTGTACTTAGTGCTCTGAAGCTCCTTCCTCTAGAGGTGAAATGGAAAGAGACCTTTATTCAGTGCATCCTCTCTTCCCTCTAATTGTGGTGGTTAATGTAAATTCCTGTATCTCACTGAACACTGAACACCACTGAAGTGTGGTGTGGTTTTAGGTTAATCTGGAAGAGGATTTGATGGACAAGTTGCTTGTACTCTCTTCAGTTTATCTCTCAAATGAACTTGGAGTTGCAAAGCAGTTAATGAAGAACCTTAATAAGGACTTATTTTTTAAAAAGTGATTATTTTTAATAATTAAAATCTTTGTCCAAATTTTGGTCTAAATTCCAAAGGGATTTCTTTCAGATTCTGAAAGTCTTAGTAGAATGTCTTTCAGATTACTTGGATTTTAGGGGTTTTTGGAGGGGAAGATTGCTACCAGATGAAATGTGTATCATGGGTGTTGTGTGGTGGTAGTGTCAATTTGGAGGATTAGAGTAAAATAAAAGACCAGTTAATATTCTAAACAAACCAGAGCACTACAGCATTGAGTGTATGGCCCTTGTGTTATAAGAGCACACACTTTCCCAGTTAGGATTCCTGTGCACACAGCCAGAGTATAACATCTCATGCACAAGAGCAGGTCAAAGAATAGCAGTGACTGTGTTTCAGCTGAGAACTGTTCCTGACACATCACAGATCCCTGGGCTCCTTCGTGGCTCAGTTGCCAGTTACTCAACAGTGGACAACAGTAAAAAGTGAATCATAATGACTTTTCTTTGCTCTGCAGGATTACAGGTTTTTATCTTGTTTATCTTCACCGCTATTATATTGCCATTTACATGCTAGATCACCTACCCAGCACTGAAAGGGCATGAAATTTGGACACCATTTTGCTGTGGCTAGAGTTTAGAATTCACCAGTTTTTCACAACTTCCCAGCTGGCATTAAAAGAAAAAAAAAACTTCTAAAAGTTTTTTTTTTAAATTTACTGTTCTCCCTGCCTCCAGATCTCCGATCTTCCCATCAGTCTTAGCAGGTATTTGGAGCTGGACTATTGTGTTTGGCATAAAAACTTTCTGGATTTGTTTGTTTGTTGTCACTTTAAGATTTCAAATGAAGCACCAGTGGGTTTGTATCTTGGACAGCTGTGTCAACGTTTTGCTAACAGTCCAAGCCCACAGCTTAAGGGAAGAAAGGCAGGATATCCCAGGTGAACTGGTGAGAGCCTGGATTTGTTGACATTGTGTGTGGACCAGTGGACTTTGCATTTTTTATGTGCTGGGCTGTTTGTCAGTGGGATTCCAGAGAGTGGAGAAGAGGCCAGACCTGTGAGTTAGCACCCAATTCATCCTGGTCTGTGGGAGATGGGAGAGCTGAGTAACTTGACTGCTTGAACAAGAAAGGATTCACAAAACTTGTTTTGCTAAAAAACAAACCTGACTTTTCAGAACAACCTGCAAATGAACACAATAATTACGTGCTTTTGGTAAATGCAAAATCACTTCTTCCTGCACTTCGACCTGACAGCACACTCACTCTGTTGGTTCAGCCAATGTGCAGGGAAGGCCAGCCTAGGGGAGAAGATGATTTAACCCATCTTGCAGAGGGTTGCTCTCCTTTGTTGGCCAAATCTTTCCTGTGCCCTGATGGAGGATCATTTACATTGTCACTGGCATTGTTTGCCAGAGATTGCTCTGTGTGGCTTTTAATGGTGAGCACACAAATGTGTCTGTGGTAATCTGTTGGCGTGATCCTTTGTGACTGAGTGTGTCCTTCACATTGTTGTGCCAGGGCATGCTTTAACTCAGAGCCTGCAGGCTATACTCTTATGTTTAAGAGCTGTGATTTTGTCATGGTAAGTTTTGAGGGAAAATCATGTGTTAGTTATGGTGGAAAATATCAATGGAGAACCAAACAAAGTAATGAATAATTGGGGTATGTTTTGTGCTGCCTGACATGGGGTGTTTAGGTGCATGGACTTGGTTGGTCTCGAGCAGAACCAGGTTTACACATCAAAACCATTGGCATGTTACTCACTGTACACAGGATTCAGAGGCAGAAGGAGTATTCGGTACCCTTTTTGTAAATTTTTCTGTCGCTGATTTTAAAATCTTTTCAGTGGGCACAATCTGCCCCATGGGTTGCTCCACATTTGTTCTGCTTCCTTTGTCTTTTCAGCCAATCTGGTTTTCTTGGTGACCCTCCCCTCCCAGTAAGAGCAAGATAGTGAATGCAGTTAACTCTGTTGAGAACTGCTCCATTTTCTGAGCTGAACCTCCCCCATGCCGTGCCTTTCCTAGCCCTCCAACCCAGCCAGGCTTTGGTCTTGTCCTCCCAGAGCGATGCCACCATTCTTCCCTTTGTCTTTTCAAGCCTTATTTCCTCCTTGAAATTGAGCTCTTTTGCTTTCCTGGCTTGGTGGGAAAATGGGAAAAGATTGATGAGGTGGATTATTTGGCTGTGTGCAGGTACTGGCTCATGGTGAGGGTTAGGAAAAGGCATTCTAATGGTGATGAGCCATTCTCAATTTGAGGAGTCCATCACTCTGGCTGTGCTTTAGTGGCAGACAAACCTTGGTGCCAGAGCTGAAGCAGTGATTTTGAACACCTGTGGCACCGTGTCTCAGCAGAGGATAATGTTGGTGCTGGCTTGAACCCCAGCTCTTGGTGTTGCTGTAGCAGGCTGCCAGCCTGTAGCTCAAGACTCAGCTGTTAGAGCAGATCCCTGCACATTTTCTACTGAAAAAGGCAAGTTCAAGAGAGTTATTTAATGCTGCATCAGTAGTGGTGTGTGTGTGGTCACACATACAAGGGCTCTGTAACCAGTTACACTTATCATATGACAGAAGCACGACTGTGCAGTCCCTGTTTCAGTATATGCAGAAGATTTATGCTAGTGGGTGGTTTCAGAGATAAATTTCTCTGGGCCAGGAATGTTTTGAAGACATTCAGTGCAGAGAGAATGATCCTGTTGATGTCATGTCACGTAATTGGTGAGATCATGTGTATATATAAAAGTCATGAGAACAGGAAAGGCTAGTAGGTTGGTCACTCCTGCCCCTTTTATTTTCCTTGCATTCGTTTTCCAACTGCAACTTGCCTGTCTGCTCTTTAGCTTCTCTGTAAATAAGGACTAATTAAAAAGTCATCAGCCTCCAGTATGAAATTTAAAGAGTTTTTGCTTCATATGCTCATGTTTGGCAGTGAGAAAAGAAAAAGCTCACGAGAAAGAAGGTGAAGGTTTTTGTCCACACAGAATATTGATCCAGGATTGTTTGGACAGAAAGAAAGGCTGCATCTCTCCATTCCTATGGGCCCTGGCATTTCCAGGATTGCAGTCAGTGGGAGAGGAGTAGGTGTAAGAGGGATCTGAAAAACCATGCCAAGGGTAAAAAGTGAAAAACGAAGTGGAGTAGTCCTAGGCAGAGGACGTGGCAGCACGTTTGACATCGCCTGCTCTGTCCAAAGCAAGGCATTCCCATTCCACCCCTGAGGGTGGCTGCCAGCAGCCATTGCCCTGGGTCCTTAGTGTGTCTCTGCACTAGGTGATGCCCGTTTGGGAAGCTTGGCACTGCCTGCTGCACAGCTGGAAGCTCACTATCCCACTGTCCTGAGTCTGGATTAATGAGCTGTTTGGAAAAGCAGAGGGGAGCTCTGCCACTCTATGCTCAGGCCGGTGTGGAAATGTCCCCAAGGTCCCTGTGCCCATCAGACCTCTCTTTGTAGAGCAGTGTGGAAACTGGATGCATCTGTATTTTCTGTCTCTGGCTCCAATTCCTTGTGATCAGTCTGGAGAGAGTTTTACAGAATGGTTTGGGTTGGAAGGGATCTTAAAGATCATCTCCAAAGAACGGCTTTTATGCTGAGAGCCTCTCTGTCTTTTTCAGCTGTACTAGCTGGGCTAATAAAAGGTACTCTTTATCCCGGCAAACCTTTCCTCACTGTCATTAAAATATGTGTTTGCTTGCTGTGGAAAGTTGAGGTTGTTTTGGATATTCTTGTGGGGAAGGAGAAAAAGACATGGCTTTTAAAAAAATGTTGGCAGCTTTTGGGTAAGGTCTAATCATTCATTAAATGAAAAAGTTCATTCTCCTTTTCAAAGAACGCATTGTGGTCACAAAAATCCGTGAAATCAAAGCGAGTTTGCTGCAGAACTCATCTCTTACACAGCAAATAAAACTTGTAAATTATTTTTTCTCAGTTATGAGGTGACTGAAGAAGAAAAGGGTTTTACAAAGTCATACTGTAGATTAATTTAGAGTCTGGCCTTTGTTCCCATAGCCTATCATTTGAAAAAGTTTATCAGAATTCTTTATGAGTAAATGATGGGCCAAAACAGATGAAAATTTTGAAATAAAAAATGAGCTGTGAGGTTCTACTGTGAAGGTCCTGGTAGAATTTGAATAAAAGAACAGAATCTTTTTAATGTTTCGAAAGGGAGTCATGGAAAGAAAGTGCCCTGCAGAAGAATCACAAAGCAGTGTGGCCTAAAGCTGATGAAAATGAACCTTTCCTGGGCAGCTCTATGAAGAGCAAGGCAGGAACTGTCCTTACCTGAGGAGTGCTCACCCAGTGCAGAGATCTGAAGGTGCTTTACAGAATTAAAGCCCCGTTGAATTAGAGCTCAGTACCAGGCAGATAGAGACCCAAATGCATTTATTTCTGAATTTCGTAGGTGAGTCACAGAGGGAACACGATTAAAAGTTTTGCTTTGAGTTTGGAAATTGCACATACTCCTACTGGAGGCTGTACATTGCCTGTGCCCTTGAAATAACCTTATTCAACTGCACCTGGAAGTTGTTCTCCATCCACAAAACCCAGTGGGGCTGTTTAAGGCCAATTCACAGGTGTCTGAAATTTTACATATAGAGGTGTGAGGCTATTTAAAACACGTGTGCAGGTGTTTACACTGCAGAGTGCAGGAGCAAGGCTGTGCACATCCAATTTAGGTTTCATGTTGAAAGACAGAGCTACCTTAAAGGAAGTCCAGGAACAGGTGGCAAGGTTGGCATGGTCCCAACTGTATCAGAAAGGAGATAAGCCATCCTATAAAGAGCTCATTTTTATGCTACATAAACTGTGTGCTGGTTGCTTGTTTGATGTTAATTTTGAATATCTAGGAGAATATTAGAATGTAAAAGCACAGTAAAAACTACCCAAAGATGATGATGTGTCCAGCATTCTCTCCAGTGTTATGGTTATACATCTTCTGCTGGAAACCCTCATTCTCCAGAGCTCTGCTCGTGCCTCAGAGGCTTTACCCCAGTGACTGATAAGGTCAGGATACTCAAAACATACCTCACAAGTGGTGATGCAGTCCCTGCTGAGGAGGTGTTTGAAGGACTGAACTCTGCACAGGCATTGAAGTGATTTGCTTAGGGTCACCCCCTTGGACTTGGCGTGACACCAGTTGCAAGAACAGCTCCTGGACCAGGTCTGACTTGTTCAAAAGTGTCCTGGGGTGCTGATGGCTTTTTCTTTCCAGAAAGTCTGCTGCTAGGGGCTGTTTTGTCTAGTTGGAGATGGGCAGTTTTATAAGCCAGTAAATTTTGGAGAGTTGTGTGGAGCAGAGTGCTGAAATTGGACATCTTGAAAGATGTCCAGGAGAAAAGTTAGGTCTTCCTGAAGTTTGTGGTCTTGTCAAGTTCCAAGGCTGGCATCCCAAGGAAGCAGAAACATTCATTTTTCCTGTTTCAAACCCCAAGTGGACAGGCCAGATATTGAGGTATAGCAAGTCCAAGGCTGCAGGCAGCTCAAGTGCCTTTCCCCTCAAGTGACACAGAGAACCTAGGTGGGGAAGAGAGTGATTCTAGGGAATAGGGAATTACAGCCCTATACACTTCCTTTATCCCAGTTAATCTCTCCAGGAAGTGAGAGCAGAAGTACAAATGCTCACTTGACTTAAGCACCTGGAGTTTGACAGGAGTTGGAACAGAAGCTTTGTTTGGGTGTGGAAGTAGCTTTGCAATAGCCACTGACCCTGAAACAATTAGGGCAGGTCCCACCAGGAGCAGAGGCTTCTCTCCCTCACCTCGGTAGGAGCTGGGAGATCTCCTGTGGGTTGGTTCTACCAAACCTCACATGAACTCAGTGGCACCAGCAGCCAGGAGGAGCTCAGCAAATTTTAAGAGGAGCTGCGCAAGGGCGCGAAGTCACCCAGCACCTTCAGCACATGGACCT
The DNA here is from genome assembly GCA_013398615.1 of Brachypodius melanocephalos. NCBI lineage: Eukaryota > Metazoa > Chordata > Aves > Passeriformes > Pycnonotidae > Brachypodius > Brachypodius melanocephalos. The sequence continues at coordinate 14,361,306 of VZSR01000245.1, read as the reverse complement.
CTCCAGAGCCAGGAGGTGCAGAGTCAGCATGCAAAGGTAAAAATGAACCATTCAGTTCCTGGGAGGTTTGGTTGGGGTGTGGTCCAAGTTCTGCCTGTTGTTTTGGGTCGTTTCTTCTTGATTTACCCAAGTTGTTCTGGCCCATGCTTGACCTCAGACTCCTCATTCTGAATCCCTAGAACAGAACTTTGCAGACTTTGTGAGACCCAACTCTTGTGCCTGGTGCTTTTTGCAGAGGTGGTACCTGGGAGCATCAGGGCTCCCAGGACAGTGATAGGAGGAATAAACAACTTGAAAAACAAAAATAAACTCTTGCTATCAGAGCCACAAGGCAAGCTGTCCAACACAACAGTGGTCTCCGATTTTATATTTAATTTTAGAAGCTGAAACGAAATGTTTTAATTTTATATTATTCTCAACATAATGCTAATTTGCTCCAGATGTCCACTCTGAGCTGAACGCTGCCATTTTGCATAGAAAGCATGTGCGTCAGTGATTTATTCCAAATAGCTTCTATTTTACTGCATTTCATTTTATTCTGAATGAAGTACTTAACAACATGTTTCTCTTTAAGAATCTTACTTAATCATATGGATATAATTTCTTCAATTTACGTTTTCAGTTCTTTAGTGTGGTGGCCACAGGGTGTTTCTTAACCTAGGAAGATTAAATGCACATGTTGAAAGCTGCTTATATTTGATTTTGAGGCACTTTCATTTCAAAGTCCTTCACGTAAGGTACAGAAGTGATTGTGGTTTCCTGCTAGGTTCTGGGATAGAGGGATAACTCTCAGGAAAACCTTGCAGATACCGTCTAATAATCATCCATGACAATAACATAATTTCATTCCTTTCAAAACTGTGGTCTACTGAGAATATTTAAGACTTTTTTTATTGGGGTTCAGGAGAAAGAGAGATTTCATTTTTTTGTCATTTCTGGGCTACAGTTCAACGTTTCAATTTAAAACCTATTTCCGTTGAGCTCCTTTCCCAGTTTTCCCTCAAAATATTATCTTAGAAAATGTCTTTTATTCAGTTATTTTTTTATTTATTTAGCAGCATATTAAAAATTATGTGAGACAGCTCAATATGAACCTTTGTTATTTGAGCCTGGCTCACTGAGCCATTCCTGTACACGGGCTGCCATTGGTCAAGTATGTCAGGAATGTCCTTTGGCAGTGACCTCGGGAGCTGCGTCATGTGTGTGAGGCAGCTCCTGTGAACTGCTCTGCGTGGATGGGAAGCTGCTCTGAGCCTTGGGACAAAGTCCAGGGAAGATTTTTATTCTTTCATTTTAAAGCTGACCCAGGGTGCGTAGTTTGTAGTAAGATGGGATGCTTCTGCAGTGGTCACAGAAACTGTAAACCAGATTCCTCAGATACTAAAACCTATTCTTTGTCCCTTTAAAAAATAATTTCGCTCATATAATCCATTTTCCTCTTAGACTCTTAGACTGCAGCCTATGCCATGGGATATAAATTTCATGAGGTTGCATCATTTGTGAGGCAGGTTTTTCCCACCTGAAATAATGTTCATCTGTATTCATTTACATCTTCTTTTTGCATTTCTTTTTCAATCTTAGCTTTTAATTTTCAGAACTAACCTTGTTGTTATTCTACAGTTGTATTAGTTTATTATGCTGAATTGTTGACACAGCTGGTAGGGAGCTAAGTGCTGTGGTTTCACACAATAAAATTTCAGACAATATGTGTAGCACTTCTTTTTCATATATATAATTTGAAAGCCATATGATTCACCAATATGTGTTATTGTTATGCACCCATGTGGGACACAATCTATTTTAAATTAGTGAAGTGACTTGCTAAACTCCCTGTAAACAATAAGACTGTGGGAAAACATTAAGTGCTATTCAGAAAAAGAACATTGCTATACAGCCTTTTATCCAGAGGATCCCACAGTGCTGCAGAGAATGGAGGGACCTGGCACTGCTCTTCAGCACAGCTCATCTTCTCAACAGGCTTCAGGAGGCAACTCCAGCACTTGAAACTGGAGCAGGTTTAGTGGAGGGTGTCAATGCCCACACCAGTTCAGTGGGTGTGGTAAATCAACCTGAGTGAAGAGTAGCAATAGCATGTTCATTAGCAAAATCTTGATTTAACATCTCCTCTGGAGAGAACAGTGACTTCCTTCAAAGCAGGTGAGGTCTTGAAGCCATTTTCCTAGGAATAAGTCTCTGATTTTCCTTCATGTAATGAACATGGCCAAGCAAGACAAAATGCAAACACTGCCAGACTAAAATTAATGACTTAGGGTAAAGTGAAGATGAGTTCCTTATTTGTAGGGGAGAAACAGCTGGTTCTCTTGGAAAGAGAAGATTGTCCTTCTCAGTGTGTTACCCTGAGCTCTGTGGGATTCTGCTGTAGTGTGATGAGCAGGTCCATGGGTGAAGGAGAGAGCTGTGTCTCTTGGGGTTGCTTTTTTAAATAATAATAATGTTTTAAAGACAAATGTTTCAAGCATTCAAGCTTGAAGTTTCCAATGCTTTAATGTTTTAAAGACAAATAATGCTTTTTAAAAAGACAAATAATAAAAAGCTTTACACACGTGAGGCAGGGTCAGGTACAGTCATTTTAGCAGATCCCTTGCCTGCTTTGGATTACGGGTGAGACTTCAGTCTTCACTTAGGATAATCAGATTGGCCCAGCATGGCACAGAAAGAGCAGGAGCCCATCTGAGCACTGAAAGTCCCACTGAATTTTCTACTCCACTGCCAACAACAGCCTTGGAGAAAATTGTATGTTCTCCTCATTGCTTTGTGCAGATTAATCCAGTGTTGGCAAGTTCATGCAGTTTGTCAAATTGCAGGGAAACTTTACTCTTCTGAGCTGAACTTCACAGAATTAACAACTTGAGATAAAAGCTCCATTATGCACTTGTGGAAATGAGCATGGGTAGAGTATGAGAAGGACAGTAGGTTTCCAGATTAAAAAAAATCCACCATAACTAAAGTGGGGGAAAACCCCAGCAATAAACCCACCAACTCTGTGAAACATTTAGTGAGGAAAATGAACAAGCTGTGTTGAACCACATACAGAAAGTTGTATTTGCACCAAAAACCTACATAGATGGGCAAAGAGTTACCTTGCTGCTATTTTTCATCTTTCCTAAGAGAATTTGGTTGTGCTAGAGTAGTTCAGTCAGCCGTAGCCAGCGATTTCCCAGTGTAGATCAGATTTCATCCACAGGATCCTCCTCTGTTTGATCTGCCAAGGGCAGGAGCCACGTTGTAAGCTGTGATGACATGTGACAAGCTATGACTGTAAAATGTATTTATTTATTGGTCTTGACAAAGGTAGGAGCTGAGTTTTCCAGAATTATAAAAAAATAGGAGTCCAGGGGGATGAGTGGGAAGTTAGGATGGACACTCACTGTTGCCAGATGACATCGTGCTTGTGACACACAGGTTTGTCACACACTCGTCTCAGATCTTGCTGTGGTTGGAGACAAAACACAGCACAGACCTAACCTGCTCTGTCTGTACTGCACTGGAAACTCGTCCTGTTCCTAGACACACTCTTGGCATGTTCCAAAGGCAGGCTGGACTATGTGAGGATCTTTTTGTTCCTTTACTGGTTCATTAAAAATAAAGGAAAATATGAAATAAAGAGGGAAGTTTTTCATTTTGGTTTTTTTCCATGTGTTTGTTAGTGAATCCATTTGGAGTATTTCAATAGTGTCTGATGCCAGTATAACAGCTTAAGACTGTTTGCTTAATTCCTGAATGTGCGCATTGCTTTTAGCAAACATTCTTAATTTATGTTTGTCCTGCCTCTCTTCCAGTCTCCCATTGGATTCAGAATGTAAACCAGGACAGGCAGCTTTTCTGCCATCCTCTTTGCAGATGTCTCTCCCAGACCCAGGGATGAGGAGTGCCCTGTGCTGGGCACAGAAGGGTTGCTGAGCTCCCCAGCGTGCATGAATGTCCTACGCTGAAAGAGAGCGCTCAACACATTACAGGGACAGCTTACAGAAGCAGGGTGTGTAATTTTTAATAACTGGGATAAAAACCCTCAGTGACATCTTTAAAATATAAATGCCTTTTCTTGTTTCTTTTATTCCTTTGCCCCCTCTTATTTTGCCTTTTCATCTCTTCTCCTTTCAATTCCATTAAGCTTCATTGTACAATAATGTATCGCAGTGGACTTTTTTCAATTATGTTTTTGATTTTTTCCTCCTTGTTACTATAAAACTCCAGATGTTTTAAGACTTCATGGTTCTCTGGATTATTTTTTCCTTTATTTTAATCTTCTTTTGTAACATGCCACACATGTGGTATGTTGGCCTTTTAAGATGCTAGGCTGTGCTAATCAGCCATAAGTTTTGGGGTAGGATTTTTTTTCCTTTTTATAATTACTTTTTTCCCCCTTCTTTCTCTGTTGTCTCTTCAATTATTTCTTTTTTCTATGTGTTTTATTTTTGGTTTTATTTTTTTACCCCAACTGGTTAGTCCACATCAATCGTAATGGATTCTTCCTTTGCTCTGAGGCTGAATTCTTTATGTTAAGCAAATTAATTCTCCACTCCAAACTTTCAAACTCTCATACCTGTAAGTAGATCGTGAACACCTTTTTCACCTTGCTTGTCAGGATAGAAATGTTTACACTGAACTTGCCCCCCCTAGACCAAGAGCACAGACTGTTCTTTAAAGATTGAGATGGGTGCAGATAGATTACACTTTAGATGCAAACTGGAATGGAAATGTTTCCTTGGAAATTAAGACAGTGAATTACTGATCCAGAGAAACAAGTTTTTGAAGTACACGTAGGAAACTACAGTTTTTATTTAAAAAATCTAAGAGTACTGGAGGGAAGCATTTTAATTTATTTGTGGTTCTTTGCTGGCACAGATGGAGAAGGGTTTTAATTGATTTTGTTCAATCTTAATTTTGTCCCCAAAACAAACAGATCTGGCTTCAGATATTAGAACAGTAAATCTTGGATTGTGTGCTGTCCTTTAATTTCAAAGAGCTTGTAAGCTATTCAAAAAATCCCAAATAAAGAATAGTTTCCTAACTACATCTGAGGAAATAAAGGGGCTGACATGGAGTGTCTTCTTTGCTTATTACATGACCCTATGAATTTTGCATTTTGTTCTTTAAAATGTTGCCTCATGTAATGTTATTTTTGCCTGCAAGCCATAATACTGCATTCAGTCCAACTGTAATGAGGTTTCAGAAAATTGTTTGCTTTCCAAATGACATATTTAGCAAAACCTTATGGCAAAATCTGTGGCTGTCAAGCTGCTGATAGTAAAATATTCCCAACTTTCCTGGTTCATTCTCATATGTTGTACCAAACAAATGCAACTACCCCTCTTTTGACAAATGTTTATACTTCTGCTTGATTAAAGAAGGATTACTAAAAAGAGATTTTAATACTAGGAATCAGGTCTTGTGAAAAGGATAGGATGCTCTGATAGTTTCCCAGGTATTTTGGGTTTGCTGGAAAATGTATGGGAAGTTCTGTTTGCTCACTGAAGTGTGTGAACTACTGGCACTAGAAGAGATAAATGTATGAATATTCCAGTGCTGGAAGCAACATTTGCCCTGTGCAGGGGATGCTGGCAGGCAGGTGGCTGGGTCTGCTCCTGTTGGGAATCACCTCGTGGGCACAGTCAGACCTGGTCACTCTTGAACTCGCATGACTTAAAGGAGTCCTGCGTGGGCCAGGTCTGCATTCCTCATGGATCCAGCATCACTCCTGGTACTGCCCCAGGGGGTTCAGGAATGCAGGCTTAGGGGCTTATAAAATTGGTAAAATTGAAATAAAAGAGACAGCGATGATCAGATCCCCTCCTCCAGGGATTCTCAGTGTATTCGTATTTCCCAGTTTGAAGATAATTAGGAAATACACAAGCATAAAGAAAAATGGACTAGTGGTGGACTCTGTGGATGTCAAATGGTTGGCCACATCTACCCTAAACCCCAACAATGTTGAGGTTGTATTGCATTTATACTGTGGCTTACTTTTCTGAGTCTTCCTTCTCCCTGTTCTGAACCTTTTAAGCTTTTCTTCTCTTACACACCAGCAGTTGTACAACACTGGCTAAAGCCCTAAATGCTTTTTTTAAAGACAAGTAATTAAACGTACAAGCATTTTTGTCCAAGACTGAAATGAAATAGCGTGTAGTGTCACTTTGTAAATGTAAATTGTTCAAGCTTCAGAAATAAAACCAAACCCAGAAATTGGAAGGTCTTTTTATGTTACAGTTACCTTCTACTTTATTGTAATCACAAAGGGGGGGAAAACCCAGCTTCAGCAATTTAAATCTGTAAATTTGAATCTGGCTAAATAAATTTGGATTCTTTAGGATGTTAAAGTTGAAGTGCTCAAATAGTTCTGTTGAGTTTAATAAACCTCCTTGCATGAACCATGTTACTCATGCACAACTATCTGCAGGATCAGGGCTTTACGTTGTAGCTACAACAGCAAATTGAACATTAATCTAATCAGGAGTTAGCTGGGAAAAACAAAGCACCAAAACAGATACTTTGATTGTGGTGTGGGGTAGAACAGCTCGTGTGTTTAAGTTCCTGAGGTTCCTAACAGTTCAGAGTCTCGTGTGCTTCCAGCCACGGCCCCAACATTGGCCTCAGTGTGCTGTAAAACATTGATGCTATTTAAAGAGTGGTGTGGCTGTTTCCTCCCCTCCAGAAGGGATACGCAGCCTCACAGGATCCTTTTTCTCATAGCATGTTTTTCAGTAAAATTTTCCCAATTTTGTAATCGGTTGGGAAGAAAGAACATTTCACAATGTTCGTAAGGCTTGTGGATGTTTTGACCAGACATCAGATTTCCTATTGATAGCATTAAATGCTTTGGAATGAAATGTTTTGGGTTTTCCATCTGTAGGCTGTCTGAGATGTCAGCAGCCAATATGACCTGCTCTTTCCCTTTTAGGTCTATAAATAAAAGGCAGCTTGTTTAACTGTTCTTGCAGCGGAGAGCAGAGGTGTATATTAATGAGCTTGCTCTAATGGCACACTGGACCTATTTAGCACTATGACTGTGAAGGCTTCTCTTTTTCAGTCATAACTCATTTCCTAAGAAAATGTCAGTTATTGCTTCACCCTATGGTCTGAGCTGGTTAGTTTATAGTTTATTTCTTCTGATCTGTACCACTGACAGATATTCTAGACATGACTGTGATTAAATACGCTTATGAAAATGGTAAACATTTGATAATATAAACCCTCTAGGGAACATGCTGTTATTTCTGCGTGGCAACATTCTCAGGTGCATTCAAAGTATAATCTGGAAGCAAAGAGAAAACATTTTAAGCAATTACAGTTATTAGATTAAACTGTTTTGTTGGGGAAATTGTGATGTGTTTAGATCACTGTGAGATAATTCAGTGTTTTTATAAATACACTTTTGAATGCATGATATTGGAACAGCGACACAGCAGTGAGATTTTGGTGTGAAATAAAGGTAACATATGTATTTCCATATGGTAACAAACTAGTTTAGTCCCATAAATTCCTACGAGGTATTTTTTCCTGGTAGAAGCCCTGTTCTGAAAGCAGCAGTAGTTATAAAACCCAATAACTGCATTGTGCTCTTCCTGTAATCATGCGGCATTGTTCTGTGTCTGTGCGTGGGTGTGCACAGCATTAACAATCTCACAGCAAAGACAAAAGTAGTAATTGCAATATAATTATTATTTTTATTGATGAAACTTGTTTAAGAGCTCTGTTGACATTTACAGACTTTGAGGATCATGCAGCATTTGTTACAGTTATCCCAGGCATCAAACGTCCACAAAATGTTTAGGAATGTAGGATTAAGCAGTGACAGATTGGGGCCAGATGTCTGGGAGATCTCGTAAGTGGCCTTCTCAGTTGATAAAATAGCTCTTACCATCCTGAAGCCCTTTTGAAACTGAACATTTGCTCTTTGTAGTTGAAGCTGAGACACTGGCTGTATCTTCCTGGGAGGGTGTTTAAGAAGGAGAATGAGCACTCCATTTTTCCAAGAGTAGCTTTTTATAGTGTAAATGTAAATGCTACACTCCAAGTAGTAAGAGTAGGTGGAAGGGTTAAAGGATTGGTGAGTAGCAGTTAAACTCAAGAATTACCTTACAAAGTTGTCTTAACAACAGCAGCCCAACTGAAGTTGTTGTACCGCTCCACTTCAGGGAAGCTGTCTCTATATGTGGACTTCCATAGAGACAAACTGTGAGAGACACAGTCAGCAGATCCAGAAATAAGAGGGTTGAAAAAGGTGTCCTTCAAAGTGCAACTCTTTCTGCAACTCTGGGTGGATTCTCAGCACCACTCTGCTCATCTCTTTGCACCAACTCCATTCCTCCCTCCCTTTCAGACCTTTCATCTTCATCTTCCTCTCTTCTCATCACTTGGGGCAAGGTTCTTGTCCCCTCTGCTTTCCTCTTGAAAAGAATTCCTGTGTCACCAACCCAGCCTTTGTCAACTTGAAAATCTGAGTACTGCAGTCACATCATTCTCTTTGCTGGTGTATTTTTCCACCTGACATGTTCATCCTGAGTTTATCACTGCAGTGGTACCATCCCACTGTCTGTTATCCAGTTAAATAGAGCTGGGTAATACAAATAATGTGAATTAGGAAACAGTAACATAAATAAGAAAAGCTTTGAGTGTCCAAGCATATGTGGTGATGGAGGAACCTTACTGCTGAAGGAATTGGACAGATTTACCAAGAAAAGGCAGCTGACCACAGAGGGGTCTGTAAATAAGTCCGTATTTGTTTGAGTGTTGCTGTTTACACTGCAGCTCTGAGCATTTCTGGTAGGGCCTCCTCCTTCTCTCCCTGAAGTGTCAATCCAGCAAACTCTTAAACATATGTGCTTTCATGTGTTTTAAATTAAGCTTGTGTTTAGATGTTTTAGGACATTTGCTGTTGGAATTTTTGCTACTGACATCAATGAGAGTGGAGCTGGACCTTTGATGAGTTTGGATTATTCTGCACACCTTCCTATTTTGCATTGGGCTCTAAATATGGAACTGAAGACTGGTAATCCATTAGAAAAAAATTCTGATGGTCAAGATCCTTCTCTCTAAATTGGAGAGAGATGGATTTATTGGCTGGAGTGCACAGTGGATGAGGAATGATGGTCACATCCAAAGTGGTGAAAGACTCAATATTCAGATGGGACATTGGTGACAGGTGGTGTCCCTTGGGGGTTCATAGTGGGACCAAGTGCAATTTCAGCAAATTCATGGGTGACACCAAGCTGAGTGGTGCAGTTGACACTCCTGAAGGACAGGGTGGCATCCAGAGGGACCTGGACAAACTCCAGAAGTGGCCCATGGGTTTCAACAAGGCCAAGTCCAAGGTCCTGCAGCTGGTTCAGGGCAACCCCCGGTATCAACACAGGCAGGGGGATGAAGGAGCACCAAGGGATGGAACACCTCTTCTGAGAAGAAAGGCTGAGAGGGTTGGGCTTGTTCAGCCTGGAGACGGCCTCAAGGAGACTTAGAGCAGCCTCTCAGTGCTTGAAGGGGACCTGCAAGAGAGATGAAAAGGATAGTACTTCAAAGAGATGCCACACTGTGGGCACACTAATCAAAGGAGACTGGAAAGGAGGAAGATCGGGAACTAAAAGGAAAAAAGTGATCTTTAGGACCTCAGAAGATTCACTCATCTTTATGGAATGTCCTATGAGAACTGTGAGTTTGCTGAACTCTGCTCTATTTTTCATAGACTTCAGCATTTTTGCACATTTCAAATTGCTCCATCCTGAATCTTTGTCAGATTTTTAGTGATGACTGCGAAGAAAGTTTGTTTCTTTTGAAGTCTCGGTGGCTTTGGTCACTTCCAAACTCCCCTGCCTCCTTGTACTAGCTCAGGTGTTCAGAGGTGACCAGACAAAGCTTCTGAACTCCTAAACTGCATGTCTCCAGGTGATTTTTGTGGATCTGTCACAGTGGCTGTGATGGGAAAAGATGGAAAATATATGCACATTAGATATGTCAGTACACATAGCCAGTATGTCATTCAGACAGGTTACTGCTCAGGGCACTAAAATATTTATGGCAATAAAAGCCACATTGATCCTTTGATGTGCGAGTGGCTGGGACAGGCAGAGAAGTACCAGAAACCCCTCTGCCTGTAGTGTGCAGAGCTGATCTGCATCCAGTGCCAGGACACAGCCAGGACACAGCCTGCAGTGCTGGCTCGAGAATCACTGTAGTTGCTATGTTGAGGTATTTACAAAACACTCTGGGATGAGCAGAATGTGGTGTGCCTTTCTCCATCAGTGATTTGCCTTTGGCAAGCCTTGGGAGATCAGGTGCCTCCAGGTTAGAGCACTTTCAATGCTCCTCCATCTGCAGCTGCTCTCCCTTCCCATCTCTCCCCCTGCACTGCTGGCTGCCACAGCTGAGTCTGCAGTTTGCATGCACTGATGTGTGTGTGACAAACAGGATTGGCAAGGTGCTGATTTCTGTGATGTCATCTGAGGAGCCACAGGTTCCTGGAAAGCTGCTGAACAAAATCTTGACTCGGCAAAAGGAAGTGACAAAGCTTTTGCTGATTTTGTGAGAATCAGGACTTCACTGTTTATGAGCAAGAATCGTAGAAAAAGCTATGGCTTCTAGAAACAATGGTTGGAACAGGTTCCTCAGAGAAGCTGTGGCTGCCCCATCCCAGGAATTGCTCAAGGCCAGGTTGGATAGGGCTTGGAGCTACCTGGGATAGTAGAAGGGGTCCCTTGCTCACGGCAGGACTTGGAACTAGGTGACCCTTAAGATTGCTTTCAACCCAAACCATTCTATGAAGGTACACTTACTTTATTTTAGAATTGTTCTTAGTGTTGAGAGGAATGTGTGTTGGGTTGTGTTTCTCAAATACATTCCTTGAGATCAAAACTCCTTGAGGAACCAGGTTTTTATCTGTGTAGAGGCATAAGAAGATGTGCAGTGTCATGAAACAGCAATATATGCAGAATGGGCAAAGAATATGCATTCCATGACCTGAGTATTTGCATGCAAATATTTGAACATGTGCAGGTATCTGAGTGCATTTTATGGGTGTGCAGGTGCATGAATGAGCACACATGAGTATTTGTGCTCACCTGGGAGTTCCCAAAGCACATCCTACAGACAGTGCCTCCACTGCTTGTTGTCCGTAACACTGAAATTTAGCAGTGAGCAATGCAAAACACCCTTTCCTTAGCCTAGTAGCTGGGAATTTTACTTACTTATTTATTCAGATTTAATTTGAATAGTGACTTTAATTTGAAAAGTGACTTCTGTTATGAAGGCTATGCCGCATTTTATTGCTGAGCTTTCTAATGAAACGGGTGCTTAAGAAGTCAGAATTGCTCAGGTTACTGTTGTATAAATGCTGAGAAGAGCTCTGAATGATACATCTGATAAAGAAAAGGGTGCAGAATAACAGCAGAGTTCCTTTGGACTGATCTTAGAATGGATCAGGTCTTCCTGTAATAGTCCATGCTCATCTGCTCCAGTGTATAATATTTCCGACACCTGAAACCAGGCTCTAACCCGCCAGCTTCTCTTGCTCTCTGTCTGTAGCAGCTAATTGTTACTGGCCACAGTGGTTCCTGTGCCAGTTAACGTCTCAGAGGACTCCTCAGAACACTTGTCCTTTCTTTAAATTTTCTGTTCTGACACTGTGTCTTCAAGTGTTCAGTTCAGACAGAATGTGTGAAGTATTTACAACCCTTGTATTATTATTGAGCTGCACACCGTGTCTGCAGTGACAGACTAAATGAACAGCACAATATGTTGTGGTTCATCCGTAAATTTCAACAGATGTTTGAATGTTGGTTGATTTATTGCATGTCCAACTTGGTTCTTACACTGTTCTCATTGTGGCTGCACATGGTTTATTTAATAGAACCTTAAAATAATTTTTTTATGACATTTTTCAGTTTGAAGGGTGCAACAAGGCATTTTCTAGGCTTGAGAACCTCAAGATTCACCTCCGGAGTCATACTGGGGAGAAGCCATACCTGTGTCAGCATCCTGGCTGCCAGAAAGCTTTCAGCAACTCCAGCGACCGGGCAAAGCATCAGCGGACACACCTGGACACCGTAAGCATGATTTCATACTGGGAGCTGCACCGAGTTTTCCAGTGCTCCTGGTACACAATCGGTTCTGCCACTGCAGGGGGGCTTGGTCTTTTCATGAGGAGAGTCTTAGAAAACTCAGCTATGAGCAAGTGTGTTTGGTTTTGAACTGTGTGTGCTTTGAGAAATGAAAAGGTCTCAATCACAGAGAGGCAGTTAGTTTGTGTTACTCACGCTGTAAGTTACGCAGGAGTGAATTACTCAGCAAACTCGCCATTGTTCCTGTTCCAGTAAGAGGAGGCAGCAGCTCAATAAGATGTGGCTGAGTGAAAGCTGAGTCACTGCCGTGCACCAAATGTGTGTCGTTGTCTCACTTCCTGTCCCTTTCAGTGAGTGTTCTGAGTGAATGCAAAAGCTGTTCAGACCTCTCAGTGGAAGGTAAATGCACCTCAGTTTTGGACAGTAATTTTGTAAAAGTGAAAGTAAATTTGTCTCATAACTCTATGGAATCAGTTATGTACCTTCCATCAGAATTAACTGTGAGAAACACACTCTTTTATTCTCTACAGTTGGTAGATTTGGCTTGGCTCTGCAACTCTTCTCACTTGTGTGACAAAGATGAGAGCCTGTCAAGTGTCTTGGGCTCTCCTGAAATGAAATCACCAGATCATGGGGAAAGAAAGCAATGAGACAGCTTTGCAGACCAATCGTGTCCTCAGCATAAAACCTATAAAGAATAACAGGCAGAGTTGTTCCTTTGTCTTTTTTCAAAGAAGTGAATATATGGTTTAGTTTGGTCAAGTGTTTATGGGGCAGAACTTTTGAGTTTAATTGATATTTACTTTTTAAGCAGTTACACATTTTAGACAGTGCAGCATTAAGGAATGTCTAATGTACATTATGCCTTGAAAAAACAAACAAGTAAGAGAAGCAAGTCAGTCACATTTTCCAAACCAAAGCACATTTACAATAACAATGTTTTATTTATTTGAAAGTCAACCTGAGATATTTGAATTTTTAATTTGCATCTCTTTTGAAAGTGGATATACTAAATTGCATACAGCTTTTAAATTTAATTGCATGAATCTAGTAGGTATATTTTTTATTAGCCAAACTCACAAATGGAATGCCATCTATTAGTTTTAAGAGAGAACTTACATGGTTACTAAAATGAGCACAAATTCTTTGTATGTGTTTTCTGTGCAATATTGAAGACAAATGTCTTAACTTTCTATTTTCTTTTCTTCTCTTCTCCCTTTATCTCTGTCTTTATTATCTGAAATGCTCATAAATCAGGAAAAAGGTACAGTAATAATTTTCTAATAACTTTCTTAAATATCTAAAAAATCCTCTGTGCTATTCCATGGTTCTCTAGAACTCTTTCTGTAGTCCTGCACACAGTAACTGAGTTCCAGTTACCTGGTTTAATTGAAGCCCTGTGTTTTAAGCTCAATGAATTGTGTGCTTATGTGAACATGAAAAACAGCAGAGCTACAGGATGGTGCTGCTGCACCAAACAACTGCCTGGAATGTCAGAGCAAATAGCCACGAGCCTTTGTAAGGGTGCTCAGATTCTCATCTAGTTTCCCTATGACTGAGTTGAATGATTTTATCACTAATTTGAATGACATCAGTGATTTGAAAAATACTCTGCTAGTTTTTCTGCCAAGGGATTTGTTAAAGTTTTCCATAGCTTTTCCTCAGGTGTCAGTTCTCTGTGTTCCAGACACTCTCAATAAATCTCCTTTTGCCCTGTAACTTTCTGGGTAGGTGCTGTGTTAGCCTGTAAGGTCAGGAATTGGTGAATGATTCTATTATTCCTTCAGAATTTCCTGCTGGCTGGACAGAGGAGCAATACTTATCCTCTGGAGGTACTTACAAAGAAAGGGGGTTTATATAGGCTGCTTTTTCCTTATTGAGTACATTTGGAGTTGGTTTTAAAGCTTCTCAGTGTAGGTCACTCCTTCATTTATCTTCTCCAAAAGAGAATCTGTAAATCATTTCACTTACTGGTGTTTGTTAGTTTGATCGAATCCCTACTAAATCATCTGGAAGTAGATCCTTCTCCTAGGCAGGAGCAAAACAAAGGGAACCTGTCTGTCCTTGTGGTAAAAAGGGCACATCAGCACTCCTCCAGGAGCAGAGCAACTGGGTTGAAAGGACCTCACAATCACTTCTCCCAAAACTGGTGGGATTTTTTCCCTTCTGTGCATCCTTCTGAAATCAAGGGGATTAAAGAACGTGACATGGAGGTCATGGCAAACCAGTTTTCTACCTTTGAGAAGACACCAAAAGGATTTGCTAGTCCTAGTGAGAAGGCTGAGGTAATGTTGATAGATGAAGCAAGAAAACAGAGGGCAGAAGAATGTTCCATTCAACTTGAAAGCTTTGTGAGCTGTGCAATGCAACACTATTCTGCTGGCACTTAAGCCAGTGGTCGCTTCATAAAAAGTGCATTTGCTCATTTTGGCAGCTGCACCTTCATTGGGAGTTTGTTCTGTAACCCAGAGATAGTGTTCCATTAGGTGGGAATAGGCATAGCCACAAGAAGAATTCAATGTGGATTTCAGTCACTGGGAAGGTCCTGTCTGAGCCTCCTTTTCTGCAGGCTGAGCGCCCCCAGCTCCCTCAGCCACTCCTTTTTCTCCAGCCTCCTCCCCAACTCTGTTGCCCTTCTCTGGACATGCTCCAGCCCCTCGATGCTTTTCTTGTCATGAAGGATCCAAAACTGCACCCAGGATTCGAGATGGGATCTCACCAGTGCCCAGTAATCCTAAAATTTATGTAAATCAGAACTCAAAACCAGAATGTCTGTCTTTGTAATTATACTGGATGATCCCATGATAATTTTGCTTGCTGTAAAGGCTAGGGAATAAAGAAATGCTCTGAAAACCCATTCAGTTCCACCTCAGTAGCATTTAGCTCAGCCCAGTAAACCATACCCAGCGTGGCAGTGCAGAATCACTTCTGTTTGCATCGTGCCTGGTTTAGGTGCTCAGAGGAGACAGAGCAAACACGGGCCCAGCAAAGAGAGGGGACAGCTCAGGCTCAGCACTGTGTGTGCCCACCCTGCAGCGCTCCCCATGCTGGCTGGGGCGGGCAGAGGGGTGTGACGTTGTCCCTTTGTTCCCGTTCCCAGAAGCCCTACGCCTGCCAGATCCCCGGCTGTTCCAAGCGCTACACCGACCCCAGCTCCCTGCGCAAGCACGTCAAGGCTCACTCGGCCAAAGAGCAGCAGGTGCGTAAGAAGGTAAGAGCAGGCAAGGAGTGACACATCCCCAGAGCGCCTCAGTGCAGTCATCTTTCATTTACCTTTAATTCATATTTTTTCGGATCAGTGTTTCTGCAGTATCACAGAAGAAAATTTAAATGGAGTTGATTTTCCTATTTTTTTAATCACTGTTGTTAACCAGACCACCTTATATATTTGTACTTTCAAAGGCTGCCACCCTCTAATTTCAGTTTGCCCCACGCTTTCTGTCCAGGCACTTCTTTTCCTGTTCATCTTTCTTACACAAGCCCAAATGGTGCTGTCATTCACATAAAATATCCTTGCATTGGAGTTTCTGCAATCAGCATTAGCTGATGGTATTTACTGAAGTACATGTTGGCAGATCATCTAAAACACAAATGAAACTAAGCCAGGGTACAACGGAAATGTAGGAAAAGAGGACTGGGAATAGATGTCCTTGTGTCAGCCATGCCCCCTTCCCTCCTGCTGCTCCTCATGTAGAGTCTTCAGCAGTTTGAACGTGGAGTGCCCTTTCCCAGGACAGCTGTGTGTCCCAGTTCTCCCTGTGACCCTTCTCTCTGCCAGATGTGTGCAGTGTGAGTAGCAGTTCCCAGCACATCAGTGAGCAGAGCTCTGCACGCTGTGTCAGATACTCATGGATCACTCATTGCACGGTGAGCTTTGTGCCTGGGAGAGACACGAGCCCAGCACCATCCAGGTGTCCATGGAATCAAGTCTTTGCACGTATCAGCTCTAGTCAAAAGTTTTATCTAGCCTGGCCACTGCCTAGTTTTCCATCCCTATTTTGTATTACCAGGCCTTGTGGTTTCTGTACAGTTCTCAGCTTTAGGAGGTTCCACAGGATGTGCTCTGCATGTGTGTCCCAGAGGTCACAAAATTTCCAACACTTCCCTAGATTAACCTTTAGCTTGTAATGACAGTAAGAGTCAGAGTGCCAGGGCAGTAATTGATTAATTCTATGTCATTAATTCTATATAATGAGAGTAAGAGTCAGAATAGCATAACAGTAATTGATTAATTCTACGTAATTAATTCTGTGTAATGAGAGTCAGGAGGCCATAGCAGTAACTGTCCACAAAAAGAGGGTTATTGTGGCACCAGAATATTCTGCAATTGCAAGATCTTTGCAACAGGAAGGTTTCTCACATGAAATTCTCTGCAGGTTGTGGAAAGCATCTGTGCTCCCTGTTCCAAAGAAGAGAACTTCACCATTTTTCCTTCCTGTAGTCTCTGGCATACTTCAGAGAAACAGGGAGGGAATTACTTCCTAATACACCAAACATATCATTTGTTAGGTTTCTGTACTAAGCTGGATGCATTAACATGTCACCATCCTTTACATCTAGGGACAGTCCCCACTGTTACACCTTGTCACCTCCTGAGGCCTCGTTCCATTTCTACAGAGCAAGGTGGGAAAAAAAAAACCCAAATCCAAACTTTGCATTGAAGGGCACAAAGTACTTCCTGCATCAGCAGCAGGAGGCCTGAAGCACAGAATCAATCCGGGACAAATTTTTTAACATCAGCTGCAAACTCAGGCTGCTTGGATACACCAAGGCATCAATATCCAGGGTTTCATATCACTTAATCTCCTGCCTTGAGGAATTTTCCAGTGTGATGTACATAGCCTTGTACAGACTTATCAAATCTATCTTAAAATAATGTTAGTAACTTGCCTCCCACACCTTATTTGGTAGACCAGTCTAAATCTGCACTCCTCCAGTGGTTTGAAATCATCTTCAGATTTCCTGTCTCATTTATCCATGATAACTTTATGAATACTTGATCCTCTGACTTTTTTTTCCCTCAAACTAAAAAGCACCTGAAAAAGCAGCAGATACTAAGTGTGTTTTGGTCAGGCTCTCTTAAAGGATCAAAGCAAACCTGGCTGGTAAAAAACAAGAACCCCCCTAAGTATTTCACTTAAATATATTAAAAAGCCCCAACACCTTTCACAACTAAGTAAATGCCAGTGTTACTGAACAGCCTCCTTTGGATTTCAGATTTAGGAAAAAAAGGAAAAGACTGTTTATACTCACTTGCTCATTTTTTGTTACAACTCAGCAAAGGCAATTGTCCATTGGTATCAGCATCCCAAGAATTCTGAGTGGAAATGACCTAGCCAAGAAAGAAAAATTAACAAACTGTTCTGCCAACATGTCTTGGTTGAGATATGCTACCAAAACGTGCCATCTCTGATACAAAACAAAATGCCTGAGCTTAGACTGGTATCAAAGGAATCCTGAGCACTTAGTTCATAGCTTAGAGGATTAGTGCAGTGGTGATATTTGGTTGTTCTGAAAGGCTTTACAGGAACAAAACAGGAGAAAGTTAGCTGTTAATTTAGTAGTAGTTTAATTGGCTGCAGATGCACTCTGTGATCCAAATGTCAGATGTTTATCTCGAACCCACAAATGGCTGCAGAGCTGAATTCTGAGAAGGTTTGCCTGGGCCCTTTATTTAGAAAACCCAAGCCCAGGGGAGATGGGTATGTGAGGCTGTACCCATAAGGACAATAACTATTAATGGCTGTAGAATATGATGGCTGTTTGTGTAACGCGAGCACTCTGTTATGACAAAAGCTTGGCAGCATCAGCATGTTTGAAAGAGAATTAGAAATGCTTTTCTTTCTTAATTCTCCTCTCCTGCTGTTTTTAATATGATCGACATTGTGGTTTTCAAGAGTTTGCTGCAGAGCCTTTTGCCAGAGCTTTAATTTCCATGGAGCACAGCTGACACGTGGGTGGCACCTCTTCCACATCACCGACAGCGCCTGGCTCTGCCAGCTCTAATCTGATAAGCACAAACGCTTTTCTTTCCCTATCAAACGTGTTTCCAAGTGTCACAGTTACAGGGTGATGCAAACCTTTTGCCACAGAATCCAAGAAACTACAGAAAGCCTGAAAATGTGCAGTTCAATTACTTGGGAAGATTTGAAGGAACACAGGGTACATTATTTTCTGAAGCAAACTAGTTGTTGATGGAAGATTAGCACACTTAACTTGTGCATTTCAGAAAACTATCAAAAGTTATCTCTTATTACAAGTACCAAGCACTACACACATCCTTAATTACACTGATTTCCTAAGAATGGAATTTCTTCCTTCTATATATAATCCTTAAGGAGATATATGAAATTAATTACAAATAATTTGGTTTTACTATGTAACACAATGTTTCTTTTATCCTCCCTTTGTAGCTAAAGTCCTGTACTGATATTGAACAAGATGTACTCAGTGAATGCTTAGCTATCCAACAGCTCCACACATCTTCACAGCACATCCTGGATGGGAAGTGTGGCAGATCTGTAGGTCATGATTTAATTACAGGTAAGAATACTTCCAATAGGTGTGGTGCTAAATATGTCATATAACAGAGGATTTAAACCAGAAAAGATTTGTCACTGTTTCAGGTGATAAAAACTCCAGACCAACAAATAAGATGAAATAATTCTGTGAGTTGTTCTCTAAGGCCTTGCTTTTTTTTTGGTTTTTCAGAATTAGTCAGAGAAATAACACCTGCTGATTTCATGTGAAGGGGGCAGCAGCCCTGCTGAAATCTGTCTCCATCCATTTGTTCTCCTTCCAAAGTGAGCCTTGGCCTGGGCAGAAGGCAGGTGCAGGAGCTGTGCCAAGGCCAGCTGGATGCTGTGGCACAGACTCCCAGCAGGAGGGTTTTCTTCAGGAAGGCTGATGAGGCTGAGTGTTATGATGCACTGTGGATCATAACAAAAAATATGGTGATAGATGAATGGGGAGAAAATTTGAATTTGGAATGTTAAGTCTTTTAATAATAATATTTTCTAGTGTTTCATCTTTCTTTCTGCATATTCTCTCGTTCTAATGGTTTGAATAAGAGTTGGCCCTTTTCAGGGACCTTAGACTCTTCTATACATTTTATAGGAAGAGAAAAAGAGGCTTCCATTCCCTTCTCTGGGAAGATGCACTAGATCCACAGTGTTTGAACCCCAGCAGAGGATCCTGAATCAGGGATGTGCATTTTGAGGTTCTGTGTTCAGGCAGCAGAGAGAGGCACTCCCAAAGGCCAGCAGTGTAATTGTGATCTGCCTTCTGCCAGAATCTCCTGCTTTTTTTTTTGATTACTCCAAATCTTCAAAACAAAAAACTTTTCTAGTTCAAGTTGCATTAAAATGTTGGAATGTAACAGAATGGAGTAGAAGGGGAAATACCCCATCATTCTGATGTGCTTTCCCTGGGAGTCTGCACTGAGGGCTTACATGTGGCTCCTTGAAATGTGGGAGAAAGCTGGAGGGATTGGGGGTTAATTTTCAGTCTCTGCCTGTGCCAGCTGCACTGAGCAAGGTCTGTGAGGGCAGCACAGACTGTGGCTGTGGCTGTGCTGTCCCCCTGACAGTCCCCTGGAGCTGCAGCATGGCTTGGCCTCCCCCTTCCAGGCAGGGCAGGAAAGAGCAGTGACATTTTCCTCGGAACAGGCTGCACTTCAGAACCTCAGAAACAGCCTCAGATTTCAAGTGACAACAATAAAACAGGAAAAGAGTTATTAGCTCACAGATAAACAGACCATCCCTAACCTCTCAGTGTCATTTCAGAGAATCTCTTGTGAAATGAAGGATTTTATCTGTCCGTAATTCTGGCTTCGTCTGAGATGATTTCTGTGCTGATTATATCGATCCATCACCAGGATGTTGTAAAAAACCTGTAAATCTTCCCTGATGCTTCCATCAGGTCGCTCCATATGAGACCCCATCAATGCACAGCATGAACAAGTGCCAGGGAAAAATAAATCAAGATTTGAAAGACTGTTTTGCAGTGAAACAGAAGTTGCTTCATCCTCTGTGCAGTACAAGCCACAGGCAAAACTGTTCCTCTGTCATTATTTAGGGCATATAAACCAAAGTGCTGATCCTTACAGAATTAAAGCATAAGGACATTCCTGCTGCCACCTATAGTCTGCAGTGATTGCACATTTGCTCTTTCAAATAAGCTGAGGTAATATTTTTTGAGAAATCAGCTATAATACTGTATATAGGATATACATGGATAAATACAGTGTATAATGTCCTCATATTCCACTTGAAATATGAAAACATTCATGGTTTGAGCTTTGGAGTTTGGTTTTTGTGTTGGTTTTTTTTTCAAAGAAACCACATTATTAATGTGCAGAGCTCTGGGCTTTAGGGATCACTTGGATTCCTGGAGAATTTCAGTTTTGTCTTTCTCCAAGTTAAAGCACATTTTAAATATGTCAGGGATGAAAGCCCATCACAGAAAAAAAAAAGAAATATTAAAAAATGCCTCATCTCTTGTGTCTGACTTCAAAGCAGGTAAGACAGTGAGCAGAGGAATGTTTCTGCAGTCAGAGGAACCCATTGTTTGCTGAGATCTTCCTCCTTTTTCCCTCCTCATAACTAAGATGCTTCATGGCTGCACGCATTTAACTCTGCCTGTGGACAAGAGCTTGTATCACTCTGGTCCCACTCAGGCATTTTCTCTGGGTTTTATTATTGTTTGCCTGCTCTCAGCATAAAGCTGAGGGGGAAAACACTGGTCACAGATACTCAGAGCACTGTTTTGGCCACAGATGTTAAGGTTAAAGGCCAAGCTATTTAAAATACTGATTGATGACTTCTATTTACAAGCTGAGATGGTCAATGTGTTAAGAGGCCCAAGGTGCACAGGCCTGGTGTGGGCTGCACTTGCAGGAGTCATTCACAACAGCTCCTAAGGCTTCTGTGTGACTTCAGGTACGCAGAATATCAGTGCTCAGTGCTGAAAAAATGGCAAAAAAACTGTAAAGGGAAAGAAATTTTGGAAGTACTGAAAATTGTAGTCTGGATTAGCAACTGCTCTTCCCCCATTGACTTGTTCATCCTTGGGGAGGGAGCTGGGGTGAGGCAGCACAGGGCTGTGAGTGGCTTGGGGGGTTGTGGGGACAAGGGACACCACGTGCCAAACTGCACAGAGATGTAGGGAGAGGAGAACTCACTGGTGACAAACCCTATGAGCTTCAGTGCACAGGTCCAAGCAGGGGCCTTTTCCCTGAGGAAGTGTGATCAGGAAGTCAAAAGATGGATGTCTCCAGCTAGAAACTTTTCAAGCCCAGCAGTGGGCACTTGGTGTCCACCCCACCAGTTCCACAGATGGGTAAACTCCTCTGCAGAGTGGTTGGGGGTGGCAGAAGTTGGGGGTGACAGGGATTCTGGTTTCATTTGGTTTTGGTGGGTTTGAGTGCAGGGATCATGTGGGACTGGGTTATGTGATTGTAGGTACCCAGCTACTCTGTCTTTCTCATCACCTCAAGGAACAGGCCAGGACAGAGACACCCTAAACATTCAGGAACTGTTCAGGGGTGGTACTGAAAGATAAAACATGGAGTGTGTTTGCTGGCCACCACACTGCTAAGATGACTTTTTCTTGAGGGTTTTTGAGCTTTTTGCACAGGTTACTCCTGGCCAGCAGTGTAGGAGCCTTATTAGAGCATGAACAGCTTGGTTTGGGTTCTGCAGTCTCCTCCAGGCTGTCAATATACCTGAACTGGTGGTGTGGGAAATGGAGCTGAAGTGCAAAATGACACTGAACAGTCAAGGTCAAATTTAGCTCATCATTCAAGCCTGACAATGAATGTATGAACAGTGAGGATCTGAGGGAAGTGGAAACTGTTGTATTATGAAATGGACTGAAGCCACCAGTGGAAAAGCATTTCCACAATGTAGCATCCTTGCTACTGACTTACTGTTACCAGAAGAGGCTTTGACAAATAAATCCTTGCATCACCTGGGAACATCTGACTTCTTAAAGCCCCTTCTGTCTGGTGTGCAGTGCAGAAGGCAAGTTGTTTTCACTGGCTGGTTGACAGATGTTCTGTCTAGCTGGAGACAGAGATGATGTGGTTCAGCTTTCTTGCTTTAGATCTGTCAGCAGCTGAGGACTCATTGTTCATGAGGGGTTTTTGACTCATCTGAAGCCCCTGACAAAGGTGGCTGGAATCTTGCTTCGGTGGTTCTGCTCTTCAGTCACACACAGAAACAGATGCTGACATTCAGATGTTGTTTCTCCACCCCAAGGGTGTCACACATTCCCCACAGCTCTGGATTTTCATGTTGCCTTCTGCTTGTTCCGGGTCACTAGGGGGGTTTGGGAGGGGTGCAGTCCAGAGCCCTGCCAGTGACACGGGACAGGGCCAAGCACAGCTTCCAACTTCTTCATCCAAGAGCCCTGGACAAAGCTTCCCCAACAACAGTGCTTGAGGGCCCTTGGTTGTTGGTGTCTTACTGCCATGGTAGAGTCCCCAAAAATGGTACATCCACACTCCTTCAGTAATTCTGTACTAAGGAACCTGTTTTTGTGATCTCATAAAAAAATTCGCCTTGTTTCTCTTTACATTTAATTTATTGTGGTTTCATTTGTATCAATGTGTGATATTTGTAAATGGTCTGTGATGTCCAGCAGCTTAGTAATGGAAAGTCAAATTACAGAGTTTGAAATGACCAGCAAAGCCCCAGGGTACCATGGTCTGTTTTGCTGTGTGAGCTCCATCTCCTGAGCACTACAGGTTCTCTCTCACAAATATGGGAAAGGCAGGGTGGGAGTCCCACCAGTCCCTCGTGGCTGTCAGGGGAGTTCTACAGCTCTGGAACAACTCCAGGAACACCTGGAGCACCTGGGAGGGTCAGAGAGGAGACACCCAAGTGTCACAGTACCATGGCACAGCCCTGAGTGCTGCTCAGGCACACTGGGGCTCTGCTGTGGGGCTGTGGGGCTGTGGCTCGGGGTCGGGTGAGGAGTAGGGAAGGAGCTGGAGACTCCCCAGGTCTCCCTGATGCTTCCTTGCTTATTCTGTTTTGCCAACTGTTCTGCTTATTCTGTTCTGTGTGTTCCCAGGCATGTACAGCGCATCCAGCACCAACCACAACGGCTCCTCCCCAGCTGTGCTGCCGCCTCCTCTTGACATTCCTTCAAGGCACCTTCCCCTCGACTCTGCCCTGTCCAGCCCACATCACCACCAGTCTCCGCTGGAGAGTGCCAGGGACGGGTATGTGTGTGATGTGAAACGTGCTGGGCCTGCCTGGCATGAGAATGGATGATGAATTGTTTATTTTACTTTGCATGGATGCTGTTCAAAAGAAAACACTGGCCCAAACAAAGCAATTGTGTTTGTTTTAGAATCAAGGACTAATTCAGTTTTCACAGGACCTCAGGAGGTCATGTCATCCATGCCCTGTGCAAAGCAGGGCAAACTTGGACATCATTATCAGGTTGTTCAGGGCCTTGTCCTTGTCTTTGACAAAACACAATGGGATTTTTTTTCTTCATAGCATGCGGTTACATTTAGATTTTAGTTTTGTTTTTTAATTGTTGCTGGATGACTTCTTGTAGGTTTAGAGGAGCACAGAGACCTTTTCTCAGCTAACATGAGAAACCTCTCAAAGGGTAAAACTCGACCTATGACTCACTCAAGAATCAGGCTGTGTTTGCCTTAGTAAGACTCACTCAGTGTCAGAGCCACGGGCTTTCTCACTTCCTTGCTCTCTGATAAGGTTTTCTGCAATGCACCTCTCAGCAGCAGGCTTTACCCAGCCAGATCCTAATCAGGGAAGAGTGTTTAATCCCACTGATTGTATGGATTGCACTGCTGCAGCACGGATACAATTGCATGGCTACAGGGTGTGATATTTCTAAAGCACCGTTTGCTCAAGGCTCTCATAACATCTTCTCAACAGTAAAGAATCTCTGCAAGCCACAAAACTCTGCTCTAACCTTTTTACTCAGATTTTTTTGGTGCCTGGCCTCATGCAAATTCAGCTTCATACTTAGAGTTTCACTTCCCAGCACTTTGGATGGGGAAAGGACTCTGATTTGGCTTTACTGATGGGAATTCAAGATACAGAGAGATGAAAGGATTTTCTTTTCCTAGGAACATGTTGGTGTCCTTTAGCAAATATAGCAATTAAATATAGAATTTTCCCATCCTAGTCCAGTGACTGACCTTTCCCTTCTTTTGTATGGGGCAACGAAAGCCCAGAAGGATTTAAAGCAAAGGACAGAAGGCAGAGTGTGTGTGGAAGAGGTACAACAAGGAAATTTACACCTGGGGTGGTTGGAGAACAGTCTGATTGAGGAAATCCAATTAGGAGCAAACTAGTCCTTCTTATTTTTCTAACTGGGGAATGGATTCTGCAGCAAACTGAGATTCTGTGCCCCTCTGCTCCTTCACCCTTCTCTTCTGCCCTCGGCTGGTAGCAGGTACCAGTGTCCCCCTCCCAGTATGATGGACAGACTTATCCTGTTCTTGTCCCATAAAATGCCTGTGTCCAGCCCTTCTCCTTCCCTCCCCTGCCACATTCCTGGCCTTGTATTTCCTGTTGGCACACCCATTCCCATGGCAGAGTCGTGGCCAACAGGAGGCACTGGAAATTACTCCAGATGAATAGGAAGTTTTCTGTAGAGCAAATAGGAGGAATGGAGACAGACATTCCAAAGTGAAGGTCATCCATGAGCTGTTCTTTCCCTGCAGAATGGGACTGCCTGAGCCTGTTGGAGTGGGATCCCTCCCTCTGACTGCTCCTAGTGTGCTGCTCAGCTGCTTCTTCCAGCTTCCTAGGGGAGTTAAGGCAAAAAATCCCAATCAAGAATGAAATAAAGTAAGGATATACTATGGGAAGGATTTAGCAGGCTGTCAGGAAGGTGGATTTGTTTCTAAGGCACTTTGTGTTCTGGTGCTGCTAATAAGAAATGAAAGCAAAGGCCTGACCATGGTGAGGGCAACAGACAAGTTTCCAGTTTGAGAGGTCAGAAGCTCCCAGATGAATTCTCATTCCTGCCCCTGGTGTCTCCATTCCAGGGCACAGCATTTCCAGCAGGAGCACCATGATCAGTGGGCTGAGCCTGTCACTGAGCTCCTGCTGCAGACACCCCAGAGTTTCCATCAGAATTGTCTCTGCCAATTCCAGCTTCAGTGCAGTGCAGATTCTTTCTCGGAGCAGACAGCAGTGCTGATTTCTTATCTCAGTGCTCATGTACCTAAGTAGAGTCTTTGCCCAAATATCCTATGACAAAATGTGGGAGTGAGATAACAGATTCCTAACCATGAGCCAAACATCAGGGAATGGAGACTGGAATGTATTTCTGAGTTTTAAAACAGGGCATCCAGTTTCATGACAGAGTTACTTGGAATTTTTCAGCATCTCAAATACCATTTTCTAAACTCAAAATAATCTTCATTCAGCATCATCATTCCCAGTCCAAGATCCTTCTGCTGTATTTAACACTTTATGCATACATTATTCATGACTGCTGAAATGCAGCCCGTACATGACATCTTAATTGCAAGTGCAGAAACTTTGTGTGAACTAATTAATAGTCCTTGAGGAGTATTTTTTGTTTAAAGCATCCATCCATTCAATTGGGCAAAATCACTTCACACTTGCATGCCTGGAGCCCCTGGATTACAGCGGGTTCCCCCTTGCAGTGCCATCCCTCCTGGAAGGCACAGGAGGTTTGCAGTGGGAAGGGAACCCCTCCCACTGCTTCCCTCCCTCCATGGGCACTGCTGCAGCTCTCTGGCACACACAGAGGCTTTGGCCTCATTTCTCAGCTGTCTCAGCGTTTGGGTTTGAGCAAACACAGAGAATTCCTGCTCTGTGGATCGGGACCATGACAAGGCTGGATCACATCGTGCAGTCTGTGGCAGGAACCAAGTGATTACTATCAAGAAATCTAATTACTGAGTCATCAAATGTGCAAGATGCCAAAAACTACATGAGGCAGAGTACAAATAGTCTACTCAAGTTTGACATGAGATTCAGAATTTGATTTAAAGGCTTTTTCTTTTTTTTTTTTTTTTTAACAAAAAAGCCCTATGTTACACTGTCCTTTGCCAAAGTCAATACCAAGTGGAGCAGTCAATTTTCCCAAATGGTTTGCTGAGACATTTAAATAGTTTGACAAAATTATCTAATTCACTTGAAAATGTTCTAACAAAATCTGACCTCATTACCAAATGTATTTATACTGGCTTTATTCAATATGGAGCACATTTTTTTCAAATTCTGGAATGAAGTGTATGCTACACTAAAAAAATTACTTATATTGATATTAATTTAGCTAAAAGTGGTTGGCTGAGAAATACTTCAGCATGCAGAAAGTGGGCTTGGCATGATTGAGGTTAAAATGTATATTTATTTTTTATTTCAGGTAGCAAGGGTTTATTTTAGCATTTCTTGTAGCATTTGCCGTGTATAATGTCAAACTGGGTTTCATTTTGCCCATTGCAAAAATAGTCTATTTTGATTTGTAGCAGAGTGAGGACAGAAAAACAGCTTTTAGTATTAAATCTTGGGTGAATGTTGCACTTGGCTTGCTTCCTACTACTTTTTAAGCTGTTATTATCCAAGTCATCTAAAAATGTACTTAGTTTCATTTGTAGACTATCTGTGTAAATTGCAATTTAGACCATTCAGTGTGATAAATTATCAGCTTTAATGAAACTGATCTGACTGAAGTCAAGTGAGTTGGAGTGGTGGCACCAAGTTTGGGATTTGCACCAGTTTAGTGCAATGGCCCAACAAGGTCACTTTGTAGGGCCTGAACACGATCCCAGTGTGTGTGACTGGGGCTCTCTGTCACTTGTGCTGCTGTGACAAACAGCACTTCTGTTCCCAACAGGAGCTGGGGCACTGACAAACAATGGCTTGATTGGGAGGGTGATGTGTCTCCAAGGGAAAGGAAAGTGAAACCTTTTTTTTTTTAATATTCCTGTGGTAATTTAGGTAATTTCTGCTCTGTAAACATACCAGTAAATGAAGAAGTGGTGGGATTAAGACATCTGTGATGTGCAGAGGTGGTGATTAATGAGGACTCTGAGCCAAACCTGGTGAGCCTTTAATATAAAGGATTAGCTCTAAGCAAGGTTAGAGGGAAGGGCTCACACAGCTCCCTTTGCCTGGACTTCTCCCCAGCCAACTCAGCTCAAACCAAGGGCCAGACCCCCCTGAAGTGACACTGACCCCCACAGAAAATCACAAGAAATGGGATTTAAGAACTATCAAGTGAAAAGAGACATTTTAATCAGGGCGCTTAAACATCAGAGTTTTTGTTTGCTTGCTTCTTAGCACCTGTTATTTCAAATACCACAGGAATACTTCAGTGTAAAGAGTTCTCTGTTAAAAACTGAGTCCCTTCACTTCTTTTTACGTGAAGTAACACGAGGTACACAGAGCCTCCCTTCTGCTCAACACCTGCTTTGAAATCCCTGATATTTTTAAGCTTGAAACTAAACAAGCAGGATAAAATCTTCTCAGTTACATGGGGGAGATTCCTTCCTGTGCTATCTCCTTCAGCTGCCAGCATCCAGGCCAGGCAGGAAAATACATTTGTGCTCCTAATTCTCATTACTTTAAGAGACAATTAGGTGTCTTAGCCACTTATGTCTGATTGTTATTAATCCTGTTGATCCATTAATCTTTTAAATTAAGTTTGTGGGCTCGTATGAATCAGTGGACTAGGAACTGACACGCTGTTAGGATGTTTGTAAGAAAGAAACTTTTACTCTCTAGAAGTACTTTGGAGAACTAAATACCTGCACAGATTTTCTAACAGACCAAGGAGATCCATCCCTCATTCTCTGTGGATTCCATTGGAGAATATTCTTCATTTATAACAGAATACACAAGTCAGTGGTTTAGTCTTCCCTTCAAAAGCACTAAAACCAGTAACAAGAAACAGATATCTCTGACAGCTGAAAACATTTTCAGTGGAGGAAGCCAAGAACCTTTCATAATTTATCTCAGTGTTATGGATCTGAGCACGCAAAAGGGGCATCAGTACATCTGTCCAGAAAGAACAATGTACAGGTGCGGCACTGAGCCCCAGAAAACAAAGAAAAACACTAATTAAAAGCATCTGCTTTCAAATCCCAAGTCATTCATCTCATTGTAGAAAATGTGATCAGAATTCATTCATAATCATGTCCAGATAGGCTTATAGAGATTCCCCCCTCCCCTTAAAGCAGAATTAGCATTAGCATAGGCTTACTTCAACAGTTACATACTTAAGGATAACCTGGTGCTGGATCCTGGGGTAAATATTGTTTGTCCATCAGCAGAAATAGGTGAGAAACTGTTTCATTTGAGTTTCTGAGAGGGCTGGACTGGCACTCAGGAGAGAGCCTCCACCAGTGCCTCAAAGTAAGGGCTGCCCAGAGGAGACACTGGAAGGAAAACTGAGTGAGAAATCAGAGAGTTACAGGAGAAGGTGAGAGGTTAAAGGAGATGGTCAGAGTAACTCAGAAAGCATTTAAGATGGATTTAGCCAGAGCTCTTCTGCATTACATCTATGATTTTAGCCATTACTGGATTTATCTGTAGTTAAATTTACACTTAACATCTGCAAAGCTCTTTTTTCTCTTTTTTCCAAATTTTGTTTTGTTTTTAAAGCAAAACTGCTGCAGTTTGATGCAAACCATATACACCAAACACAGGAGTTTATCTTGGTGTAACAATAATGAAGCTATTTTAACATCTCCCACTATTGGGGATTATGTTCTACCTGGCAAACCTGAAGACAGCAGACATCAGTACCTGCACAGAACCCACCTGGAAGCATCTTGCTGCCAGTTTGCCAGAGAATAATGACCTTAAATGACTGAAATAAGATAGATCAGTCAAGCATGCAGCACATGCCAGATAATCTGGAGTAGGCAGTCTCTGTGTTTGATTACATGTCTTTGCAATTGACTTCCTGCCAATCCCTTGAAGCTAAGGCACTGCTCTTTATTTAAATATATTTTGATATTTCTTTGACCATATTAATAAGGGTTTTCTTTCACTCCAAGATACCTTTTCCTGCTAGATTGTAAGCAGGAATAATTTTTCAAATCTCACTCATGTGTAGTGGCTTCCACTATAGCAATTCATCAGCTTCATTTCAGAGGTTATTAACCAAACCCTTACAAATACAAACATCCTTTGGAATGGCACAGTTCCCATAATGATCCCTACGAGGAACTGCTCTGCAGGAATTGTGCATCTCAGGTCAGAACAATTGTAGAGGTACTCATCTGACACAGAATGTGTTTGTGTGTTTTGTGGGCTTGTGTAGATGATGAAATGTGTGACAAACACTGAGTTATGTTCTGTGCCCCACTCAGACTTGCACATGTGTTTGTTAGAGCAGACAGGGAGGATTTCAGTATTTCAGGAGCAGGCCCACACAGAAAACCCCCGAGTGTACCAGGAGAGGACTCTTAGGGCTCCTTTGTGATTCTGAACATGAAATTGCTTTCATATCACTGTTACTGGTATCACTAAAAATATTCTAAAGCAATCCAATCACCTACAACTCTTCAGTCACATGAAAGTTCCTGTGGAGTGTTCTCCATAATATTTATGAAGCCCCTCTTACTCCTTAGAGCCGAGCAGCTCCTGCACTTGTGGTCTCAGCTCAGAGTGTGGGTGAGTGAAGGTGCAGAACTGGATCCAGGTAATCCAAGGCAGCATTTTGAGCGAAAATGAGTATTTTGTATTTGTCTAAAAGCCAGAAAAAGGCTGCCATTGCCTGGCACTACTCTCAGGATGTCACACACGGGTGTGTCACAGGCTGCAGCTGCAGCAGAGCAGGGACAGAGCCTCTGGCCATGCTCCTGGGAAAAGCAGAGACACGGTGCTGGACCTTGAGTGCCTTGCTGTACCTTGGAGTCACAGCCCCGTGGCACAGCCCCAGGATTTGGGTGCTCATTGTTTATAGGAAAAGGTAAGAAATGCAGTGATGCCCAGCAAGGTGATCTGTGTTGAAGGATTTATTATATATGCGGGAGGGGGGGAAGAGGAGAAAGGAAAAAAGAGGGAGAGAAGGAAAAGATTCCTTGCATTCCAGAAGTGTAGCCAGAGGCACCTGGCAGTGATTAGTGCAAAGGTTCACCAAACTTCAGATAGACTCTGTCTTACAAAAAAGTCCAAAAGAGTGAACGGT
The DNA here is from genome assembly GCA_013398615.1 of Brachypodius melanocephalos. NCBI lineage: Eukaryota > Metazoa > Chordata > Aves > Passeriformes > Pycnonotidae > Brachypodius > Brachypodius melanocephalos. Next base: position 14,331,073 of record VZSR01000245.1, on the reverse strand, counting down.
GTAACTGTTTCCTGAGCATGTGCTGACAGAAATTCCCGTAGGGCAAGACCCAGAACAGAAACACGTGGCCACAGATTGGGCTCTATCCAGGGACCTGATTAGCAGAGCTTTACACATCATTTTTAATATTATGGGAAGAGATGAAAATCCGTGTTAACTTTTTTTTCCATTAAAAAAAAAAAATAATCTCTTGGTCCTGGAACTGAATTGGACTTTCTCACAATATCAGTGACTATAATGCTTGGGGGAGAGATTTTATGAATGAACTGGTTGGTGTGCTGGGTTTTATGGGAGAACCTCATCCCATGGAAACTCTCAGTTCCTCTAAGTGGCTACAGTGCTGCACTTCAGATAAAATGTGGAGCTGCTTTGGTTTGTGCTTCTTACTCTGCTGCTTTATTTGCTATTTTTCTTCACGTTAATCTGAATTAAAACATGATTCTCAAAAATCACAATTGTTCAATCTGGCAGTACTGCTGTGTATGGAACTGTTACAGAACGATCTTACAACCCAAAATATACAAAAACTGATTTGACATAAAGGACAGATGTTTTTCAGCCTGGATTTGGTCCCGTTTCCACTGAACTCAATGGGATATGGGTTGAGGTTCTTTGTCGAGCTGAGGAATCTGCCAATCAAGCCATCATGTCATTAAAAAAACCAAATCCAGACAGTTTTCATATGGGAAACATCCTTGTCTTACATATTTCCATTTGCAGTTATACTTCATTCCTATTTATAATTCAAAAATCTTAGTTTGAATTTCTTTTCATTATTTTTCAATTTTCAGTTCCACTCAGTATTTACTAAGTATACTGTATGCAGTGTTTGGCAGTCAAGGTCTACTCAAGCTCTCTTATCTTGGAAGGAGCTTTATAATTTCTTACTCTATTTGTCCTGGAAGTGGTATTGAACAAAGACTAAAACAGAGGGCAAATCTATTTCTTCTCAGATTAAGCATTGTGGATATATAGAAAACACCTACCCAGACATTGTAATAGAAATCTCAGAACAATCCATGTCCCTCTGTATTTATTTTTTTGGTTCTTTATGTCACACTGGTATTGAAACAGGACATTTGGTGTGCATTAGGAGAATAGAGAGATCCTTAACCATCCCTGCCTGCCTGGGGAGGCTGAGAGTGCAGACAGGATCAATAATTCTAAAGCAAAGCCGTGATACTTGTAGCCTTTAGGAAGGTTTTCTGTAGGTCACTGATAGCTCATGGCATACACAGGTAGTTCCCTAGACAACTTTACTTACAATTTAATATAAACTTCCACCATCCAAAAATATATTGTTAAAGCATGATCACAAGAAAGCTTATATATAAAGTTTTACTGGGATTTGTTTGAGATTCCTAAAGTGTGCACTCAGAAAGGGAGAAGATCATTTTTTTCTATCTTTTGACTTTTAATTTTCCCTTTTAAAAAATCCTTCTGTTAGGACCAAGATTTCTGAGCATTCCCATGAGTGTGAGTGACAAATGCTTTCCAGAAGAACTGAGGAACTGGTTTATTGTCCATGACTGACACTTGGTTTCATGATTCTTTGTAGGTAGGATCCTGCTTGACTGCAGGAATTCCAGTGGGAAGGGCTGTGGAGCTGGGCATTTTCAGTCAGCATTGGTGCAGAAATGTGCACAGTGCCACAAACAAGGTGGTTACTGAGTTAGGCTCAGTTATTCCCAAAGTTTCCTTCTGGTTGTGTATATGAATCACATAAGATTTTTCAGAGTATTCAATTGCCTGCTGATGCCTCCTCAGAGGAAGCCTTGGCCCTGCAATCCCACCTGAAATCCTGGCTCCCTCAGACAGGAATTCCATCTCCAGCACCATCCTCCAGCACTGCTTCAAGGGGAACTGGAAAAGGCCCCCAGTACATGGTCAGTCACCCTGAGCTGTGTGCTGAGGGAAGAGAGCAGAATTCCTCTCTGCCTCCATGGGCGATCACTTTACATCCTGAAGCACAAGATGTGATTACCCCTCGCTTAGCATAGAAATGTTGGTTTTGGCCATTAAATTATTCAGTCTTTTTGTAAAAAAATAGGTATTTTGTTTGATTCTGTGGCTCCCGTGGCTGTGAATGGCACAGGCCAGGGCATGCTGTGTGAGCAAAATGTTCCTTTTGTTTTCAGCCAAGCTCCTTCTCTCTGTGGTGCGTGTCCTGTTGCTCCTGTGTCTTGGACAGGGTGGAGGGGAGGCTCCCCCATCACACCCTTGGATGGCCCTCAACAGAAATATTCCATAGAGCCAGGAGCCCTCAAACGTAATGAATTAAGGAAGGATATGGATTTTTTTTTCATGCCTGTGAGAGTATTTATATCTCTTTTTATATAGCTATATATAGGCACAGATATATATTAAAAGGCCCCAAAGGACCTGCAAATGTACTGAATTATGCAAGTTACAATTAAGGTAAAATATATGGTATATATTTATTATTACTATCCAAACCAAAGCAAACTGTGGTTGTAGTACAGTATGAACAGGAAATGTGCAGGCTATTAGTTATTGAAACACACATGCCTGAGCTACTGCCTGGGAATTTTAGTGTATGCAGCTGAGTTCCTGCTGTAAGTCTTTCAGTGTTTCACCTTCCACACAGAAGGCATCACCTTTTAGGCTCTAATGCATTATCTGTTTAATTTGTATCAGGAATGATTCCTCCTCTTTTAACAACCTGAGTATCACAGCAACCTAATTCAGGAGAGAATTAAAAACACAGCACTGGAGACTGGACAGTTCCGCTGATGAAAATCTCCCCTTGAGCATGCCAGAGCACATTCACACATGCACACACACACACAGGGTAATATTTTAGAGACCAGCTTGAGCTGTAGGGATTGTGATGAATATTTTAAGGACACAGATCCCCGTGATGGCCACATGTGCTAACACAGCCGGATTTTTCTGCTGAGCAAAGTTCTTTCCTAGCTGAAAACTGTGCCTTAACTTCCAGGAAACATACTAAATACCTTGTTGAGAGAGCCCGAGCAGAACATAGCAGAGTTTTATGGTGAGCTGCTCAACTCTGTGAAACTCTCCTGATGCAGAGGAGGCAGCGATGCTCAAGCGTTACCCGGAGCTGTCAGGGTTTCAGCTCAGGTTCCTGCTCCTAGGATACAGCTGCCCGCAGCCAGCAATGTTTGCTGAGCTCCAGCGCCGGGACAGCCGTGCCCGGGGGAGCAGCGAGCTGGCAGCTCCACACAGTGCTCAGCATTCCCAGCTGGAGCAGGGCCTGCACCCCTCTGGCCTTGCAGGGGACCTCACCACCCTTGAACACTCATCTCAACGGTTTCGAGGCACAAACCCTGGTGAGCTCACACACAGGAAAAACAGGAATGCAAGAATGTGAGTGGGGACAAGAACTGCTTTAAAAATAACAATAAAAGCTTAAATTCTTCTCCCGTGGTTAAGATTTAAGTAGCCTCTGGGAGTAGTTAAACTGGGTAGGGAAGCTGGGATTTTCAGTATTCCCACAGCTGGATACCTAAGTGTACCATTTTTGTTCGACAAGCAGCGCGATTGCATAGAATTTAGAAACACGATGGCCCATCCTAACAAAGCCCTCGGAGCAGCCCGGCAGGTCTCTATGGGGTGCTGCGTTTCCCAGCAGTAGCCAGGACAAGACATTCCAAGAGCAGGCTGAGGAAACCCAACACAGGCAGTTGCAGAGGACTCGCTCCCCAGAAGCATTTCCCTCCCCTATTCAGAGTGGTTTCTGGCTCATCCCGGCATTGGAGTTTTTAGTACATCTTTTGTTTCTCTTTTAAATGTGTGTGTGGTCATTACCCATATAAATGTCACTATCATGAGCTCTTTCAGCTATTATCTTTCCAACGAAAACAACTGCAATCTGTTTAATCTCCTTTCAGATAGAAGCATTTCCAGGCTTCTAAGGGCGCTGCTGGCGCGTGGAGGGCGATGTCCGTGTCCCCGTGTGCCGGAGGAGGGAGCGGTGGCCGGGCCGTGGCCGGGCTGTGCCGCGGGCTCGGCGGGCCCGGAGCGATGGCCCCGCTGCCATGGCCCCGCAGATGGAGGCTCTGCCTGGGAGCGGCCGCGCTGCACACACGGGCTCGCAGAGGCTCACGACAACTCCGAGTCCAGCCGCGGCCCCGCGGAGCCCTTCGAGGAAAAGCTGCGGCCCCAGGGGAGCTGCCCCTGGCCTTTGGCTGCTGCTGCGCAAATCAGCTCGGTGTTTTCCGTGCATCTGCTCCTCAGCAGCGCGGGCTCCAGAGAGCGCTTGGTCCCTGACCTGAGCGGAGCGCAGGTGGCCCCGGCGCCTCCGGTCCCTTTTTGGCACCTCTGCAGCCCCAGGCCTTTTCCAAACTAGAACGAATAAGATATTTTTCTCCTTACCTGTTGGCTCCTTTAATTTGACAGTAGCCCTCTTTATTTTACATATTACTGATCAGCATTTACTGCAGGGCATATCTTTCGCACAAAAAATAGTTTTCCAGTTCTTGCTATTTGACTTGAAAATATCCTTGCCTTCACCCATTTAACAACACTAGTTTAATTCCTTGGTTTAGTGTGGGGAGATTCAGTGTTTGTGGTTTGTATTGTAGGTCTTGCTTCCTTGTTTTGGGAGATGGAATTATTTGGGCATAGGATGGGCTTGGATTGGTTGATTTAAACCCCTTCTAATATTTAGAGCTGTCACTGTGACAGCTTTTGGCAGCGTTCCTGTGCCTCTCATGTTAAATTTGGTTAAGCTGTTGTCACCATTTATTCACAGTTCCTCTCTGTTTACCTCTTGCACACTCCCATGTAGTGCTTAGCCCTCACTGGAGCACAGCCTCACTCCCAAGGTCGGTCCAACTGCTCCAAGAAGCTGTCGTATGAAATGATGGTTTATGGTGTTTGAACAGCTTGTGCAGGGGTAGAGGAAGACACCAGTGAGAGATTGAAGTTTTTACTTAGTTAATTTTTGTCTGCCTCCAACAGTTCGTGCTCAGTATTTTTTTCCAGCTCGGTGACATCTATTACAACCAGCAGAGGTTGTTTTATTTTTCTTCCTCAGGTTCTGTAGCTGGGAAGTTTCCACAGGGTGGCTCTCAGTGGGGTGGATTTTGCAGCATCTGAAGGTTCTGGTGCTGCTCAAAGAGACCCTTCTTAGGTTTAGCAAAAGCTCTGGAGGCAGCAGAGGGAACTCCCCACGCTGCCTTTGCTGTTTGACAGGGCACCACTGGGCTGTGGAGCACAGGGCTCCTTGTCACAGCCGTACAGGATCTTCCCTCTGCTCATCTGCAGAGTCAAACCAACACTTTTTATTCTCTTGGCTGCAGCCTGACCCTGTTACAGCTCTACCCCATTAAGCTATGAAGGCACTTAAACATTTTAGTTGCATTTACTCATTCTAGCTATGTTTTCCACTTCTGTTTCTGGACATGTATCTCAACTCACAAAATCCTAAATCAAACTGAGCTGTGTTTAAGTTGCTTGCTGAGGACCGGTGTCATTTTGATCCCGTCATTACGGCAAGTGCAGGAAGTCAGCGTAAAGGAACAGAATTAATTCCTTGTCTAACTCTCTTGCCTCTTAGCAAGAAAGCAGCACTGCATTGTTGTCCTTTTTTTCAATATAATTTGTACCTGCAAAACAGACTTCTCTATAGTTTGGCCATTATGGAAATAGCTCATTCAAGTATTTCATTTTGCCATATTATGATGTGATATATGAAGTTTTTCTGTATTTTCTTTTTCTAGGCTTGCTCCCAACATAATCTCTCCACTTGTCAGCCCCCTGAAAGCTTTAGTTCCACCTTCCCTCTTGCAGAAACACGGCTCTCCATCATCCCACAGCCAGTCACCCAACGGGCAGCAGTTTTCTGGGATTCCAAATACACCGTACACCCCATTTCCCAACCAGTCTGCACAGCAGGGATCTCAAGGTAACTCTTCCCTCTTCTTGTTTTTTGCAACTTTTCTAATTTCTACCTGGAGAGAAAGAATTTATTTTTCTTCTTCATATTTGGCTAATACTGTCAGCATTTCAGTGGAAACTCCAGTTTTGAAACTGGATTGATGTCCATGCAGATAGAAATTTTCAGACAGTCCATGCTGTGATATGTCATCATAATGGGGAAAGCTGTCCCAACAGCAGATTTATTGCATTTATTCAGGTCCATCAGTAGAAGGCTGCTGGCCATGCACCTCCCCTGACTGGTCATCCAGCCTGGAGAGTGACCCTGCAAGAGCCCTCAGTCCCAAAATAATGGGCTGAGGCACACCTTGGCAGTGTCTTGTTCAGTCCACTCACAGTGATGCACAAGACATGGAATTAGACAAAGAAAATAAACATTTTTTCATTTATTTGGAATTTAGCTTGTTTTACATTATATAGTAACATGTAAATACACTCTGTACAACTGGAGAGTGCCTGTGGACTCAAGGACAGGAATGGGAGCAGTAAGCAGCTGTCCAACAGCTTAATTTAAAACATTTTTTGTTCTGAATTACTCAGCCTTTTTAATTGCGAGCTTACATACCTATTATGCACTTCTGCTGTGGGAACTAATTAATGTTCCTGAAATTTTTGAGGCACAAATTAGCAAGAGATATTATAATCACAGATTCTTCCAGTAACAGGAGCTTGCATATTTCAGAAATCTGTTATGCAATCCAGATGGTGAGCTGCTAAAATGTGGTAAATATTCCCAATAAAGAAGTGTGCAGGACATCTGTCTGCTTGCAAGAGCCTGAGCACAAACCCGTGAGCAGCTCCCAGCTGGGATGGGGTTGGGTATCCCAACAGTTCCCTCTGCCCCTCATTCTCTGAGCAGTGTTGTGACTCTTTGGTTGTTGGACAGGCTTAGTCTGAAGAGTTAAAGCATATTATATTTAATGATTTGTGCTGAAGGAAAAACTAACTCAACCTGATGCTCAACAGATTATTCAATTTAAAAAGATTAACTCTGTAAGGGAGAAGTGGCAGATTTATGATAGCATATAATGATCTATGATTATGTTGCTATAATGAGCTAAATAACTACAAGCCACAAGAGGAAAGTTTAGCAGCTCATTACTACGGCAGAAACAAATGCATAGACAGAACAAGTTTTGAACCACTTAAATAAATTGACTTTATTCCTTAAGAAAACCACATTTCCTTTTGAATGAATTGTTGCTTTCTAAGTGTTATGTCATGTGGTTTTGAAAAAGCAATAATTTTCCACTTTGGCCAAGTGTTGAAGTATTATTATAAATTAATTATGGAAATGGTCATTCCAAAATCAGTTTTGATTAGCAGCCTTTGAAACCAATTATCTGTAACCTGTACTTAGCTGTACTTGCTCTACTTTTTCTCCTTTTTTTTTTTTTTGCCTCTCAGTTCGTTAGTAGCACATTTTTCAAATGGAATCTGTAATAATTTGGGAGGTTTGAATTTTTGCCAAAAAAAGGTACACCACATAAACCTAATGTAGAACCAGACATCTGCACAGAAGCACATAAACAGTGTGGATTTTTAGGAGATGGCAGCTTCGTCAGGCTGGTAGCAGAAATATTGATAATGAAAGAACAAGCTGACATTATTTATATGTTTTAACCTAGCTGTAGTAAGATCACATGGAAACCATTACATGCTGAAAGAATCTGGCAGGCAGTGGAATCCTGTAGTTATTTATACCTGACATGATTTCTTGTCAGAAATTTTATGGAATTTGAAACGCTGAGATTTATTTGCAAGTACGTGTAAATGACACGACATAACAAGATGGCATTTAATAGGCATATTCCAATTATTTGCTCATTACATCATTCATTTTAAAGCTGCTTGAAGCTTTCTAGACTGTGCCTTAGAGAAGCAGAGGCAGCCAGTGCACTGTGTGAAGTGGCTAAGTGCAGCTTTTCTGCCACAAATTATTTCAAAGAAAAATTTTAACTAAATGTTATGTTTGGAACTCAGTTTATTCTTTTATGAACTGTTACATTTCTACATCTACTGTACATAAAACATTTAACAGTGATCATTTAAACTGACAGGGCTTTTAGTAAATTCTTCACTTAAAAATAACCTCAGAAAATTCTTGAATTAAATCAAAACTGAAGCAAAACCTGAAATCCATGTGGCAAAAAAAATATTGGTGAAACACTTATTGCCAAGTTGGTACTACAGATTTGCACTCTGGAAGAAGCAGGGATGTCTGACTGGACCAGCCTTCTTGCTTACTTTGTATTTTAACCCCTGAAGGGAGTCTTTTTTAGGAACTTGTAAAGAAATGCTCCCTGTTTAGTTTATTCTCATCAACCATATGTGGTTGTTAACTGAACACTTGGTTATGGGATTTTAATAATATTTTAATTCCCATATTTTCTCAGTGAAGCATTTAAAGAAATCTAAAGGAAACACAACTAAATGCAATGAACACAAAGGGTCAGAAATGCCATCTTTAGTGTCATGCTTTGTTGTAGCTGACGTTCCTGCTGCACCCTGTCTCTTCCTCATTCCATGTTTTTTCTTCAGTTTCATACCTGCATTTATCCCACCTTGCAGACACATTAGAACAGGGAAGGGGCATTTCTCTGTGTTTTCTCTGTGAAGCACTTGGCAGAAATCAGGACCTGGTGAACTCAGCAGTGCAGTAGCACTGGGATTTTCCTACAGCCCTTTCTTTCTTCACTGGGTGGTTCCAGGAACACTTTTTCCTCTGCCTTCTCAGATTATCTCACAGTGGTGCTGGGGGATAAACACTGCAATCCAAAAGAGGATTTCATTGCTTATGGCAACTTTTTTCCAGACTCTGATTCTGAGGCAGTTCTCTGCTTCAGGTATTTCCAGACAGTGTAACTTAAAACACTTCAAAATAACCTTTCCCCACAGGTCTTGGGAAAGCCCTGGATCCAACTAGCTTCAATCCAGTTCTGTCATACTTGGCTGCTCTCTGCTTTTCTAAGCCACTGTGCCAGCTCTGTAGATCATGAAGATTTTTAATTGATATAACAAAGGCAAGCCTGGGAGCACAAGGGAAGAACAGCAGTTACAGGGATAGAGAAAATACACGTCATGCCTTCCCTAGGAGTGATGTCTGTAGCAGACATGCTGGAAAAGGTTCATTTTTTTTTTCTCTAGCAATGCATTTAAGTGCTCTCGGCAACCAGTTGTGCCTCCTTTGAAGCCAAGTGTCTCTTTTTTTCACTGCTCATCTCAAAAGGATGTATTTTTAGAAGGCTTACAGCTAGGAGTTTGTGTTTTGTAAACAGAAAATCAGGATAATTATCAAAGCCAATCAGTAATGCACTGCACCTAAAACCACATCAAAAGAGAGCTGTGCTACCTCTCATAAGGGCTGCTTGGTTCTTTGAGCCAGACTCTCCAGGCAGTACATAGAGGTGGCTGGCTGTTTATTCCAAGGAAGGACATGCATCATTTAATGCTCAGCTTTCCAAATTTTTGGGCTGCCTTCTCCATAGCAGCAAATAGGAGCAGCCTTGGTACAGAGTGTGTAGGGTCTTTATCTAAGAGTCATCCATTAGGACTTCACTAATCACGGACATCAACACTTCAGGTATTTTGTAGGAGATCATACGTTCTCAAGAAATTAATCTAATCCTTGCAGATTCTGCCAAAGCACCTATTGATCTGGGAAGCTTCAGAGCAAATCTGTCACCACTCAGTGATTTTAGTGCATTTCTACTCCAAAATTGCCTCACTTGGCCTTATTTATTGCCACCTTGGGAAATACGAAGTGACCAGACCCCGAGCTTTGCCTGGTACTGTCTGCTGGGTCAGACTTTGGTAGTAGAGGGAAAACAGAGAAGTGTGGGAGATCTGACTGAACAGGAGAGAGCTTGCACACTGCACGAACTATAAGGGACACATTCACCCCAGAGAGCCCCAGGTGCTTTGGGGACAGGCCCAGGGATTTAATCTCTGAACAAACAGACTGAAGAGCTGCACAGGCAGCCCAGCAGGGCGGGTCTCTGCTGTGAGTGGGGCCGAGCTGTCAGCTGGAAATAGGGAAACGTGGCTGTGACAGGGATTCACTGAACTGCCCCGAGCTTCTGCAGGAGTTCCTGAGGAAATGGTTCAGCCTGAGTAAGACTGAGGGAAGAAAGACAACAGATGCATATTTTTTCTGGCAATTAGAGGAAAATCCTGAAGCACGTTCTGCTAGACTTCAAGCCTAAATTGGTTGACTTCTGTTGCATTTAAGGGAAGGAGAATTATTTCAGAGGAGGGAGGAAAAGGGGTAGCTGATAGGAATGTGCAGTTAGTGTGCAATGCACCTGGAATAAGGAAGAGCTTATTGAGGCAGGAGGAAGGAAGACAATTATATCAGACCATGGTTGGTTTAAATATTGTGACATACCTTGAGATCATCCTTATGGAAATAAATTATAATTTTTTTAGGATGTTGGAATACCTTATAAATTGCAAAATTCCTTCCTCAGCAATCCATTCATCCTTTATTGTTAAATATCTTATTTTGTTGTCTAGAGCTCATTCACAACTTCCAATGGCAAAACCCAAACTGCTGGGTACTGATAATACAATACTTAGGGGGGAAAAAACCCCCAGGATCTAAGAAATGTTGGGTATGTGGAGGATGAAAGTCAAACACGCCCCAAAAGCAGAATGACTGAGCAGAGACCATACAGATCTATCTCAGCACTTTCCAGATGCAGAAGAGCCTCTGGTTGAACTCAGTCTTCACCTGACAACCATCTGGAGTCAGTCCTGCACTTCTGGGTCAATTTTACCTGCGCACTGTGGCCCCATGTGTCCAGCGAAAGGGGATTAATTTGAATCAAGAGCAGTCTGGGAAAGAGGTTTGAGGAACCTGTGAAGGTATTTTGGATAAACAACACTGTCTCCAGCAGTGCACAGCACACACTGGATGGGAAAAGACTTGAATTAACTGAAAACAAAGCAGTGCTATTCCTTTAAATACTGCATTATTGTATTTAAATTAACAGTGATTTGTTACAGAGACATTCCCTTAGGAGCTGAGCATCCTGGACCAGATCCAGTGGAGGGCTCACTACTTAGCCTGAAACCAAGTGTGCTGTTGACTGTGTTCAGCTGATCTATTATTGGAAATGAAGCCCATCCTTGAGATTTTTGCTTGATGGGGATCACAGTCCACAGCACCTTGTGGGACCCAGTCTGATGAGGCTCTTCTGTAACTGCACTTTATAGAACAGGACGATTGTTTTTCCAAAACTGAGGAACTAAAACCCCCCAACAGTAATGAAATGCTGTGACAGGACTGGAGGTAGTACCATTGCAGAAAGATTGAATTGTGTGCAATATCTGCTTTCAGGTTACCAAGGCAGCTTTCACTCTATACAAAACTGTTTCCATTACGGAGATTGCTACAGAACAATGGACCAGTCTGTCAGCAGTGATGTGCTCACAGGGGAATCCCATTGCTTCAATCCTCTGAGGCAGAATGGCTATCACATACTCAATGCACCTTTAGCTTCAACAGGTAATTCATTCCACCTATAAGGAATTACCCAAATTATATGTGTAGCAGGAGGGGCAAAGAACACATTTTATATTCAATGTTATGAAAAAAACATACCTGTGTAAAAAACAGCTCTGAAATTCATTTTCATCTATAAAAACCCCAGAAGGAAAGCAATTGTCTTTTTCTTTAATCCTGCTGTATTTGACTGATAGACAAAGTCTCCTCAATTCTGCTGGATGCCATAGGCAACACCCACCTTCAGGAGAGCTGACAAGGCACTGCCTGTGTTTTCTGTGTGATCTGTTCATTGCACATCTCAGGTGTGCTCAGGCAGGCTTTTACAATCAGGTCAAAGTTAAAATGGCTACATTACTGTAGTACTGCAGTCTTTCAGTGTTCTCTTTTTTTTTCTACTTTTAAAATGAAGAATTGACAGAATTGCTGAAATCAAACAAAACGTGAGTATTGTCAGAGCCATAAAACACAACCATTTGCTGCAATCTTGACTTAACATATCTCCAAGAAAGTTCTCTTCATGTCTGCACTCAGAAGGGCACCTCGGTTAAGAAGGATACTGAAAACATATGTTTAAGTGCTTTTGGAATTGGGGCCTGAGTCAGACCACAAAATTAGAGTTGACTTTCCTGTTTGTTTTGTATTAAAAGAGACTCTGTTCAGAGCAAGTGTGCATGCATTTGTCTGCTGTTCCATTCTGGGAAGTGCATGCATCAGTAACCAACACAAGGGAAACATTTAAGATGAAGTTTCAACTTCAACTTTGAATTCTTTAGTGTTACTCATAAGTTTGATATTACTAAAACATAGGGGTTGTTTCATGTTAACATCAAATTTCAAGCTTAGATTGACAGCCTGCAATATTTAAAGAACAGACTAAATAAACTTTCCAAAAGAAATTGTAGCAGGAAAGAATAATACTGTGGCAAGACACCAACTTCAACAACAGTTGATTTTTCTGTCTGGGCCTAAACTATCATGAAATGTTTCTGTTTAGTATTTTTGTTTTTAGAGTGGTTATTGAGGCATGCAAATACTTAAAAGGCTGAAACATAAACATATATGAAATATATAAATTTCATCTCATCTTTTAGTGTGTAAAATAGAACCATTCAGGTTTGCAAGATTCATCAAGGCTACGCATTAATTTTTTTCAGGCTTTTATAGCACCATTAATATTAAATGAGATCTCATCTCGCAGGAATGCCAAATGTGACTGGCAAACAGCTGTTCCATGAATCACATTAACAGTCAATAAATTTTTATTTTCTGTTCAGGACTTTGGATAGTTTACTCTATCTGGAATCTAATAATGATTTCTGGGGTGTATGCTTATCTTGGGTTTTATCCATCTGTGGTTGTGTATCCACCCTGTATACAGGCTCATCAAATAGAAATTAGCATAACATAAACACTCGCAAAACTTATCAAAATACTGGTCACTCCACTTGGCCCGACACAGATAAACATGCCGAGGTCATCCTCCAGAACCTCTGGACATTCACTGTGTGCCAGATTTCTGCAGACAGCAGAATCTGACCTGTAAACCAACAGTAAATTAACAAGTCAAAGGAAAATGCAGAAATGTAAGGAGAGAATTTGATCTCAAATAATAAAAACGTACCTAACAGCAAAATAGCTACAGTGAAGTGGACAGGTTTTCCTGCAGCCAGGACTGGTTGTGTAGGGTACAGGATCTGACCCTGGCTGCTGGTGTGGTGCCCCTTGGCTCCTGTGGGGCCTGGGCAGAGTTTGGCTCAGCCCCACCCAGGCACACCTGCCTGCAGAGATGTGGGCAGGTGGAAAGGACAAGGGGAAGGCTAAAGAGAAGAAATCGCCTCATTTTCCACCAAGGCACAGAAAAAGGCATTTCCCCATGGCCCCACAGACTCCTGTGTGGGGCAGAGAATGGAGCCAGGGCTGGTGCTTCAGCCATCCCCAGTGGAGTCCCCACTCTGTGCAAGGGATCCACTTACTGTGTCAGGCACAGGCATTTGCTAAAGTGCATCTTGTTCCATGTGCTCCCCCAGCTGCTGCTCCTGCTGCTTATTCCAGCTGTGGAAGGTGGGCTCTGGGGCCCCTGGGGGCTCAGTCCAAGGGTCAGAACATGGTGCTGAAGTTCACACAGATGAGTTTCTAAAGACCCAACCCAAATCAGGTGGTATAAAGGAAACCAGAATAAAGTATGATGCTAAGGGAGTAAACACAGCAGAGGGGAAGTAAGGAGGAGCTGGACTACAGTAAAATGAACATGTGCATGTGGGTCTTGACTGGCCAGTTGCAAAAGCAGGCTACAGTGGGTCATAATAGGCAATTTTCATGTCCTTTGCTGTAGGCAATAAATCTTTTTTTTAGACTCCCTGGCACTCCATATGCCATAACATTTTGGTAGCAGGGAAAATCTGCTCCTTTCCACAGGGATGTGCAGCCCAGGAGGTTTGTAATAGCTGTGGAAGTTTGGCATTATGAAAGAAGGACAGAGAAAATGTTCACTGCTGCCATGGCTTTCTGGTAGCCTGGCAAGCAGCAGCCAGCTTGGCCTGGTGGGCTTTGGTGGCCTGAGGATCACAGCTCTTTCCATATCCTGTGAGCCTGACCTGCCCCAGCCATGCTTCCTCAGACCTGCACTATGTGGAGAGCCACTAAATGTAGGATCCAGATTTCTTCTGGGTCTTAAGAGCAGCTGGGAGAAACATGGAATATTTTTTTGAACTGCTATTAAAAGGAAAAACACAAACCAAGAGGACTTCATCACTTCTAGTGCACACTTAGCAGGATCATTGCCCACTCCTTGTTTTGATGTCCTGTTCAGATAATGACTGTGAGTCCCAAGAGAGAGAGCCATGCTCTGGTACTTGCACTTCACTTACAAGTGCACAGCTTTGCACAGGAACAAATGGGAGTGCCAGCCATGATGACACAAACACCCACTGAAACTGGTGCTCTCCTGGGCAAGGCTTTGATGCTGAACACTGTAGTCTTCCATTAACACCGTGCTGTCCTGTCCTGGGTGATCCCAGCCCCCAGGCTGTGCTTCCCTCCTCTCCTGCACTGTGGCACTAACTCCTGTCCATGCCCTTGTTGCTCCTCCAGGCTATGAGGGGATCTCTGACGCCCAGTGTGTATCTGAAGACATGGTCTCCAATGGAACAGATGAAAATGGATTCTTCCAGAACAGTGCCTTTGATCACTGCTTGAATCACATTCCTTCCATCTACACAGATACCTAAGAGCAGTGCTGGCCTTGTTTCCTTTATTATACCTATAACTGCGTATGTAATAACAAAGGTGTTGTTCAAGTACTTTTATTTAGTCTGTATCCCTATATGTGCTCATTTAAATGAACACCTCACATTTACCAAACCATTTTATACATGAATAGTCTGTATAAGATAATATTGGAACTTGTTCCTTTGCTGTGGCACTTTGAAATTCATGCTTTAAGGGAATAAGGAGCATTTCAAGCAGCTTGTTTTGTAAGTTCTCTCAGTAAAGTGTAAATGTAAGTTATATAATAAACTTGTAAAGAAGATGTTTTTCTTCTTGGAAAGTATGCTTCAATTTCAGAATGTTGTCCCCTTTAATCAGTTTTCATTTAACTCTTTCGTTCCGTCTTCTCTTTTTTCTTTTTTTTTTTTTTAAACTAAAAGGATTTTTTGAAATCAGAGACCTCATGTATATAAAGATCTACATTTGCTCAGCTGGTTTTGTATTTTCAGTTTTACAAGAAAGCATTAAAAACTGGAAACAAGTGTACTGTCATTTCTTAACACCATTGGGCTCCCTGATACCGCATTAACGTGCCCAAGGGGATTTTAACACCTCAGTCACTGTGACATTAAAACAGCCCATGTGTATGTGAAGAAATCCAAGGGGCTGCCAGTGGAACAGGGGTCCCCTGCAGTAGTTTGGTGCCTTGTCACTGTGGCTCTGGCCCCACTGGGCTGCACTTCCCAGCATAGTGATGATTCCTGGGACGGACACAAGGGGCCAGGGCCCCCCCAGTGTGTGCCAGGCTATTAGAGCTGAGCTCCTGAAAATGTCCCATGGCGCTCTGGGAGAACAGTAAGGAAAAACTAACTGGAGAAAAAAGAGTTCTCATTTACAAACCACTGCAAGTTGGGCTTAATAAGGACTGCCCAGAACCTGCATCAATCCATGCGTGTTTTCTTACAGAGTTACCCAGGCTGCCACAGGGCACCACTGAAAAGCCCAAGCTGGGTTGAACCCAGTCTGTGGCTCAGGATGGTACTTTCCTTTTTTGGTCTCCTCATTCCCCAGAAATGTGGGAGACAGCTCAAGTCCCACAGAGCCCCTGTGTCCCAGTCCCAGGACCCTGCAGGACCAGGATCCCCGTGCCTCTCCTCAGCCTCTGCAGCCTCTGCAAACACAGAAATTCCCCCCACACTGATGCTGAGTAACCACAGAACCTACTACATGGTGCACTTGTTTCTCCAGGGCCTGGTTGCACCTTGTTGTAGTGCATTTGAAGGGGCCTCTGTGTCCAATTTAGCCTTCTGTCCTCAAGAAATTTGAATGAAACTCAGACATTCAGGAAGTTTTAGTCACTACGGAAGAAGGTTCGTGGGGTTACGTGACCCGACCCCCCCTGTTTTAGTGACGGTTCCTCAAGCTCTCAAACAGCCAGTGCCAGCTGCAAACCCGTTAATTGTGGCTGAGCAGCCCTGGCAGCACTGACTCATCATTCCTCTCCTAGAACTGAAATGCACAAAGGCTCCAAACTCTGCTCTAAGCCTAAACACGTGGCTTTGTTTCTGATCATGGCCACATTTGGCTTTCTGTCCTGTTTATTTATTCTGATGCCTCATAGTTGGGGGTTTTTTTGGTCCCAGACATAAGTGGGCAGAACTCCCTCCCAGAACATTAAACAAGGAGGCAGGTAGCTAACAACTGCCAAGCAGGAAGAACTAGGGCTTCTGAAGGAAGACTTAGAACGTATCTGAAGCCCAACAAAGCTGTAATGTCTGAGACAAAAATCAAAATAATTCCCGTGCTGCAATTAGTTGGAAACACAAAAAGGAGACTATGTCTTAAAAACAAGATTAATTCAATTTCCTAAAAATTAAATAAGTTCTTCTAAAAACAACTTCTTTTTTTGGTTAAAAATATAAACCAACGAATCCTAAACATATTTGATCAATTACAAAAATTATTATGTCACAACAACCAGGCTGTTCAAAACCACACAATGATTCACAAAGGTTTGAGAAACTTAAAGCATAGCAGCTGGGGTGATGATTTAATTCCACAATCTCTGTGAATCAGGTTTTCTGTAAATTAAAAGGACAGATTCAGAGAAATGCAAAGGCACTTGTTTGAGTCTGTATAGTTTGGAAAGTTATCCATAATAAAGCCAGTAAAATACACAATAGCACAAGTTAATGGTTATTCATGTGCTGTGTACCTTATTATTTCCCTTTATTACATGTAAGTAGGGAAGTATCTCATGGAAGCTTTTCCTAAAGACACAAAGAAACCTTTCAATGGAATTTATTGCTTGGCAAGTTTCTCATTGTGGTGCTGTAAAAACCCCAACAACTAATATCTATAATAACTGAGGTAAGGCTTTATATATAATAGTAGAAAATTATTACCCTGTGGAATTAAAATGGAACTGCTGGTTCCAGTTGACTGTCAGGTACTTTTTCAATCTAAGCAACAGAATACAACTAATAAATTACAACACTACTTGATAAATAGCTACAAATCATTTCCCCAGTGAATGCAAACCCCGTTTACCCCCGTGCGTGTCCTCTGTGTATGCAGGACACTTTAGGAACAAATGAAATAGGATGACCTTCAGTGGCTGATCAAGCTGGGAGAGAGAAAATTAATTTCAAGCTGACACTGAAACAGCAAAGGCACTTCTCTGCACTCTCCACCAGCTGGGCTGGAATCCAAACATTCAACAGGACTTCAAACCTTTTAATATAATCAAGCTCAGGCTTTTCATTGTATAGAAAACCAAAATTGTTTTTCTGTTCCCATCCTGCTGCAGCACCTCACAAGCTACAGAAGAGATGGTCCTGGCGTGCTCCAGAGGGGCCTTTGCAGGTGAGCTGGTGAGATGTGCACACACAACCCCAGCATCGTTCAGGCTGGAAACACCTCCGTGATCATCGAGTCTACCGTGTGGCATTTAATGACAAAACACCACTCTGGTAATGCCCCCATTCCGATGGCAACAGGGCACAAGTTCAAGCCCAAAGACTCAGGTGTGCAGCAGGAATGGCTGCAGGCTGCTCAGGGCTCGGGTGTGCTCCCAGGGATAGGATACAGGAAAGGATACAGGCGCTGAGCACATTCTCAGATCATTTTCTCTTCCTTTGTGCACACCCAACAGCAGGAACAGCTGCTGCTTGTGGAAAGGCTCCCCTGTTTCCGAGACTGTCCTTTCAACTGGATACATTTTCTAAATGGTAGAAGTCCAAAAAGCCAAATTCCAGAGCACATTAAGAGCACCGGTTTGATACTGCAATAGCTCTAAGTTACGCAAGCAGTGCAAAAAAACCCCAGTGCTTAAAACAACAACCAAGTATGTGAAAATAAACAGTGACTGTAAATTGAATTTAAATTGCATAAGAGAAAAAGATTTCAATGGGTTTTGTTACGATCTTATTAAGACCTACACGATTTTAGTTCAGCTCTTCAGTAATGTATTTGTATTAAATTAGGTCAGTGCAACAGAAGATGAAAAAATAGCCAGCCTATATAATTTAATTCACTGACAGCACAAAGCCATTGGAATATTCCCTCCTGAGATAAGCCCTTCTGAGATCTGCAGAGTTACACTAAAAGCTCCTCTCTGCTTCAATTTCAAAGCAAACTGCAAACTCCCTGAGGTGATTTGGGAGTCCATGGCCCAGAGTAAGCAGGAGGGCTGTAGCCGTAGATTGTCACAGCCTTGCAAGGCTGCCTGTCTCTGCTCCATGGACTGAAAACCACTCAACCATGATGGTTTCTTTAAACCATCGAAACTGTACAAAGTCCCAATCTAGCTAAAGGCCTTAAAAGACTGAGCTTTCTACTGGATTCCTACTGAGATGAAATTTGCCCATTCCTTTGGCAAAACAATTTTTGTAGTGGTGATGAAGCCAGAAGAAAATAAAATAATTCTTCTGTGCAAATACAGATTTTCTGGCCAGCACCAGTAACTCTCATTCAAAACCAAGTGACTCAACTTTAAAAGTGCATTTCTGGCCCTGTGCTATACAGAAGTTCTCTTCATTTCATCAAGGACACCAAGAAACGCATGACACTAATTTTCAAAACTCTTACATGTTTAGACCTTGATTTCAGAGCTCTCCCTCCCTTCTGAGAGTCTGCAACCCTCCAGGTGTGTCTGTGTGGCAGACACTGGACTAGAATGAGCTGCTGGGCACAGGGACAATACAGAGATGTGGCCTGTGGAGACACTGGCCTGGGACTGGGCTGGGAAGGGAGCACACTGCGCTGCTTTTTTTGAGGATTAGACCCATCATCCCACACTTTATGACTGCCTTCATTTCAGAAGGGCAGCAGGACACCCTCATCCTCAGGGCAATAGTAACAGAAAGAGCCCCAGAGCAGCTCTTCCCCCCAGCACCTGGGATCAGTGTGTGGGGCACACAGCAGATCCAGGGTTTTCAGTAACTCAGGGAAGGCTTGCTGTCCATGAGTGGTCAGACTAGCACCCTGGCTTCCTCTCAGGAGAAGGAAAAGATGCCTCCAAAGGGGGTGTCAGTCTGTCCCAGGAAGGTATTGAAGAGCCACTGTCTCCACCGATGGACATCAAAATGCAGATAAAATAAACACCTCCCAGCACAGCTCCTGTGACAAGGAAGGCTGAGCCTGTGCTGTGCCAGTATCCCACATCCTTTCCTTTCCAATTAACACAATTAATGGTTAATTAATGGCTAGCACAATTAACTCTCTGAACACAGCATGCCCCACACAACGATCTGAGCAAATCTGGAGACCACTGGGACCAAAAGAAATCCCTCTCAACCAGAGTTTGCCTTGAGTAAGTGACATTGCTGAATTGCATTGGGCTGAGGAACAGATTTTTAAAGGTGTCTGAATGCATAAAAATGAAAAAAAAAGGGCTATGTGGTTTCAGTTGGTTTGTTTGCTTGTTTGTTTTTAACACAACTGCCTTAAATTGCTTTAATTTCATCTCCAGGATTTTATTTTCTTCTAAGAAATCCTCTTAGGTGTCTATTTGCATTTTTACCATATTTTCCAAATCTGGGCTAAGCTGCATTATGAGTTTTCTTTCCTATCTCTTTGAGTTGAGAATCACACATTTGCCTAAGGAATTCTCTGTGGAGCTGAAATCTGTTAGGATTATAAATACAGGCTGAGCTGGGAACAGGCCCTGGAAACTGCCATGAAGACCATGTACAGAAAACAGTGATTCTAGTCACACAAGATACCTGATACAGTTGGCAGGAAGGCAAAGCCAAACAAATGCAGGTTTACATTTTACTATTTAAAGAATAAAATATTCAACTTGAGTTCCATTAACACCTGTCAGGACTTTGGTACATACTCAAATCCGCATTTCTAATTTTACTGCTAAATAATCCCAAACTTGGCAGTTAAAATGTAAAGCAAAATACCCAAGCTAAACATCTGAAGCAAATTGTAGCTCTCTGGAAGAGCCCTTCTGCCGTGTAAATGAAGGTCATATGTACAAATGATTAGAAGCTTAAGGAAATATGTCTTCTGCTTTTCTAAATTGATAACATACATATTGCATTAATATTCCCACATCAATTATTGGACATGTTCCCTGCTGTAAGAAAAACGATTTTTTAAAAAAAATAATCCTGTGGAATAATATGCTAGCACAATTAACTCTTGCCACGCAGAGGGAAAAGAGGCTGATTTAATAAACTACATCCTGGAGAAGCAATGTGTCGGTCCCTGGAGGTGCCTAGGTGCACCCTGGTTTTGGGGGACAGTCTGTAAGATGCAGGAGTTGCCCTTTCCCTGATGGAAAAGGGCCAGGGGTGACAAGTCCTGGTGGGGATGGGGTGGGAGGAAGCAACTCAAATACTTCAGTTTTGGTGTTAAGGTTCTGGCAGCTGCACCAATAGCTAACCCAGGAACTCTGGTTATTTATCAACAGCAAAATAAACCCAACAAATGTTGACTCTTTAGAAGACTCTTAAAACAGTTGTTTTGTCTCTGTAAGGAGCAGCTCCTCCTTGGCAGTGGGCATGAGGCAAGGTGTGACCCCAACAGGAAGGGGAGAGGACCCCCAATTTCCAGGCTCCCATGATGGATGGGCTGCCCAGGCCCTGCCACAGCTCTCCCCAGTGAAGTCACGCTGCTGCTGGTGACTGTCACTCCTTTGGCTGCCACTAAATCATACCTGCCAAAAAGAACTTAATCCTAAAGGCTCATAAAAATACTTCTGAAACAGTTTTTCACCCTTTGAAGTGTACCAGATCTCACGAAATACCAAGTATTTTCCATAAATGTTCCCAGGCTAAAATACACCTAAAGACATCTATAGGGTCTCCAGGATGGTTCTCCTGGATAATGTATCCCATTATACCCTGAGCAGCCCCTGCATGTCTGGAAATCCCTCCTTTCCCAAGGGAGATGGTCTTGGCATGAGGGTGCTCTGTGCTCTGTGCTGAGGATGGCAGCACAGTCACCAATTCATCACAGCTGAAGCTGAGCACAGAGAACACAAAAATGCAAACAGTATTTATCAATTCTGACAGATTCCTTTATTTTCTGCTTTTTATTAGCTGACATAAAGTTAGGCACTTTTTTTGCCAGCGACAAAAGTTACTGGGGGGTGTGAATTATTTCCACTGAAAAATACTCCTATATTTTTATCAAGCATCAGAACTCTGTGACACATCACAGCTAAGTACAAATTATGGTGCCACGTCCCAATTTTGCAACTTGGTAGCTTCAAATCTCCTGTTTGCTTCTCCCAGTGGATAGAGGTGTGTGCAGACTTACAGGAAAGGCTACCAGGAATTGCTTCCCTGCTGAACACCACCTTCGCTGCACGTTTCCAGCCGACAGCCCCGGACTATTCTGATATTTCTCTTTCTCACAAGAGGGAGCTCCGGCTCTGGCATAACCCTATGAAAATGTCCTACCCAGGCCCTGCTGCCTCTGAAAACGCCCATCTCTTGTTCAAGGTCTGGCTTGCAGTTCTCCTTTTGCAGTTAAAAACTCATCAATAAGCACCTGAAAATCAACATGAATTTCAATGATGAAGCAAGCTGCCATTTTAATAAGTTTTCCAAGTGAGTTTGATGGTTTTGAACAGTGCCAGGATGCGTAGTGATTGTCTAAAAACCTTTTTTCCTCAAAACTCAGATGGGTGTTATGGCTGAGCAATGAAATCTGATCAGTCAGAAGTAATAAAACGGAGTTATAGAACAAGAATTCCAATAATCCTTACAATGTCCATTTTAGTATTTTTCTAATGCAAAGACCCCACAGCAAATCCCAGCTAAAGTAACAATTTGCACAGTTTAGTTTAACCCCCTCCCTTTAGCCAAGTCCAATCCTGCTTCTTACCCAGATTTATGGACGGGTGTGTGGTCAGCCAAACTGGTGCACCAGAGGGCCATGCTGGCACACCTTGGATTTTATTAATAATTTTAAGAAAAAAGTCCCTTCCCCCAAAAAATTCCTATTAGTAACACCTCTCCTTCCAAGCCCTCCTCCTTCCAGCCCAACCCAGGTGGCCGCACGCACAGTTTGGGGGCTTAAAAATAAGTTATTGCTACAGTCAAAAGCAGAGAGTTTATGTCAGGAACACTTCGGCACCCAGAAAACTGCGTTGGTCCGAAATGCGCAGTCGAGACTGCGTGTCCTTGGGCTCCCTCTGCTGATCCCAGAATTATTTACAGATCCAAACCCATGGAAGTGCACGGCCGCCACAACGATGTCACGAGTATCTCCAGTAATACAGAAAGGAATCCCCAGGCTGAACTGAAGGAAACAGAGCTCCTGTGGGGCAGGGAGCAGGGGGATACGCTGCCGGCTCCTGCTTTTTAGAGAACCCCAATCTGATGGGCCCCAAAGATGACCCAGGCAGGGGCCGATGCCCCGCACGAACCGCAGGCAGCAGTGCCCGGGGAAGAAGGTGCAAGGCACGGTGCCCTGTGCAGAACCCGCTGGATCAGGCACTGACAACGGCGCATCCCACAGGAATTGTCAGGCAAAGCATGGACGGGCTGCCAATCCTTCTGATTTATTCTGAACAACAGATCTGTCTTGAAAATACAGGTCTGCTAGGATTTTCTGTGACCAGCAGCCCAAAGAATCCCGTATTTGCCGAAGCCTGAGGTAAGGAAGGTGAGGGGCTGGGCAGTCGAAGAGCCCCGTCCTGCGCTCAGCCCCGCACACGAGCCGAGCGGCGGTAATTAAACACAGCACGGATCTGCGACAGAGTGTGAACAGAAATATAAAAAAGATTAAAAGGCGACTGTGGAAAGCTAGCGTGCTCCTCACATAATTAAAACAAGTTGTTCAAAGGCTGCTGCTCCCCTGCTAGCACAGAGGCTCGGGCAGGTTCGCAGGCTGGAGCATCCCTGCCTTGTGCTGAGCACAGCCCAGGGACCCTGCCAGCCCTGGCTCTGCCTCAGTTTCCCTGCACGTCACACATGTACACATGCTCACTCCCGACTTTAGAAAATGATTTTATATCCGTGGATTAAGGATTTCATATCCATGGATTAAGGGTCTAAAATTATCACACTGCCTTCCTATTCAGCTTGGCTTTGTTTAATTAAGACTATGATTAACTAAGAGAGGGAATATGAATTTGGTGCTGGCTAAAGGCTTCTTTATCCGACAATGATAAATTCTGCCTTTAAAAAGACCCACTTTGTTCACAAACTATGGTAAATACAAATGCAACAGTCTATTTAATAAAAAAATGGTTTTAGAAGTACTATTAGCACAACATAAAAGCTTTAGCCCTGCAATAGATTCCTTCTAATCCTATTTTATTTTTTCTAAACGTTATATGCTATTTCTGTGGAACATTTATTATACAATAAATACAGACTATCTCACTGCAGCAATATTTCCCAACTGGCATTTATATTATGCAGTATCAAACACTACTATCAATATAAATACATTTTTCCATATCATGTAAGAAAAACATTCATTTAAAGGAACTTTTAAAATATTTTTCTCTTTTTCTCAATAAAACTAATACCCTACTTCCTTTCTCAAATGCATTTTAAACACCCAGCAGATTCCAACAGTTACAAGTTAAACATTTGAAAATGACAGAATTCACCATTGCTCTAAACGTAAGAATATAAAAACCACATGTCGACATCTAAATAAAAACTGTCAAATGTTGAACTTTTTGCCAAAGTGGTTCTAGCAGTTATAGAAAATCAAAGTTTATAGAAATGGGTAGAACTTGTATTGGGGGAAAAAAAAAAAAAAAGGAAGTTCTGCAGCTCATATTGAGTCACTTTATTTCCCTCTCAATTTGAAATTTTAGGGAAAGGCTCAGCTGGCTGCTTGCATGTGACGAAGCAGCTACCTGAATTCCAGTCAGCTCCGAGCTGATGTTCCAGTGTATTTTAGCCAGAAAAAACTCCCTGGCCCACACTTTGTGTGCCTACCCCAGCAGTTTGCAGCAGTGCCCAGGCTGTATCCGAACTGACAGCCCTGATGTGAGCTGGCTGCTCCAGCACTGCCTGTGCTCCCAGCATACTCTGATCCATGGAAACTGCCCCAGCAGCTGCAGGCCCAGGTAGAGCTGCAGCGTGGCCAAGCAAATTGCACCGCTGTTTACTTAATGATGCAATGAAAATCAAAGGAAAACTGGCAAATCCAGATGTGTTATGCTGGGAAATTATTTTCTAGTATGGCTGAAAGTACCTCAATTTTTATTTAGGGGTTACATTGGTGAAAACAGCTGCTCCCTAGGAGCAATCACCAAACCTGCCTGGACCCCTCTGTGGCTTTGTAAGTGGCACAGCCTGTTGTGCTGGGCCTTCATTTTTTGCTTTACCTGAGGTAGAAAATCATCTGCAGGGAATATCAATAGAAAAAGCTGGCAGAGTTGAAGTATCCTTTGAAACACAGCTACCACCTCTCTGCCATTGGAGCCACTGGCCTTTTTTATAGGAAGAAGGAAAAAAGAGGCTGAAATGCACAGGTAGGTGATGGATTTGAATGCTCGGCTTTCAGGACTAGATTTCTTCATGCATTTTCCCATCTTGCAAGCTGGCTTGGACTTGAGTGCACAATGAGCAACAGGAGGCAGCGCCAAGCATTTCCCTTCCAACCACCATCCTGTGACAGCAGCACTCAATATTTGCACTGGAATTCAGTATTACAGCAACAATGGAAAAAACCTCGTCAGAGAACAAATTAGCCTAACCAGAGAAATGTCCCTGACCCATTCACTGCACCAAAACAGCACAACTTTCCCTCTGATCCTCTGCATACCCAGTCCTCCTATGAAATCTTGTTTGAAAATCAGCCCAAGTGAGACCCTGAAGTTCTGATGCTGATGTTTTTCCCTTGAATTGCTGAGCAAAGTAGTTGCTTTACGGAAAGTGGTGGAGCAGAGATGAAATCAACCACAGAGACAAATTATTTCTAGTGAGAGAAGTAATTAAAATTGTGAATGTACCTTACTGCACATGTGCACTTCTGTATTTATGTTCCTTTTTGTAGCATCTAAAAATTACGTCTGCCACATGTATCTTAAAATTAAATGCTGCATTATTTCTCCAAAAGAAACCATAAAGGTCTTTTGTAAATAATTTTATCTACTGTTTAGCATTTTACAGTCTTGCTGTGTTATACTTTTATTGTTTTACAAGTGTTAGTGTTCTCTGGTGAGAAATGCTGTAAAAACAGAGAAATTGAAATCATTTTTTTCATCTCATGGATTTATAATAAACAGGGGACTCAACAGACAGTTCCTCAAGCTGGAAGCCATTTGGTTTGTGTCAGGGGAAACACTGGGTAATCAGGACACCCTGCTGCTCTGCACTGGCTAAACTAAAGGAAACACACACAAAGTTCCCTCTATATATGGGATTTTACAGCTAAGGCAGCTTAGCAGATTGCCCAGTGCTCCCCCAAACCTCCTAGCTGAGCCTTTAGGGATCCTGTCCCAGGAGAACAAGGGCAACGTGCCTGGAAAAAAGCAATTCTCAGCTCTGGGCATTTGCTCCCAAAGTCTGCAATTGTTTGGAAGTCAGTCTGGCTCTGCCCCATCCTGCACTGGCTCTGCCATGGGATTTGCCAGGACTCTGTGACATCCCTCCCCTCGCCCAGGATGGTCCAGGTTGAACAGTTCAGGGCACTGAACAAGCTCCTGGCACAAAATCCCGCTCCCAGTCTCATGGAGGTGTAAGACACTTGGTCTCAGCTCAGTGTCAGCTAAATTAATTTTCACTTTTTCATGCACTTCTAGAGTACTTCAGTCCTAGGCTTTTCTTTTATTTAAAAAGCAACAGACACTTCCATTTATGAACAGCAGTTCCTTTCCCTGGTATTTCTGGCATTTCTGTATGCTGTCCACAGTCAGATGGCTTCCTACTGTTATTTCATCTTTTATTTTCTCATTTCCTCTGGGGTTTTTTTTCTCCTTTCCCATTGTAAAGCCACCTACAGGGCCCTAATATTGCTTCACCTTTGGGGCATTTTCTGCCTCTAAGGTGATGGTGGTTTAAGCTGTACATCAGCAGCAAATGTTGCTCTCTGAATTGTTCATAGACTCTAAACAATGCCTTTAGTAGGAGCATGAGTTTTGTTATTAGCACTTTTAAGGTTCATTGGGCCAGTCACAGTGAACAAAACCAAAAAAACCCGAAAAACCTCACAGTCCATATCTGGGGTGAAGGATACCTGGAGATACCTGGACATCCCGCTTGGGGACACTCATTAACAACCAAAAAAGCACATTTTAATTTTGGAAGGCTTTTCTTCCCTTACTGGATCATCTTGTAGTGAATGCATTTGGTGAGACATCTGCCTTGCCTGGGGGCAAGGAGCAGCAGACCAGGGGGCAGAGGAAGGCTCCTTCCCAAACCCAGGGCCCAGCACACCAGGACAAGCATATGAGGGACAAGGATTTGGGTAGAGAGCCTGAGGCACAGCCCCAAGCTAGGATTCATTTTTAATCTGGGTCTTTGAAAATCATGCCTAGTCACTATGCTGCCACAGGGGGATACATCCCCCCTCTCTCAGCAGCACATATTTTCCAACATTTCATCAACTTCTTTCTGAAATAGAAACTGTCATTTTTTATATGATTTCTCCCAGTATTGTTAATGAATTACCAACAGTGATGTGGTATTTTACCAGTTATGGTGCTCATTACTAAAGATTTCAGCTCTCATTTTCAACTGCCTGCTTATGTTTATTTAATTAAAAATATGATTGATTTCAGAGCAATACTTGTTAAATGTTATTTTCCAATTCACTTTTAGATATTTTTCTAATGAAAACCACATTACATTCATGGTGTGCACTACAGCATTTGCTTATCCCATACAATATACTACATTTACTTCACATTCATAGTATTTAGTCTTTGCGTGGCCCTTACCTGAAGCAGAGGTGACATTTTGGAAGGTTAAAAACTTTTAATGTAAAGAAGTCTCCTACTCTACACCAGCAGATTTGTGAAGGTTTTAGTGAGAAATAGGTAACACTGCAGAGATTGCTTTTCCACATACAACTACTATTAATATAGACAGTAACTATTAACATAATGAACTGCTTCAGATTACCTCGCCACATCTTTAAACAAACACTTAAAAATAACAGGTAAAGTCATTCACTATTCAAAATATCAAAAATAGCAAATTTTGAATGCTCATCTGAGAAAGGATTGCCATGGGGGGTAATGAAAGAGGCAATTAAAGGTAATGCAAAGACACATGGAGGAAAAAAGGGTTGCAGAAATGTGGAAGGAAGCCAGGAACTGGTATGTGGGTGTTTATGATGTCTAGCTAACAGCTTTCTTTAATGAATATACTATTAGACAACATTTAAGCACAATAATAGCTGTATGTCAGAAATTATCCTAAATTCAATTGCTTCAGATCTAGCTAGTTAATATTAATTTAAGGCCAAAACAGCGATGCAAGAGAAGTTGTGGGAAAATAAACAATATTGCTAAAGATA
Source organism: Brachypodius melanocephalos (assembly GCA_013398615.1). Classification (NCBI taxonomy): domain Eukaryota; kingdom Metazoa; phylum Chordata; class Aves; order Passeriformes; family Pycnonotidae; genus Brachypodius; species Brachypodius melanocephalos. Next base: position 14,303,481 of record VZSR01000245.1, on the reverse strand, counting down.
CTTTAGTTCTATGATACTCCTCTAAGTTTCTCCTCACTGGAGAGTCTTTGAAACAGTCAGAAATACAATATGACAGCATAGAAATGCTGCTGTCAGACCTTGCTCCTCCGAGCAGAAAGTAAAAGACACAAAGACACCTTGAAAAAGGTGACAGATGCATTTGATACTTGTGCCTGTTTTCACACTGCTTCTCCAACTACCTCAGCAATAATCACTAGACCAAGTAAAGCCTTACAAGTGCTAGAACTGGAAGGTATAGAAACCAAAAGGGAAGGGAAGACAGTTTATGTCCTCCAGGCAGAGTTAAATCCTGACAGATTAAATTGGAGTGAAAACATCTTGTCAATTAATTAGTGCCTTTATTATCTTAACTGACACTCTGCAGGCCCTGAAGGTTCCTAGCTTTTAAACACCAAAACTGAAAAGTGAAGCTCCTCCCTGAAAACCCAGTGGGCAAATTCAGAGGAGAAAATGTGATCTGAGATAAAGCAGCAGAAGCTGCTGAGCTGATTGATTGGGAAAGGAAGGGACAGTCAGGATGTGGAGGGGCTGGAAGGAGTGGGATGTGCCAGAGGAGTCCTAGCTCATCATGGGAAGCTCAAAGCAGCCCTGCTGGGGAAGGAAGGAGGGTGGGAAAGAAAATTGGAGCAACTGGAGTGAGCCAGAACAAGCAGAAAGGCAAGATCTGAATGTGAATTGTCCAAAACCTGCAGGTAACAGAATTAACACTGAGCCATACTGTGCATGATTGGAAGTACAAGAGCCAGTGTAGCAGCAAGAAAGATACTCCTGCAAAGTGGGCATCTGAGGAACCATCCAGAACATCCCTGCTTCCCAGCCAGCCTGCAGCAGAGGGCCCTGAGCTAAGACTAGGGATTGGGGCTCTTAAAGTTTCTTTAGACACAAGCCAAGTTTGCTTAAGTTTATTCAGAATGTGCACAAAATGCACCCAACTCCATAACCCCCCAGAAAAGAAAAGGCAGGTTCTGCAGGGAGCTTTTCAGAATATTACACTCTCCTTCTGTGTTTGTGTTGAACTAATTCCCAGTTTGGTGCTGGGGAAATTGAGCTGCTGGAAAGACAACCTTTCTTACAAGAAATACAACTAAAATCTCAACCATTTATTTTTCAGCAATTACATCATGGTACTTCAAAAGAAAGTAAGAAAGATGAATTTTAATCTTAAGGTCTTGGCTGGCTTGTATTCTTCCTCACCAGAAATTTCAACAGAAGTGATTCCTCATGGGCTGTTGGATGTGTCAGGAGGGGAGAGCAGCCAGATCCTGGCTGGCAGTGATGCTCCCCTCCCCACGGCTGACGGCAATTTGCCCCATGCTCAGCAATTCTGGGCCTCTAAAATGAAATGAATCAGCTGCAAAACTGATTTAATAAACTGGATGAACCAGGCTTAGGGCTGCACAGACACCAGCAGCTCCAGCAGAGTCACCAAGTGATGACAATGCTGGTAACAGGCTGAGAACTGAATGGGATGCAAGAAAAAGATGCACAGAGATGTGGGTTCTTTGCTGGTACCAGTTCTCCCTGAGATAAGTACTTTAGATACAGTATTGGTGTTTGGAGCCAGGGAAAAGCAAGAACACAATCAAAAGCTGCCCCAAATGGCTGCAATGCTGTGAGAAGCTTGGGGAGAATGGTGGGAAAAGAGACAGAGAAGCCTCACCAAGGGAAAAGCCCAAGGGGTGAATCCAAAAATACAGAGAAATGCAGTATCAGTTCTCTGACCAAGGCTGGTTACTGTGTGCCTGCTGCCACGAAGAGCAAATGAACTGATTAGCATTAAAAACAAACTGATGAACAACCCTAAGGAAACCTTAGCTCCTTCTTCCCAAAGCAGACTCCAGTGATCTACATGCAGAACAAAGCCCAAAGTGATATCCAGGCAGGCAAAGAGCTGCCCTGGCTCTCAGCATCCTGCTGGGATTTCTATCTGTTTCCAGTTCCTTTCTTCAGTCTTCTGCTGGCTTTGTTCATTTTGCCAATATCATTTTTTAGAGCAAAAGGATGGTGGTGTTGCAGCTGTGGCTTAACTGAGTCTTAGATTTGCTCTCAGTGCACACTACTGTAACACAAATAAACTATTATAATGATATGTAAGTGTCTTATGGATGATCAATTCCTGGCCACAGATGAGGTGCAAATCTCCATTTTCAGGCTTCCAGATTTCTTCACAGTATCTGGTAACACTGAGTGATGCAATTGTCTCGCCTTCAATATCCCAGAGGGACAATCTCTAGAAAGCCCACAACTAACTCCACTTTTTTATCATCTGAAAGGGGTTTTGTTTTCTGTTTTGTGGGGTTTTTACTAAACCTAATGGAGAGCTGGGCACATAAGCAGGATATGCATAAAGGTTGGGCTGCACAATGATATAAAAACGTCAGAAGCTCAAAGAAGCTTCAGTACATTCAATATCTGAGCCTGGGCTGGTTCAGTGTCTGGTACAGTTGTTACACAAGCAAACAGCCAAGTGTAAACATTAAGCTGTGAAGTGTCTCACTACTTGCCAGGTCTTCCCACTATGCACGGGTTTGCATTACAGAACATTAAATTACAGTGTTTTGACTAGAACCAGCTTTTTCCTTTCAGCCAAGCAGAAAAGTAACAGAGTAATTAAAAAAGTAATGAAAACTCAGTAAAAATTCCTTAAACCAAGGACCCACATTCAGCTGTGATTTCGAAGAGCACATGTCAAGGAAGACTCCTGCTAACTGTCATTTAGCAGGCCATTAAAAAGTTTCAAAAATGAAATAAAAGCTGATCCAACTTATGAGGTTTATTCTTTTTTCTGAATTTTTAACTATCTTTTCTATATGGAGCACAAGTAGAAAGCACAAAACACAGTCAAAGTAGTAACTTAGAGAATTTCATCCTGTGGCTTACAAAGTTATTTTATGCAAAAAGCCAGGTTGAAGAATTTGCCCAGCCAGGATATGTAGGTGGCAGAATTCAGGCCCAAGGCTTTGGAATATTGATTACACGTACAGGTAGCTGCTTTGCAGGACAATCTTCCTAGGAAATGTGGCTGATATTTCAGTATGCCAGACTCTGCATTGAAAAGCAGTGAAGAAAGCTTCCTTTCATGCCATTGGGAGGTGCTGAAAAGATGATGGTAATTTAAACCATCAACACAAAATGTATCCAGCCTTATGCAGATAGTCATGTGAATTTACTTCTGCTGTCAAAATTTGTTTTTAAAATAAGCCTTGACTTAGGATAGCATGTAAAATAACATTTTAGACTTAACTTTTAAGCAGTAATTGAAGTCCTATTCCTCATTTGCAGTCAGTCACAGTACTTCAAAACATTAATTTAGTCTAGTGTTTCTTTCTTTTATGGGAATTTATAAAATATTATATAGGAGAAACACAACAATCAGGCTTAGCCAAGAATACAAAGGGCTTTTAGGTCCTCTAATGAGTTGTGTAAGAACAGTGTACTGCAAAAAAGCCTGCATGTCATACATCTCTCCCTCATTGTAAAACATTGTTCTTAACTTTTACTGCAGCCAAAACAACTTCATCTTTTTAATTAAAAAGAAAGCTATCAAATTTCACTATGCTTGTGCAGGATGAATAAGTTCTGGGTTCTTGAAATCACCCTGCAACTCTGGTGAACTGAAAGAGTCAGGAGTGCAGGAGTACAGAAAGGACAGCATGAGCACAGCCACTCTGGTGGTCACTGGTGCCGGCTGATGCTTTCTCACATGTCACAAAGTCTCAACATAAAATATTACGTAAAAAAATACACAAATCTCACCTTTTCTGGAAGAGCAAGCACCATTCTATTCCCTTCATCCCAGAGTTCCTGGAGGAGAGTGCTATGTCCTCAGCACACAGCCCCTGCCTGCCTTCCCCTGCCAGTGCTGAGCATCACTGGGGATGTGGAGCTGACTTTGGCCTTTAGGCATTATTAGGGCACAAAAGGAGCACAAAAAGATGCTCTACTCTCACAACACGGCAGAGCTGCCCAGCTTCAGGTAACAAAGCCACCTCAGTGTTAAATACTTCATGCTTAAGATGCCTCAGCTATCTGGGACAGGACAGAGAAGTGGCATAAAATAAACAGGATGTGTTTAGGACCTTAAAACTCCAATTCTAGTAACCACCAAATAAAGAATAATTTCAGGGTTTGGGTTTGTATGTGTCCTTAGAAAATGTGAATTTCTGCCCATTTTGTTGTGATCTGCTCTGTTTTGACTAAGTGATCAGTTTTAAGATTAAGCAGGTCAGTCTGAAGATACCGACAGACTATTCCAAGAAAATGCTATTTCAGTCACTGCAGTGAACAGCCTTTTCTAGCAGGGCTGGCCTCAAACACTGCATACTTGTAACAGGCAAAATCCCACCATTAAGAGGTTTAGTCCAGCTCTGATTGTCAAAAACTGTCAATCACAAAGGCTGTTTCTCCACCATTCACAGAATTAACAATGAATATACTTTTTGACATGCTAAATGAGATTCTGAGACACTTTACAAGACTTGGCTCAAAAGTGCTACCTCAAGAAATATAGAATGCCAACAATGTTGACACTGTATGACAAATTATATGTTCCTTAATATACTGTGTCACTCCATTCAGTTTTATAATTGGCGCCGACTGTAGCTGAAATCTGATCCAAAGTATACAGAATTAACCGGCATTTGTTTTGTCCCTCAGCATTTTCCAGGCTACCGATCTTGGTAAATATTTACTTAACAGGGTGGCATACTAATTTTTCCCATAAAATATACATGTCCATATTAATGATATAGTTATTCTTTTTCTGTCAGATGATGGGCTAGCTGTGTACAGCCAGCACAGACTGCAAGTGATGCCTATAGACTACAAGCAAAGAAAACCTATATAATAAAGATTTTTGTACCCTTTGACTTCTGCCCACTTCATTAAAAACACTGAAATTACAGAGATTAATAGCCAGCCCATATCTGCCAGCAGAAAGATTTTCAAGGAACTACTGTTCCAGGGGGAAGCACCGTCAGCACTAAGTCCAGGGTCACACCAGTTAAACTCCTATTCAATGCCCTGTTCTCATGTCCTGGATATTGATGTGTAATAGCTCCTGTGGTCCTCTCCCTGTTATTTTATCCAATTCCTACTGAAATAATTCCATCTTTTGCCACCCAACAGCATGCACCCTAGGGTCTCCTGGCTTTTTGCAACTGAGTTTGTTTTGCATCTGCTGGTTCCTTGGTGATTAGGGTTCTGCAAATCTCTTGTTACATCCATTCCCACATCTCCGAGGGCTCAAGTCCTAACCAGCTCAATCCCTCCTAGCATGGAAACATCCACTTTACACTGCCTGCCTCTCTTGTCTCCAGCTCCCTCTGCTTCGGGAAGACTTACAGGGATGGGCAACAAAGTGCTGAAAACTCCCACGGATGCTGGGGGGATCTGAAGTCAGGACACCATCTCCTCACCCCATCTTCATTCCCTTTCCCCAAATCAATCCACATCTGGACACAAATGACTCACTAATCCTATTAGAAAACAGCATTTCAGACCTGTGTTGTAGTCCAAGCTCCATCTGCATTCACAGCAATGTAATTCAGGACTGACCCAGATTTAGAATAGATAAAACAGTGATGTAATGCTAATATGAGCTAAGAATTATATCCTCATATGTATATATACCCAAATAAATACATAAAATACATACATTTCTTGGAGAACATTGCAGACTCCTCCCATAGCCTCTCAGTAGCAAAATCAAAGCATGTAGTTTGCACTTTTCTGGAACATTAAAACACCATTTCCTTCTTAGCAGAAGAAATTCAGACTATGGTTGGCTTTATTTTCCCCAGAGCTGCTCAGAGTCATTGTGGCAATTTTCAGAAGTCTTGGAAGCACAGAGCTCTCCCTGGCACACCAAGCAGCATCAGTGCTCACAGGTTTGTGTTTGGACATGACTTTTAGAACCATTTCCAAGGATTTTTTAACTGGGCCTGAGGATGTGCCAAACAAGTGAAACTTATTATAGACTCAAGCTCCTAGCATGAGAATTATTTGAAAAGAGAGAAAATCTGCACTGCTTTTAATTTACAAGGAACAGAAACAGCCCCAATTTTGATTGCAGATATTTTCAGGAATTAGAATTATTTTATATATATATATAACTATATATAACCTCTAAATTATGTTGGTCTTGTCAATGCAAATGTTTCTTAAGCATCATTTGCTAAGTCAATGCGTTCTTACTTTCTCAACTCTTTCCCATACAGTTATTTATCAGTTCACACATTTTCTTGGTGCCAAATGCAGTAACATTTTGTGCAGCAGCACACAATGAACACCAGAAAGGCAGGGATTATCCAGACTGGATTATGTGACACCCATCATGTGCATCAAGCCTCTTCCAGGATATCTACCCTCACATTAAAGAACCAGTGGAAGATTCCTGAGCTGTGCTGAATGCTCACCTCATTCCTACAGCCACACTATGCCATCACTATCTTTATTTATTTTTTATCATAATCACTTGGGCCTCTGGGTAATTGGAACAATTAGGGTGATTAATTGCATGTTTGTAATAAAAACAGAAGACCAGGGAGGGTTACATTACAAGCTAAATATTTTCAGAAAACTCTATCAGCTGGTAGACATAACAAATGCGATCAGTTCAATGCAACATGAAGCTGAGCACATTGTGCAAACTGGTTTGCTCTGGAACTCGAATCTCCTCAAAAGAAGCCAAAGTGTTTAAAAAAATAAACGGAGTCAGAGTGCACAGGGGGAAAAGAAATATTGACATGTGAGGCTGCTGTACTTCTAACATAAAGAAACATTGTTTTCCCTTCGGTCCTTTTATTGTCTAAATAGAAAGTGCAAAGCAGGGGGAAAGCGCACAACAAGGCAGAGTGCACGAGTGAAGGTCAGGAGCTTGTGCTTGGAAGCAATGAGTTACACTGAAAGGAAAATTGGAAAAGCACCCAGCGGGGTACCTACAGAACCAACACATTCCTCACTGACAGCAAGAGGGCAAACTAACCTGCCTGCCACTGCACTCAAACACCAAGGGCTTTGGAGAGGGAGGTCAAACCCAAGAACAGAAGATACTCCCACTGAAAGTTTCATTTGTTGAATCTTCTCTTACCAATCTGGGCTCTCGTCTTCTCCTCAACAAGATGCTACTGAGAGACAGCCTCAACCCACGCCTCTTGCTGGATTTCCTTGCAACAACCTGGTCTCCAAAGACCCACTTTAACTAAATGGGGCGTGAACGCTCACTTACACACACTTCCCCAAGGAGAAACAGGAGTCAAGAACAGGCACTGCCCACCCCTGCCATGAAAACTGTGCCAGTATGGCAAAATGCCAAATTGCCTGTTAGGGAGGGGATCTCCCACAGCAATGCCAGATATGGCTCAGCTATGACAATGTCATTATCGTGGCCATCGCCTTCCTGCCTGTCTCCTGAAGAATGTGACCACTGCCAGTGTTGTGCAGCTCAGGTGTGCCCTACAGGAAGGGGCAGGGCTCACAAGGCAGGGGATGGCTGCACACCAAGGCAGGCAGAGCCCTGACAGCTCAGGAGCCACAGCTCTGAGAGCCACACATCACCAGCAGAGAGATGCCTGTCCCCTGTTCCAAACCAGTCTTGGACAGCAGTGACTCTCCAGGATCTGGACCATGGTGCTCCTCAGTTCAGTCTTATCTTTGGCTGAGACTTCACCAGGCTCCTCTGTGAGGTGCACTACCAAATTTCCACATAAATAAAAAGCCAGCTTCTTATATTGCCCACACTCCCACATACCTGCCTGGTTACATGGAGAAAGTGAATAGTGAAAGGTTTTATGTTCCACTTGTATGATTGGAGACTTTGTTCTTTAACACAAGCACAGGGTCACAGGGCAGGAACAGGGTGTTTTCTTTCCAGTCAGCATGGACCTGACATTTATTACATGAGGGTTTTGTTCTATTTGTTTTAAGTCAATTACATTTTAACTCTGTTCAACAATGCTGGAAAACCTGACAAAATATTCCAGAGTGTTTAATCAGCATGAATGGACAAACGTCCAAAAGTTAAAATAGGAGCATATTGCAGTTTGTTCTTTATACCAGTAGGTCTTTCTTGTTCCAGTCCCTGACAAGCATTTGTGTCTCTGCCTTTGGGAAATCTCTCTTAAACATTCCTCTTTAGTTGGGAAAAGTCTTTTCAGAGAAATGCCAATGTTTCTTGTAATTAATTATTAAAGAAATTGGCTTTTATTTTCAGTTTAACTGTGAATTTTTTGTCAGGATAATTAAAGTCCTCACCTGCTTAAGAGAATAAGCAACATGAATCTGTAAGAGGAGTGGAGGGCAGTGGAGGAGTGCTGAGCTACACATTACCAGTATTTCTGTACATACCCTTCAGAAAGGGCCTGTATTTTCTGTATATGTTTTCAGGTGTCATCACATTCAAGTGAAACAAACAAACATTATTTTCCCAACCAGGACACTAAAACCAGCCTCTGAAACATGAGCTTAATTATGTAAATATACAGTCCCTATCCACACAGGTACTATTCACTGAGGACACATCACTTTGTGGAGAATTAACTTGTGTTTTCTGAGAGCTAGCCTGTGTTTTCTCTCTCTAAAAGGAACATCTTGCACATAACTCCAAAAGGAACTAAACTCACGGGATGAAACACTGGCCCTCCAAATGCAGTAATTTGCTTTGCAAGTTTCTGGTTTCTTCACCAAATTTATTTCTCTCAGCTGTGGCTCTCATTTAGTCAGATGTAAAAGATTTGTAGTCAAGGGAAGAAAGTCTTGTGTCTGGTATGGATGAAGTCAATCTTGTAGGACTACTGCGCTTGAATGTATCAGAAGACATAAAGTAGGAAATCACACTTGAAATACATTGAGTTGAGAAGTGAACTGTGGCCAACACTAAATACATTTGTGTGACTGCTACAAGGTCCCCATGGGGTCTTTGTGGGCTCTGAGTCCTATTTTCTCTGGTTTTCCCTGCTGAGATCCCACTACACTGTGATACATTCTAGCTCTGTTTCTGCAAAGATTCTTAATTTCCTCATTCTCTCACTCAACTTTGAAAACAGAATTCCTTTTTCTGGGAAGGGAGGTTTCTACTCTAGGAGAAAAAAAAAATTGAAACTGCCTCTAATTATAACCTGCTGCTCTAGAACACTAGCACAAGGGACACCACACACACCAAGTCTGTACACAGGCTGTGCTTCCACAAGTTTCTATCATTTAAACAGCTCTTAAGCATCATCATTTTTCTGCAAACATTGCAAGTCCAAAAAAGGTTAAGACCATTGGTCTGACAAAACCAGGACAAGAAGAGAATTAACTGCCTGACTTTACTCAGTAGGACTGAGGTCAGGTATTGAACAAAGCCTTCCTGACTCAGCTTCAACTACTGCAGCACCCTGCCTCATGAATCACCCACTAAGAGCTAGCTTATTTAACATCTACTTAGAATCTGTATGATTTAAACACTGTAATAATCACTAATCAATTTGACAAGCTTGAGCTTAGAGGGGGAAAGCCTGAAACTTGGTATAAAAATATCTTTGACCAATTCTTTTCCTACAGTTATGCAAAGAAGTTAATTTCTTTATATTGCTATATAAATATATGTAACTCTCATGCAGAGAGGTCCTCAAAAACAGAGACTTGAACTGAAGGTAACACAATCATACTGAAACAAATGGACAGTCTTGAAGGCACAGCACTCTCCTGCTTGCAGTGCTCTTTCTTATAGCACTGGGTCCTTTCAGCAGGCAGATTGAAAATTGCTTACCCCAGAAGGCACGTGCCTTCTTGAGCGCCAGTCCTTTCTGTGTCTCCAAGAGCAGTTTGGATTATCTATTGCATGAAACACATACTTCACCTCTATTTCTTCAACATAACCCACCTGCACATTTTCTAGAGAAACTTGCTTACTTGGTTTAGACTTAGAGTAATGGAAAATTCACACCACCCTGTTGGCAATCTGTTCCCGTGGTTAACTCTCTTCCTCTAAAATTTCACTTTTGAACTTGGAAACTGGTGTCAACAAACCAAATTTGTTTAGCCGGTATGAAGCACCGTAAATACATAAACTGGTCTGAAAGAGCCAGATTTCATTTGACCTTGAAGCTTAGACTGAAGTTCAACATGAATCAGCACAAGTCTCATTAGGGATAAACGTCCATTACAGCTAAGTTTAGGTCCAAGGAATCCAAAGCCATGAATAACTGCGTTGAATTACTTAAAAATTAAAAATATTCTAGGTTAAGTCTTAAATGTTTTCCTTTCCTGTTTTTATGCTACAGGTTAGGTGGGGTTTATATTTAAACTTCTCAAATCGAAATAATAGTCTGAAACCAAGAACTTTTTAAATGGGTGTCAAATGTAAAGCTGTATCCAGTACGGGTAATGTCTTTTGGGCTTAATTTATACCGTGCAAGTCGATACCGTAAACGCTGTCCAAAGCTTGGTTTTAACTGGAGTTAGCACTCACTGCCATCCTGCCACCATCACTAGCTTGGCCTGGGTGCACCCCTTCCTCGGAGCAGTGTCAGAGGGCTGGTTACCAAACACCAAGGGACCGCGGGATAACCTTCCCCATGGAAATCTTCCTCTCAGCACCGCCAAGGCTGTCGAATAACGGAATACTCCGAGTTGGAAGCGGCCCACAAGGACCATGGAGCGCGGTCCTGAAGGGCCTGGCCCACGCAGGGACAGAGCCCCATCCTTGGAGCCGGCAGCAGCCGGCTCTGAGCAGGAGCTCACAGCAGGGCAGGGTGCGAACCAGCAGCTCCGCCCCAGCACGAAGCCATCGCTGGGCTCTACCCGAACCTCTGCCCACACTGAGGAACTCCGCACCACGCCTGGCTACCGCGGCAGCAAAACTCCACGGGACCTACGAGTCAACCCTCGAGCCTGTACCTGTTTGCCCAGCGGTGTGAAAGAACAGTCCCTCGCCGCAGAGCCGAGGCAGGGCCCGAGCCCCGCAGGGAGCGCGGGCAGGGCGCGGGGAGCGGCCGTGCCCTCATGAGGCGGCAGCGCCATGGCCGCGGCCTGCAGAGCGGGGGGCCGGCCCCGCTCCCTCTTCCTCGCAAGTCGCTCCCCAAACTCCAAGGAAATTAATCGGGTTTTAATTTTCCGTCTCCCTCCACAGCGTTCCCTTGGTGTGCGCCAGGTGCTGTGCATTGTAAGGTGAAAATTATTATTCCTCTTAATTTTTTTTTAAATTTTTTTTTTTTAATTTGGCTGTCTGATTCATTTGTTGCAGCGGCCATGAGAAAAATACCGTGAGGTGTTTTGAGGGCAAACAACGCGCAGCTCCCGGCTGGGAGTGCGAGGAAGGTGAGCCAGGCGGGTGTGGGCTCTGCACATCCATGGAAAGCTGTGGGCACTGAGGGCTCCAGCCTCTGAGTGCCTTTGGAGACAGGCAGAAAGGATTTGTAATCCCAGGACTCAGGAAGGTCGGGAAGAAAAGAAGACATTTCACAACATGAGGCGCTCCACGAGAAAGGGGATGTAAAAAATCAGCCATCTGCAGGTACACGAGGCTTTTGAATTTCTGGAATTTAAGTGTATATTTACTGTTGGAAGAGCATGAGAAACAGTCGATTTGCACCTTGATCAAAAGAATACATTTCTTAATGGAAAACAGCCTTTTGTAAAAAAAAAAAAAAAATGTTAAGGTTCTCCCAAAGAACTATGTATATGACTGTTATTTAAACCACATTCTCTGGAAAACAAAGAAAAATTTTGTAAAAAGAAATGTTTTGTATTTGCTGTAGCTTATGTGGCTTGAGCACTTCTGAGTCCCTTGTACCAGTAAGGCTATAAAACCCTGACAGTAAGTATTAAATGAAACCAGAAATGCCTCCACTGCAGGCAGTTGGGTAAAATTAGAAAACAAACAACAACAACAAAAACCCCTAACCAAAACCAAAAAACAACTGTGTGAAATCACAACTAGATCCATAGGGAATCACCCTATGGAATCAGCAGCAAGGTCACTACTAATGTTGCCTGGCTGAGGACAATATCCAAAGAACCAGCAAGAAAAAAATTGGAAAAATGTTACCCATTGTAATTAAAAGTAATGCCAAAATAAATCTGCTTTTTTCTTGGGGCTCTTTCAGAATTGTTGAAGCTGAGCTTACTTGTGTATGATAAAATGTTCCTGTAAGGATAGATGGAAAAGTCAAATGCACAAGGTGGATGTGTGGACACATCACTGCCTGCATGTCTGTGGTGGATCTGGAGGTCTGTCTGGGCTGCAGTAAAACAGGCAGTCAAGTCCCTCTCTGATTTCAGGAACAGTTAACACAAGATCTCTCTTTACATTTGGATTTCTCCCTTACATTCTGGCAAGCTAAGCAGAGACATAACTCTGTGACTAATGCTAATGTTGCAGTAGTAAAATATTGGGCAAAAATGGGAAAAGCAGACCCACTTGCCTGTAAGAATGATTTAATTAAAGTTTTCACTGTTCTAAAATAGTTATGCTTCACATCGTAAAGAATTTGTCTGTCATGAAAACTATTTTTTTAAGGGGAAGGAGATTTTTCTTTGCTGCAAACTGACTTTATTGGTAAGCAATTAAATATTTCTTTGGATTGCAGTTCAAAATTAATTACTCATTAATGTGGAAAAACCAGCTATAGTCTTGCTGTGGATTCAGAGGTTTCCAACTGGGTGCATCTAATTCCAAGAAAAAAAAAAAAAAACCTAGAAGGAATTTTATAATTACTGTCATATGAAAACCTGCTTCAGTCCAGCTGTAGAACCCAACAGCCCAAGAGTGTTAACACTGAGCAGTCTGCTGCAGGGAAATAACAGATGAATCATGCATATGTTTGGAGAATGGGCATATTATACTATCCTAGAATCTCTTGGGTTTGTTTGAATTTTTCCAGAGCTCAAAAAAAACCAACCAACCAACCAAAAAACCACCACAAAACAAAACAAAAAACCCCAAAAACCAAACCCAAGCAGATCTACAAAAATATGAGGGGTTTTAAGTGTCACAGACACCTCTGTATAAAATCTGGATCCTAAACTTGCATACCTCACCAATGCTGTCCACTCTCTACCCTCACAAGGAATTCCACTGACAGTAATGAAATTAGTGGTGGTAGTAAATGTTAAAGAGCTGGCTCCTAATTCCAGGTTTTCTCCTTCAAGGAACAAACAAGAGCTTGTGGGTCTGTGAGGATTCAGGGACTTGCAGTGAGGACAGAGAGCTGACAGATGTGTCAGGTGTTAGGAATCACACCTTCTGAAGTTCAGCTCAAGGGAGTGAATCCTCAGAAATCTGAAAATAGTGACAATGACAACTGCATATAGGCAGATTTCCTACTGCAACCAGTAGCAGCTTGCAGGCAGAAAGATTTTAGAAGCAAAAGGAATCCTTTCCTTTTCCTTCCCAAATTCTATTAATTCAACCAAAGTCTGTGTGGCTTCAGCCTTAATAAAAAACAATAAAATTCTGGGATGATTTAGGCTGGAACAACCTCTGAGTGACTTGTCTAATCCAAATCATTCTATTTCAATCCAAACTGATTTCATTATCCCTAAGTCATTTATTTAAATAAATGGAGTCTGAAGAGATCACCAAGTTTAATTATTGGAAACACTGGTTGGCACTAAGTTTGGAATTAAAATTACTCACTTTGAAGTCCTTAAGTGCACAGTATGACAACACAGTTGTCAAGGAATGTTTTTTTCCTTGGTTAAAAAGGACAAGCTGACCACAAAGTGGAAGAATGAAACCTTGAATTATCCACATAAGATAGTTCATCCTGTCAGGTGGAGAGTTACCCACTTTCAATTCTCTTACCAAGTCATTTACATCTCTAGGCAGGTGCACGAACTTGGGGACAAGTTTCCTGAAATGTACAAGTCTGAAATGACACCACACAGAGTTTGACTGATGACAGGATTAAGCATATTAAGCAGGATTGGCCTCTCTGTTTTCCTACAGCTGTAAAACACAGAGTCTTAAGCTGTGCCAAGTGAAATTTAGACTGAAAGAGTGATAAAGTACTGGAATCCTCTGCCTAGGGATGTGGTTGAGTCACCATCCCTGGACGTGTTGAAAACAAGATTGGATGTGGCACTCGGTGCTGTGGTTTCATTGAGGTGTTAAGCGTGGGTTGGACTCAACCTTAAAGGTCTCTTCCAGCCCAGTGATTCTGTGATTCTGTGAAAACCAGCTGACCTTTTGCCCCAGTCACCTTCTTGTCCTTGTCTAAAGTAGCAAGGTTTGGTAATGGTTTCACAGCTGCTCTGCCACACGTGACATGTTCTAAAACTGAAGACTCTGCTTTTAGACTTCTCCTGTAATCAACATCTCCATCTTTTTACTTTAGTTGCCTTTCTCTGGCTCTTCCTAAAACTCACTGCTTCCCTCTAGAGATGATGCTCATTTACCTGCAGCAATGCAGCAAGGGACACCCTCATGGAGTGCCAGACCATCCTTCAGACAGCCAGAGTAAGGGCTTTCGTTCACTTGATGATAGTTCAGAAAGATGGAGAAAAAGGAGAATAAGGAGTTTGACATGGCAATCTGGAAGCAGTTACTGGTCCAGTAAAACAGAGAGCAAACAGTGCTGTATGTGCAGTGCATCTGCAGTGACTGTGCATTACAGTCAGTGAAATGGACTGGAATCCGCCTTGCTTTGAGATTAAGGAGTAATACAACACTGAATATGACTTAAGAAAAATATCTGGGAAGGAGCTGGTTGAAGTATTCATCCCGAACATTACTGTTTTCTTAAATTATTATGTTATAAAAACCAAACCCTTCATCCACAGAGGAACCTGCTTTGTAGGCACTGCTGGTATTTCTATTGGAAGATCATTTTATTTTGAAAAGAAAGAGGTATCTAGAGCTTTCCAAGCAGACAGAAGTTCTGGAACGCTCCTGGGAGCAAAGATCCTATTGTAAATCTAAAATATAACAAGTTGTACATCAGATTCTTTGCTATAGATAAATGAGTTTTTCTGGTTTTTTCTCTTGGCAGTTCTAAATTTGTCACTTTCACTTTTACCCCAAACCACTGCACTGCAAAGCATTCCTGCAGATCATCTACTACATTAAACAAAAGATAAACGTTCAGCTTAGCAAAACTTCTTTACTCTTGCATTGAGCAAGGAATTATTAATACATGTATCAGAAAAGAAGTCTGTTTATTTTACTGGGCTCACCTCTACAAAAGCAGACAGACATAGGAAAAAAAAAATACTGAGGCCTAAATTTCTCTCCAGACAAGTCTGTTACAGAGAGCTGTTCAGGGCAACATGTGACATTTGGCTAGAAAAATTACATGCAGACACACATCAAACCATAACAACAGTTTAATGTATCTTTTTTAATTATACAAAAATCCCACCCCAATTATTCAAACATTAACAGCTGATCCACTTGATACAAAATTCATCCAGGCAAAACAGTAGAGGAATATACCATTCATTTTTAATTAAAGATTATAATTGACAATCATAGTATGGATGGATTTGACTAATTATTATTGTAACTGGTGTTTTGTCCTGGGCAAATCTCTCCACACCTTGGCTATGCCACAGTGCACTTCCAGTACACATGTGTAAAGCTGTCTACAGGAGCCCTTTAGAAACAAACAGTACTGCTCAGCTTCAGCTGTCTCGAGTTAAACAACACTGAAATCATGTATAAATCATCAAGGACCTTCAAAATGTCAGATGTGAAGCCTGTGTGACAAGAGGTGATTCCTAATAACTTTGTTCCCAACAGCAGGTGCCTTAAAGGACCCAGAAACAATGTGGAGGCACCAGGCTTTTCCACACATTCCTGCCATGCCCTTCCAGAGCAGCAGCCACCTTCCCTTCCCCTGCTCAAGCACGTTCTTAGGCAGCCAAGTGCATCAGCAACCCAGGCTGTCTTCACGTCCTCTCTCACGCAGTCTTCAGGCTCCACATCACTGAACTATTCTGTAACATTCAGAACCAGGTTTCCTTTACAGCAAACTGATACAAACAACATCTTTCTGACTACTGTCACAAACATGAAAATGCTGCAGAATGCACCATGGCTCAGAGAACGTGGTCTGGGAGCCAGGTAACCTCAGCAGAGGAACAAATTTGGAGTCATAATCATTTTTTCCTTCCACTGAAAAACCTTTTAAGAACATGGGCTTTGTAGTGCTTGGGAGACAGAGCTGTGAGCCTGGTAGCTCAAACATTGATCATCAGAGTGAGGCAGGGGACTAATCCCCCTTCTAGCTGTTGTGACTGCTCAGTGATTAACTATCACTCTACCCTCATTAACTAACACTCAGAAATGGTAACAGTGCTGCCTGCTCTCAGCTCTTCTCCAGCCCATTCATTGTGTGTAATACACAGATTGGTCTCTTCTTGTTTATTCTAGGGAAGGAGGAGGTTGGCCACGTTCATGAACCACTCCTGAATCCTCACTGTCAGCTTCAGTTGCTAAAATGAAGAATAGGAAAATGTCAGAGTTAAACACAAAAAGCAAAAACCCCAAACCCTCTGTTTCAGTTCTTGTTACACCAGGAATCAATCACATTTCCACATTTGAAGCTGCACTGGAATAGAAGTATGATGGAGACACTTCTGCCCACTCACCCACAGGGGACCTATGCCATACCTTTCTAACACTCCTGTGAATTTTCAAAGGTCTTGACAGACTGATTCATAATCCCTTTTTCAAATCCATTTGATATTTTTTTTTATAAAGTATTTACTTAGCAATTTGCATGAAAAGCTCCCTAATCTCCTCTCAGGCAACCTGGGTTTTGGTTTTCTGTGGCTTGCTCTTTTAGAAAATAGCTAATGGGTTGAAGAGTTATGAGAGGACTGACATTAACAGAAAATGAGGCTGCACAAGCCTTAGGTTGTTGAGAAATCAGGCCAAAAAACCCCAATTTATATTTTGTCACATAACCACCACCACCATCTTTTCAGTTCAGATGAGATCATTCTACTTCTCTTATTTCTCCTCCCTCTTGATTTTTCACTGGGTGATTATTGTAATCTATTTCATAAACAGCTTAACGATTTTTTGTTCTCATGTTCAAGAATAGAAAGAAATTTGTATTTATTTATCTGCATTTTAAAAAATTGAAAAAAGAAATAAAACTGGTTATTTGCACATCCAGTATTAGTGGTTAATTCTCTGAGCAGCTCTACCCTCTTGTGGTCACAGCTTAGCTGCAGCCAAATGAAAAATAAATTGCAAATATCACAAATATGCCTACATGTAGGCACAGTACATGAAACAGACCTAAAACAGAGGGGCACGAAGACTTCATCTATTACAGAAATTTAAAATCCTGTGGGAATCAGTTTGCGATTTTTATGATTCAATCCTTCTTTTCCAGCAATTAAAATCTAGGATTCTCAGATGAGCAAGAAATTTTGTATTATTCATGGTAACTGTCAGTCTGCATGATTTTCTAATGATTTGTCTAAATAGAAATACAGCCAAATAATTTTTAAGATATGCCCTGCAAGCTAGCTATGTAGAGAAATATTTTCTTTTTGAGAACATCAACAGATCATTTTGTGGAATAGCTCTGAGTCCTGGGGCCTTTGACATCTTCCTGAGATTAAGGTGCTTGTCAGCTGGCAAGCCCAAGCCTGCCAGGCTGCCTCTCCTAGGTCAGCCCTTCCCAGAGCTGTACAATCTGTCCCAGGAGTCAGGACTGCAGGCCTGGCTTCAATCACAGAGGTCAAAATTAGCTGGGATCAGGGTCTCTTGGGTCTCCATCCCTGGGGTTAGATATTGAAACTAGGTTAATAGTGTCTCTCTCAGGGCTTATCTCATACTTCCTTACCATGAACTTCCTTGGTTGTTTCAGCCAGGATGTTCAGTGAAACTGGAGCTGGGATGTAATGAATCCCTGTCAAAAAACTTGGTGGGATGAACGGATGCAGAGGAGTGTAGTATCCTTGAGGGAACTCTCCAGCTCCATCTGGAACCTGTGGAAACACATGAAGCAGATCACCTTCCATCCAAAGACTCTCTCCAGGATACAGCTGCATTATCAGATCATTTCTGGGATTTTATCCATATGCTGCCATGTCAGTGCACATACTGGCACATGGAAAGCCTGTGCACAGGGCAACATGCTGCAACTGAGGAGCAAGAACTTCTCAGACCGTGTTAGAGCAAAACTGACCTTTTAAGTCCTTGTCACCTGTTCTAGCTTCTAATTGGAGTAGTTTAAACAAGGAGTAGCCATCCTCTTTCTCAGTAACCCCCAAAACGTGACAGAGAATTACTATACAAGCATAATAAATCTATTGTTTATTGTCTTGAGGCAGATCACTCTGCTCTCCTACTGAAAGCAGGTCAGATTATTAACATCATTTGCTAATGTCTTCTTCAGTGGAATGTATCAAAATGCTATGAAGTAACTGATCAGGAGGATGCCTCTTCATGGTTACTTCAACAGAGAGAAGGCAGCTAAAATGAAGCAGTATTAGCACAGGTAATTAAAAACGTGCTGCTCACCGATACAGTGGTTGCATTCCCTGGCACATAGCTGCTAGGAATGTGTCGGAATCCTCTCTGGAGTGATATCCCTGGAGGTGATGGTGCTTCCCCACTGCTTGGCTCATTGATGGCAAATCCCAGGGAAAATGGGTGGTAAGGATATACCCCAGAACACCCAGGGTACACTTTGGGGATTTCTCTCTCCAGGTATTCTGGGTTGACAGCGTATTCTGGAGGAAAAGCAGGGTGAACTAGGAAAGAATGAGAAAAGAACAAATAAACTTATCCATGTAATTTTATGGAGTTATGTAGAAGTAGATGCAGGAACGAATTCCACTGTCACACAGGAGAATCTGGTTCTTTGGTTTCATGTTTAGCTCCCCATGAGTTGGTTTTGTGATTTTTTCGGGAACTAAGGAAAGGTACAGCAGATGACACTGTAATGCAGTTATTTTGCATTCTGTTCTGTCTTGTGCACTGTAAAGTTTGTCCTTAGTAAAGCACTGGCTGCAGAATTTTATTCTTTCAGTACATCAGCACGAGCAAAACAAATTATCTTAAATTTTGGCTCTAGTGATACTTAAAATTCCACAGAAATAGCAGAGTTCTAACTTTCTAGTGTACTAATAACGCAGTCCTGTCTGTCACTTCTTAGGTTAATTTACAGCACGTTCACTTTTAGGGTCATACACAACTTCAGAAGCAGAAATCGGTTACTTCACTTTTATCTTGCATCTTGAATCTTATATGGCCTCTCTGAAGTCTTAGGAAAAGGAGTGGCTATTTGAATGTAAATAGGGTCCTTCCTGTCTGCCCATCCTCCGACTCACAGAGAAGGCAAAGAATTTCGCTTGAAAGGTTTACTTCTGGAGTACTATAATCTGTGCCTCATCTTTTTTTGAAGTTGGTCAGCAGGTTAGAAATATTAAGAGAAGGACTGACAGACATCTATATAGCTACTGTTATCTTTAAACATAATTTTATTCCAAAACAAAGCTAAAAAGGGGAAGTTATTGACAGTATTCTCTGGGGACTGCAGATGTCCAAAATAAGTCTTTTCCCTGGGCTTCTCAGGACAACATTTTGTCTTGCACACTACCAACTCTTCCAGAGGCTCAGATTCATTACTGCAGTCAGTAAGAGTTTCTGCAACATTCTTATAGTAATAGAATGGAGTTACTATAATAAACTAGACAAGTCACATGAAAGACTCTATTAAAGGAAACAGTTTAAGAGACCAGACAACTGCTCTACCTGAGAACTTTATGCCGTGCTCTTAAATACCAAATGCACTTTTACATCAAGTCATGCTAGCCAAATGTAGTTCTTGCTACAGGTATGAATTAAGGTGAAAAGGTCTTTTTCTTTTACAGTGCTAGCATAAAATGCTTACTTCAGACAGCTATAACAGTGCCTTTTTACACACCATCGCTGAGCTTTTCAGCATTTTTATTGCTGGAATTTTGTGCCTATGAGTTTATAAATGCGGTGACAGCACTCAGAGAAACACGCGGAGCAGACCCGGTTTGGTTGCACTCCCAGACCAATTTCCCTTTCAATGAAAAGCCACTTTGCTTAAGCTTCGAGCTCGCAAGGGGCGCCGAGGCCGAGCACGTTGTTCCCGCCCCGCGCTGCGGAGCTGCCAAGGGACGTGATGAGGCTGCACAGCCGACATGAAGGCCGAGTGCCCTCCGGGGAAGGACAGCGGGACAGACAGCAGGAGTGGCTCTCTGGGCAGCTAGAGCTGAGCAATCAGCGAAATGCACAAGTGGCACGTTTGACAGGGGAAAGAGAACAGAGTAAGATGCTGGGAAGAGGCTTTGGGGACAGGTCCTTACCGTCGTCCCTGAAGGGAGGTGGGGGAGGCCCCCAGCATGCCGAGCCCTTGCCGCCGCTGTCGGGCTGGGCTCCCTTCTTCCTCTCGCGGCTGCAGGGCTCGGGGGCACCGCCCTCCCGCGCTGCTGTCCCACGGCCCTCGCTCGACGGAACGGGCTCCGCGCCTGGCCTGGCCGGTGGCTCCGTCTCCTGCTGCCTGAGCGCCTTCTGGGCTGCCATGATCTTCTGCCGCTCGCTGATGAGCGAGCATTTCTCGCACAGGCACAGCTTCCAGCGGCAGTGCCCGGCGTGGCCTTTGACGGGCACCACGAATCCGTGGTTGCGGCAGCGGGAGCACTTGGGTGCGCGCAGTGCCTTCGCCGCGGCCTCGGCCGCCTCCATGGCACCCCAGCGAACGCTGCCACCCCCCGGCTACGCTCCCCAGCCCCCTCTGTGCTATTATATAGGGCAGGGCGCTGTCCGACATGTAACAACCCGGGCCGGAGGGCAGGAGAGCCCATGAAGCGGGTGGGGACCGGGCCCCGGGCCCTGCCTCCCTGCCCTGCTCCAGGTACGGCTCCCCCGGGCACCCCCTGCGGCCCTTTGGTGCGGGCGGGAGCCGAACCCCCGCCCCAGTGGGGGGCTGAGCCTGCAGGAGCTGCGGGGGGGACGGGCCCCACTGGCGGGTAACATTGTCCTGTGCTGGTGCTCGGGGGGATGGGGGGTTCGCAAGGGCCCGGCGTGCACGAACATGAATGCGCCGTCCCTTACTTAGTGCCCTAAAAGATAATTTTCCCTTTTGGCACTTTAACATCTGCACCCACTTTCATACCCCTCATGCGTTCGTTTTTAATATGTACAGTTCTACAGTCCCGTTTTGTTTCCAATTTGCAGCATGCTTGTCTTGTTGAGGAGTGACTGCCTCAGCAGAAAAAGAACACTTTCATCATTCTGTTTTTCAGAAGAAGATACTAAGACAAAGGTGGAAAGCATATGTCATTCCAAAGACCTGTCTCCTTTTCTCAGAATTCCTTATTCTCTGGAAACAAAAGCAGGCTTACAATTAGAAATACAGGAATGTTCCAGTTCTAGTGTTGCTTTGAAAGCACTTGTTATTTGTTACTCCTGGCATCTGCAAACCCTTGGTTTACACAGTAACCCGTTTCAGGATAAAACTCCCCACTTTACAAGGTAAGGCACAGCGCTGCAGAGTTTTCTCATCTATACAATAGCTGTTTTAAAATCTTAAGGTGTCAATAACTTTTATGTTAAAGAGAATATCATAAAAATTAATCGCCAAGTAGTAGCAAAGCTTTCTAAGTTTCAAGAGAACCAGGTAACATCTGCTTGCTCTGAAACAATTCTAAACGCAGTTGAGTTTGTTTCACAGAACCTGGCAGATGCCTTTCCTTGGTGCAAATAATCCTGCAGAGCCTGGGGCCCCCTTCAACACCTTGTGGGGTGAGCTGCAGCAGAGCAGGCGCGTTAGGTATTTGACAACAGTGTGGTTTGGCAGGTCTTGTTTGCAGTGAGCAGCCAGCCCCTCTGCCCACCAAAGCTCAAGGAGATTTCAGGCTTCTCACTTTGCAAAAGATCCAGGAGGACTTTGCACCTAAGTTTTGCAAGTTTCCAGTAGGATTTTGCCTCTCGGGAAGATGTTTTGTAAATGCAATACCGGTGTAGGAGCCCAGACTTGCTCTTGAAAGCAATTCAGACCCAAATCCTCAAATGCACTCAATCCCTCGCCCCTCAGCGCCAATCCTAGCCTGCAGATTTCCCTATCCCAATTGCAGGCTGAGCCTTTGGCAGCCTCTCTCTGGGAGGACTCTCAGCTGTGCCTTTGCACCAGTCAGATCCTGTGCCCACTCTCACAGGAGTGCCAGCAGCTCCCTGTGCCCACTTGCAGCTGGTTTTCCCGAGATGGCTTCTAAAGCTTGGTGTGGAGAGCCAGCTTCATGTGTGTGGGCATGTGGTGTTACCATTCCTGCCCAGTTCAGAAAGGCACTTGCTTGATATGCTTTCAATAGAAGCTGCTCTTCAATGCAGTCCTGAAGTGCTGCTTACTTGTGCCAAGGCCTTGATCTTCCTGTACTCATTCTAAATATTGACTCTATATTAAATATAGATTGCTAAAATATTCCTAATTTTATGCTCCGTATTTTTACTGTATGTTTGGGATGTGCTAATTTAGCTGTAGAATAAAAGAGGATGGATGACATATTTAAAAAAACCTGTAATTATATCTTTTCATAGATACCCAATCTGTGTTCATTTGGATACTTGAGCAGAGTGGGAGAAAGGTACGCTACATATATTTTCCCCAGTAATTTTCTATTCTGAGTCACATACTACTATTCTTCAAGACATTTACTCAAATACACAGAAATTTATCTCTTCTTTTTCTAAAATGGTGTGCCAGCCATGGGCTGTACCAGTTTCTTCACTAATTAAACCATATCTTTTAAAGTCAGGTGGATTTTTCTTTTAAATAACTTTCACCTAAACATTCAGGATTTATTATATTCTCCATATAGTTTGTTTCAAACATAACTAGACTTGCTTTTTATAGAAAAGCGAATATTTTACTTTGCTTGTGAGGTAAATCCTTATTTCTGCAGGCAGTTCAAAGAATTCTGTTACTCCAATGCTGTTATGTTTTTGTATATATATTTGAGTTAGCCTAATCACACACTGTAAGACTATAACAGAGAGAAGATAGAACAATTTCAAAATACATTTTTGGAATGAAGTATAGACTCGTATGTGGATGCAGCTTCATGTCTATTATCATTTTCTTCTTTGTTAATATTTGAAAAAAATGAGCCCCAATAAAGACTTCAAAACTTAGTTTTCTCTAGCATTTTATGTAACATATGGTGGGAGCAGAACATGAAGTATGTAAAGACTTGTGTATTAAAGTAGCATTTATAAGAATTAATATCTTGCCAAAAAGAAAGGAAGGCAACCTGCAGACTTTGTATTATTGAAATAAATAGCAATAATATCTCTACTCCCTTCCAACTTCTGAATCATATAAAGCGTGTGGTTTTGGTATGCAGTTTGCTTTGTACATGAAACAGTGAGGAAAAACAATTACTTAGCTCAAAGGGAACAAATCAAAAGACTGCCATAAAAGTGAACAGCAGAAAATTGGGGTTTGGGGTTTTTTCCTCCTTCTCAGACTTTCCAGCTAATATTCATACAGTAAAAGTTTTTTGGCAAGAAAAATTTTCTGTGGCAAGAAAATTGTTCTGACATTTCAGAGAGCAACAGCAACTTAATAACACAATTTGTTCAGTCTGAGATCTCCATTAATAAATATTTCCACACTTGGTTCAAAATACATTTTCTTATACATAAAAATCAAGAGCATCTTTCAAATTTTTAAGACATCACTTATGAAGGTAAAACCCTGTATTCAAAAATTATGTTTTTATCTTTGTAGTTTGGAAGTATGCATTATGGGCTGTCATAAGTCATTATAGAAAAACTGAAATAGCAGTATTATTACCAGGTCTCCTCCATTATAACTGTGTAGAACTGTGTTTACAGCACAGTCAGGGCAGAATCAACATCTCAAGATTTACCTGCAGAGGCAGAACTGCCCAGGAAGAACTCTCACCTTCACCTGTACCAAAATATCATTTTAAGAAGCAGTATATTTAGCATCCTCATAGTTAGAAGCTCTTTACAAAAAATATGGAAGCATTTCAAACATCCTCTGGCTGACCTGCAGTACCAAATCCCCGCTTGCTGCTGAGCTCACAGCAGCACACATCCATCAGTGCTGCCATAGAGCTGCAAGGCTCAGCTCTCTGCTGACAAGCTCATGAGGTTGTCTGATCCTGCCCACACCAAGCCTTCATGACAATGAATAAACTTCTTCCAGTCATTTTTGACATTGTTTTTTCCACTTTTCTAATCAGGGTGAAATTGTACTGTAGTAAACATTTTTTTTTTAAATGTGAGGAAACACACAGCATAGAAACAGTGCAATATGATTATACTCTTATCTACCTTAAAATTTGAAATGTCTGAAATGTGTTTGGGTTACACCTTTTTAAAATCTGGTTGCAGTTAAGTTCTTTAAATTTAAATAAACAGATTTAGCTTTTCAATTCTCTTTCAGCATCAATTCCTTTATTTTAAAATGCCTTTTGTAATGCAAGCAGGAATTCCACTGAGGTGTGGGGAAGGTTATTGTTCTTGTATTTAAAACAGTTTTAACCAGAGCACAATTAGATGTTGACTTTCATCTGCTGTATCAAAAAGATAAAACTCTATGCTGTGATCAGAGAAAATTGGATGGAGTTTATATATATTTTAAAGTCTTAAAAATGTATCAAAGTTATATAAGCACTTCTGGTTTCTTTAACAAACACAACTAAAATAAATACTGAGTACTTAGAATTGAACCTCTTTTTAATATGTAACAGTTCTTAAATATTAACAGCAGAGACTTTATTAGTAACACTGCTGGTTTTTTATTGTAACAAGATCTTTATTTAAGAGAAAAGAAATAGTGATTAAACTGGAAACTCTGTGATCTGGTTATTTCATGAGTTCCAGAAGGATGGGGTGGACCTGGAGAGAAATGAACCCCAGCAAAGAAACCAAACATGTAGCAGTTCTTATTCTGCATCAATACACCTCTCATATAAGCAGGAAATAAAATGCATTAAGGGGAAAAGAGTGAGACAGACATAAATGCACATACACACACACACACATGCTTTCCCCAAATTAGTGATAGAGTGTTTAAAGATCTCTATCTAGAAAAAATAGATCCATGGTAAAAAACTCCTGTGGGAGATGTTCAGTCAGTTTGTAATAAATAAGGATCACTATATCATCAAAGTCTGATTGTTTGCTTATTTTTCCATGTCTAAGAAAATAATTATCCCTTCAGTAGAAATCTTTTGTTTCTTTAGAAGGTCACCTTTGTAGGCATTAATAGAAAAAAGAGTAACTGGAAACCCAAAGAATAGTCCACTCTGCAGTGCTATGGCAGCTGCAGGGGTGCCTGAGTTACAGCACCATTTTACTTTAGTAAGCGCTCAAATTTAGTGAGTTTTATGCTGGATACCACTCAGCTTGTCAATCAGTCTTCTGCCTAGAGAAATAAACACATTTCTAATCCAGAGTCCTCATTCTCCTTCCCCTCAGCTATAGTTCTTGTCATAGTACCTTAGACACAAAGAACAGAAAATCACATTTGAATTCTCCCAAACAGCAAAAAAGGATTTCATGCAGAAACAGTCACGCTCTCCACAGTAAGTAGGTGGCCCGTTTAGAGTCATCTTTGCTTAGCACCTATTTTGTGCTGAAATTGTCATATTACCTTGTCAGCAAGCCTAAAGCAATGCTAATAGATGGATAAGGCAGGAGACAGCTGAAAGACCACTACAAACACCAAGTGTACTTGCTGTGGGCAGGATTCCATTTGTGATTGTCAACACTGGTACATATCCCACATTTTCTAAATGCATTTCTCCACCTCACATCTGAATTAGATTTCAGAATATCTGAAGTAACTTAAACAATGCAAAATAAATAAAACCATCTGTTTGCCATAATTTCTTCCCCTTCAGACTGGACCCGTCACAGATACTTCAGTGAAGCCAATAAAAATGAAATTACCAAATAGTAGTTACTTACCAGCATAGAATGAGAGACTATCATCAAAATGTTTAACTTGGAGACAGAACAGACAAGAGTAGTGATGATTAATCTCTGGCATGCATGCTAAAATTGATTTCTGGTATTCACACCCATAGAGCATCATCTGGTCTTTGGGGATGATTCTGGGAACTGATAGACTCCACTGAGATTATAAAGCTTCTTGCTGGCTCCTTAAACCTGTATGTCAGAGAGAAACTGGTTTGTAGTGGTGAAGAGAATGCAAGCACCAACAGTGATGAATTTGCATTAGCTCATTCCAGCCAGGAATACTGAAGGATGTTGTTTAAGGAGCATTCCTTCTCTTTGTTATTTCCATAAAATTTTTCTATGGACAATGACAAGATAATCTTTCCAATTTAATAGAACCTTGTAGATTATATATATACAGTAGATGTACATATACTGGAGATCTGTTTTCACAGGAGAGGACTTTTGCAAATATGAACATAAAAAGCTAACTTGAAGGGATGCCTGCCTGTCTCCAAACTGAGGGGGTAAAGCTCTGTTGCCCTGACAGACATATGTTCTTGCTGTGTTAAGACAACTTGCATTTCTCTCTTTCCAACATGAAATGTGTTGGTGAGCTACCTTGGCTGGCTCCTGGAACTTCAAAGTCCACTAACACAATATAGAAAGTAAACAGTGGAATGGGAAATAAAATCAATGCATTGATAGGGCACCATCCTCTTTTCTACCTCCTTGATGCAGCACATTAAAAAATAAGTCCACTTATTCAAGAGTGGACAGCAAATCACCCGTGGCAGCAGAGATTGTGGACAAAGATGACATGAAAGTAACAGACAGCTGACCAGCAGCTTTGACAGATACAATGATAAGCATGCACAGGTGTGAAGCTATACTAAAGTATTTTCACTGCAGAAACAAGAGGGTAACCAAATAGGCACATTTCCTTGGCATTTCATACTTTGTGATCATGAAATCAGACTGTCTTTCATCTCAATAAATATAAATATTTGCAAGATTAGTTATTACAAAGCATAGAAATAACAGAATCAGACAATAGGTTGTTAGCAGCATTTCCTTTGAATCTAAACCAAACTTGATTTTAAGTCAGGAAAGTTTAGTTTGATCACCTCCAGAAAACAAATAGAAAAAGACACCAAATCATCTCTTCCATTTCCCTGGAGCTGTGGGACCCAACTGTCACAAAAGGTTGCCTGTAGCTGCAGGGTTGTGCTGTTGGAAAGATTGACCTCCGGAGGGGTGGCTGCTGCAGGCAGCCCCTTGTTCAGCCCTTTCCTGGGCAGCAGCAGCCAGTTCCCCTGGGCCACCGCTCCGCTCGCAGCCCCGGCCCCTGCGGAGCGCCGTGCCCCGGGCAGCCACGGCAGCTCTGGGCAGCCACGGCAGCTCTCGGCTGCCCACAGCAGCGGGAGGGAGGGAGGGAAAGGGCAGCAGAACATGCGGACATCACCCGTGCAGGGCACAGCTGAGAGGGATCTCTCACACCCCTGCTTCCCCAGCCTCTCCCGTGCATGTGAAATAACAGGAAACACAAGGCCAGCAATGGTGGGAAGTCACGGTACCTGATGGTTGATGATGAGCAATTATCCCGTTTAACCATCCCTAGCTTTGGCAGAACAGCAGCAGTTGTCTCTTTCTAATGTGTATCGTCATCTTTAAAATACCGGCACCGGCAAACACACACGTTTTTATTTAAATGAAATACGGGAGGGTTGGAGTCTTATCAAGATCACACATTTAAGCTGAGGACAGGAGCTGCATTTCTGGCAGGAGGAGTGGCATTCCAGGGCAATAACCCCAGCACAGGGAATGGATTTCATGCACAGTGTCCCGTCCATCGGGGGCACTGAGTGCTGCCTCAGCCATCCTCGGCCTCTACCACCAGAAATGCCCTTATTCCCGGAGGTGGGTTTCATTTCAAAGCAGTTTGAGCCCAAAAATTTCACACTTTAATCAGTTTGCACACAAGAGGGCTGTTGTCTTAAGCTTTATTAGGATTCCCTTAACATGTGATGCCTGTTTTCCCTGGATAAGGAATCTGAAAATGTTGACGTGGAACACACTGTTTTTCAACATTATAGTAAACTTCCTCACATATTTAATATAAGATTTATGTTTCAATATTTAATGGAATGAAAGCACTAACATGAATACACATAATAAAGTGAATTAATACATTCACAGAAAGATGAGTGTTCCTGAATAAAGTGTGTATCTATAAAGTTTATTGAAATTGCATATTAACAATATTTAGCATTCTTTACCTCATAACTCATACAAAACCAAACAAATTTGGTATTTTTGAGCACACTGTACTCTTAAGTTTGAAGTGTTAATGATAGTGACTCTTATTTGCAGTTGGCAGAAATGTTCACAGAATATTTACTGGCAGGCATCCAAAGGTTTTCTGCTCTTTAATAGAAAATCTATACATGCCTGTGCTGTACAAATCTGTACTGCATTTTAAATTATTAACTAGAGATAGAAGAGTAGATGTAATATATGCAGCAATTAGACACAATATCTATTTTTATAAAAGCTACATGTTAAGAAAAATAATTATTTTTCTTTAATAAAGGAATAAGACACCATCATAACTAAAATAAAATATTTGTGTCTAGTCTTAATTCAGACAAGTCTCGGTCAGTACACAGATCTTAATCTTCACTTTTCCCAAGAGTTATTTGTTAAGTGTTACCCTTTTAGAAACAAATTGTTTAAAAGCAAGTAAAAACATCATTATCTCTAGGAAATCTTATCTAAATTAGTTTCCCTTGCTGTAAAAAATAGAGATTATAATGAATATTTGTGTTGAGGAAATAAAGTGTAACATGGATCTTTAAGGGAAAATAATTAGGCAGCCATCCTCACAAAATTATGTTTTAGTGTTGATTTATTGGCCACATTATCATGACATTGATCTATCCAACAGTCTTGTGGTTCAAAATGGTGAACTGGTGAATATTATAGATTTTATCAAGGCATATCAATGCCTTGATAATAAGTCTGGGGAACGAAGATGAACTATCTTCATTATCTCAGTAAGAGAAGCTTTCCCATTTTTACAGCACACTTCCAGCTGTCCTAGCACTCAGACATGGAGAAAAAAAAATGGTTGACGTGAGATTTCAGGAATGCCCTGTACAGTTCTATTAATTTTTCCATATATCTATTAGCTATACCAAACTAAAAATATTTTAGGATTGTGTTCAGCTTTGCCACAGATGTCTTCACAGCAGTGACTTACCAGGTAACCTCTGTTTAACTAATGCATCTCTTCTGTGTTTGGTTTCCAAGTGCCTAGCTCCTGGTCTTGGTTTTTCATACATACATTATATGCTTTTAAATTTCATGCCATTTCTGTTATTCCAGTTGTCACAGTATCTACTTCTTTCCTGTTTGAGCCTTTAATCCTCTTCTGTGTTAGTAATATCTCTCAGTGTTTGCTTTCTGCAGAATTTCATTAGCATACTTTTTTATGGCAGTCATTACTGCAAATATTAAATAAGGCAGATTCCAGTATTGATCCTTCAATAATTACAATAATATCCTCCCTTGAGAAAACAATTCCTCTTCTAGCAAAACCAAGGGCTTTTCCTGCTTTAGTATTTTATTCACAACTTTCTTTGCAGAAGCCTGATAGATCTTATCTACATCACTTTCTACTGATTGGTTTTAATCAATAGAGATACATTCTCTCAACCTGCTTCTCCTTTGGTAAACTTAGCTTGCATTTTGCCCCATTTTCCATTTCTTTTTTTCTACTCACATGGATGTTCTTCTTAAAGGAAAAACCTTCTAGAATTCAATATTCTTGAATATTGTCGAGGTCATTCTAATGTTTTCTGGTTATCCTTTTTTCCCCTTTCTGAATTTCTGGCAAGAGGTTTGCTTTTCAGCAGTGCTCTGCTACCAGTCAGCTTTATTAAAAATCCTTGCTGCTGGACATGCAATTTCATGTGCCAGTTCTTTCAGAACCCAGGGACAGAGATTATCCTGTCCTTCCAATTTCAGTGCTTTAAGCTCTTTTTTTTTTTATTTCACATGTAATAATTTCCATTTTGATATCCACATTTACATGTTACTTTTTTTTTTTTGGTGGATAGTTTTATCTTTAGTTGCAAAGTCCTTGACAAAGAAATTTATTTAGGATTTATTTTTATAATAAAGGTCCTTTGATAAATTACAGTTCTATGTGAATTTTTAGGGCTTTGCCAAAATAAATTAAAACCCCATAGTTTTAGAGTTTGTGGGTTTTTTTTTACATCCCATTTGATATATAAACTTTACTGTGAAAAGATAAAAACATTTACACATTGATGCATGTAATAGTTCTGTGGCAATGCCACTACTATCAGACCATGCCCTGTTTAGAATACAAATGCATCTGAAATTACCTTGATTTGTGAAGTGCAAATGGCAGAACTGAACAGGAAACACTGCAATTAAATGACTTGCAGGATTAGGGATTTCATTCTGTTGTCAGAGTATTTAATTCAGGAGCCTGCACTGCATCCCTCCAAGCTCCATAGGACAGAGTAAGTTTTTTTGAAAATGACATAATTTCACAGATGTACAAAGTTTACATACTCTGTACTTAATAACAGGAAAATAAGGAGAAATTGCAAGGCTATGTACCTGGCAGAAAATTACACACAGGTTTCAAAGTTACTATATTTCTCAGTTAGAACTCTGGGCAATTGTAGATGAAAAATGACAAAGCAAAGTGTCTCCCTTTTACACTAGTTTCCATTATGACAGTGGGGTTTACAGGGGGAAATGCATGAGAACAAAATTATGAAGAACAGAGTATGTGGTAAAGGAAGACAGACTGAAAATGGAGTAAATTAAAATAATTTAGATAAAAATGCATCTGAGAAAAAAAGTGAAAGAGAGGGCAGAAAAAATAATGGAAGCTATTTACAGAATTTACAGAATGAAGTGAAATTGAGACATAATTGTGCTCAGGGTTTATCAGCGTGATTTAGATCAGTACTACAGTAGATGATTAATAAAAAATAAAATATATGTGGAGACCTGTAGGAGAAGTGAATTTATATTTTTAATTTTTTTATGCTCGTAAGAAGACTTCCAGGATATAGGACTGTATTGTTGATTAAATAGATAAAAATAAATGAAAAAAGGAAACAATAGACTTGTTACTTAGAAAGAGCTCCCCTATCTAGCCTGGCAATCAGGAAAGAAATACTGTATAATAGTTCTGGTGCTGTGGATATGCAGTCTAGGCAGTGTTAAACCAGAAGAAAAGAGAAAATTGTTGATTTCCAGTAAAGACTATTGAGAACAAAAATTATTAAAAACAAAATCTGGTCTTATGTATGATCATTTTAGACTGACATAATACAGAAGAGTCTGCTCTCACTTCTCAGTAGAGTAAAAAAAAAGCTCTGCTAAATTTAATGAAATTGCACTAAATTGATATCAGTACTGTCAAGAGAAAAAAAAATCAAACAAACAAACAACAAAAAAAAACAAACCCCAACAAAACAACTCATGAAAGAATCATAGCAGTGTGCATTTCCAGCAGGGCAGAATCTGGCTCACAGATGTTCACGTGCAGGCAGACGGTGTTTGTATGTAATACATGTACAGACAGATAGTCAGGCATACATAGTGATTGCTAAAAGCATCATTTCCAAGAAGACTTAAAAGGAGAGTTTCAGTATATGCTCAGGGTTTTTTTTTTTCTAAACTTTGGTGCTCCACTAAACCTTTTCATGTACCAGAGTGACTTGACTGCAAGGACAAGGAACATCCTCAACTGTGGCATTTTCTGAAAAGAAAAAAGGTTCTGTGTAAACATGGAAGCTGGCCACAGATTACATGGAAATTTTAGTCCAAATGCTGTGAAGGGAACCACAAGGGCAGTTGACCCCCCAGATTCAGCCCCTCAAACTCACCGTGGGCCAGCAGAGCTCCTGCTGTTCGTGTTGCAGCTTTGAGGCCTGGGTGCCCTCGCTGCTGGCTGTTCTTTGTGTCTGCACAATGGAAGCCCGGATGAAACAAATGCAGGAATTCCGTTTAAAGAACGCGGCAGTGCAGCAGAAAGCTCTGCCTTCACCTCCCTCAGGTGCTCCTTCCCTCCCTGCAGTGCAGCCGCCATTTTGCTGTGCAGAGATGTGAGGTCGGAGCGCTCTCCCCTCAGGGCCTTCAGCTGAGCCTCTCTGGCTCTAGTGCTGGTGTGCACCTCAGGGCAAGGCAAGGGACATTTTTATCGCAGTTTTCTTACTCCTATGCACGTTGGAGTTGCTCAGGGGTCTCTGCACACCTGCCAGCCCAGCAGGACCCTCCCTGAGCCTCAGGAGGTGCTGAGGTGAGAAAAAGAACATGGTCACCTCAGGGAAGACATGGAGCCCAGAGCTACTGCGGCTGTGTATGTGTATTTTGTACGTGTATGTGTATTTTCCCTTGGAAGGGAAAAAAACACCCAGGAAGAGAGAAAGAAATAGAAAAAGAGACATAAAATACGGAGAGCTAAAGCGGGCATTGCATTCCTCCCACAAAGGAAGCATGAACCCATCCTTGAAGGAGGTGCTGTGCCAGGGGAAGCACAACATGGGCACCCCGGGCAAGAGGAGCACTGCCACCAGCCTGGCAGATGGTGCAGGGCAGCAGCGCCCAGGAGGAGCAGGCCCAGGATGAGAGGATCCCAGCCCTCAGGTGAAGAATCTACCGAGGAAAAGGTTAGTTTTTTAACTGAGGTGTTCCTTTCTTCTGGCTCTTCTGGCATTGTGAAGATTCTTGGCTGCAGTCACCATCATGGCGCCTACTGTTTTTGTAGTACCTGGGCAACAGTACGTGGCTGTGGTGGCTCATTTGACCTCAATT
Organism: Brachypodius melanocephalos; assembly: GCA_013398615.1. NCBI lineage: Eukaryota > Metazoa > Chordata > Aves > Passeriformes > Pycnonotidae > Brachypodius > Brachypodius melanocephalos. The sequence goes on along the minus strand of VZSR01000245.1, from coordinate 14,270,684 downwards.
CAGGGGGAGAGGGAACCAGGCTAAATCTAGGGGGTTACATTATCTCAAAAAATAAGTCTCCTGAAGCCCTCTGCTCCTCAGCCCTGCCTTGGGCAAGGAGATTTCTTCAGCCTCCTCAGCACTGGCAGAGGTGTTCTGTGCTGTGGTTATAAACTCTTTTGAGGATGAAAGGGCAAGAGCAGGAGGGGAGCAAGGGCTACCAGCCCTTGGCATCACTAGCCCTCTTGGGAGCCTGGCACCAATAGCTTTATCCATGGCATTGCCAGCTCTTGTTTGCCAGCCAGGGCTCTCCCTGGTGGGAGCTGATGTTCTGCTGCTTGCGGTCTCTGAGAGCTTGTGACAAAATTTCTCTGTGTTGCGGGTGGATCTAGATAAAGAATCCATGGAATGGGTTGCAGGGGGTGGGTGTGGGTGCTTGTGCTTTCTCAAAAGAGTGCTGTTTCTAGAAATTCAAACTAAACTAGACAGTTCTGTCAAGAAAATGTTATAAGCTCCTGCTAGATCTTATTCCTTTATGCCAGGCATTTATGCTTTGTTTCTGTCAGAGTGGCAGGTGGAATTTTCATAGGGATAAAAGTATTCTTGGCAAGGAATAATATGCAGAATATTATGGATTAGGTGGGTGTTCCCTGTGCAAGGACAGAGCCAAAGCAAAACTTGTGAGGAGAAAGAAAATGCTGCAGTGACAACTTTGTCCTATTGCTGGTTGTATTCTTAGTGACCTCTAAAATCAACTGAGCTTTTAGTGTTTACAGTGCATCAGGCATAACAATAAAAAAAATTGTACATGTACAATACATTTGGAGAGAATGGAGCTGAAAGCACTGCTTCAGGAAGTGCAGCTATGTCCAAAAGCAGCCGCTGTTTTGTGCATGCAAGGTCTGTGTACACGGCCCTGGGTTTCAGAGCACAGTACTTGTGCCCTGGGGCCCTTGGTTTACTGGGTTCTTGAGACAGCTGAAAATTGTCTCATTAATGTCATTATTGATAGCAAAGGAAATGTACTTAAACTGCTTTTCAGAGAGGATAAAACACATAATTAAACATATTTCAGAATTCTTTTTAATTATATGGAGTCTATTTTCTTTATCTTCTACTTGAGCTACTGAACATCTTTGTCTATCTAAGCAGACAATACGTTTTTAATTAATAGCCAGTAAAGACCTCAGGATAGAAATAGAATCCTACAAAAAAGATTTCTGTTGTTCTTTATTATATGAACAAATCTCCAAAGAAGACCTTTAATGTCCTAGTTTTTCTCTATGAATATTCTTATTCCTCTGGGTGGAATCCAGCTTGGACAGCGGTTAGTGCAATTGATGCCTGGCTGGGTCATTTTGCTGTCAGATGTAACTGCACTTGCCTGTAGCATTCTTTCTTTTTGTTGGAAAAATGGTGTATTTTTGACCCCACACATCCCCTTTTCTCTCTGTTGCCAGCAGCTGTTTGCAGTGCTAGCACAGCCAGAGCATTTCCAGAGATTCTCCTGCCGTGGATTCCCCATAAAAGTCAGAGTTGATCTGGGTGCCCCAGGCTATGGAGCAAAGTGTTGCTGTTGTCCATCTCTTCATTGTTACTGCAGTGATAAATATTCCTTTTGGGCACCACTCTTAGCACTGGGAGCTGTGTTCAAAATGGCAAAAGACTGAGTTCATTTGAGCACTTTGCTTATACGGCTGCAAGCAAATGAATTGATTAGAACTTCTCTAATCAATGCAAGGTGCCACATCAGGGAGTCATGTCTCATCCATCCTTTCTCTAGAATAAGGAGACAATAAGATAAATTTGTTTCCAAATCTCAGTATGCAGCCACTGCTCTGTCTTAATACAGTTAATTTCAGAGAAAGTGTTTGTTCTTTCTACCTTGTTTCCAAGGTTTGGAATGTCAGATGTAGTCTATTTCCAAATGCCTTGTTATTGTTCATAGAGGTTTAATTTTCCTTGGTCTCTCTGTAACAGTCTGGTATAACTTATTTGATAAAGCAATTTAGTTCTTTTTAAAGAGAGCTCACATGAAACCTGTTTTGATTGCTTTTCATGCTGAATACCAAAGATGAAGTCTTGAGTGATTTCTGTTTTCTAAAACAGAGTGCTGAATATATTTTAAGAAAATGATAATGGACCAAAGAACAATGACATTACTCTGATACATCTCATTGAGTCCTACTGAAGTGAAGGTGGAGCTGTCTGACTAAAATCTTGTGCAGAGATACTTAGATTTCTACAGAGAGATCTATTTGTCTTTATTTTCTAAAGAAGCTTCAAAGCGTGTGACAGATATTAATTCACTTCTAATGTGTTCAGCCTGGGCAGTGCTTTCCTCAGACTTGGGGGGCAGGGGGAGTGTGGGGGAACTGGGGTGGGTATGCTGTGCCTTCATCCCAGCCCCTGGGACCAAAACACACCAACATTGTCTGAATTAGCTCCCTGTATCTCCTGAAAAGCCTGGGAGGTGCCTGCACAGGTGTGACAGTGGCATCGGGGACAGAGAGGGCTGAGATCGATGCCTGTCAAACCACACGTGGGTATAGGATATATAGGATACACCTATAGGGCTACTACTGTCCCAGCAGCTCTCACAGGGGTTTTTTGTCCCTACTTGTAGTGGGATTTACCCAGGTTTGAACCAGAGCTCAGCTCTGAAGGCTCTGGGATGGTTCCTAACAACGTCGTGCCGCCTTCGGATCAGTAGATGGAGCTCCAAGATAAATCCTTCCAGCCCTGAAGCATTGCAATCAATTAAACGTAACAGCTGTTAAGAGACCACAGTAATTACAAGGCTAAATGATATCCTTAAATAATCACTTGGGATTTATACATCTTATTCCTTAAATCTTATCATACATACATAGAGGTTTGTTAGAGAGAAAAATAAAATTAATTCTGTGCCTCTCTGCCAGATCTCTCTGGTGTCTTTCCAAGTGTTTAGAAGACTGAATGATAGCCAAAGTCATACATGTACTCTTGGCTACAGTGCTTTTTCTTCAGCTGCCTACAGAAATCCAGTTTATAGAAACCTGCTTATGATAATATGCTTTATTTTTAACCCTCTTAAATTCACTGTATTTTTCCTATATAATATGGACAAGTAGTACTGACTTCTGTGGTTTTCCCACTTTACTATGTTGGCCCTTAGTACCTCAAGTTATACTCTATATTTAGTGCTGTAATAATTGTTCAAAAATCTGACCCTCTGCTTCAGGACAATTTTCATTATAATTAAATTGTCTCTGACCTCTACCATTCACACATATGCTAATTGGTCCCAGTGTTTAAATGCATCCCTGAAAACTTTGGGAAGAGGAGACTGTTGAGTTTCTGATAACAGAATAAACATCAACAGTAAGAATTGCCACCTTATACTGCTGCCTATACAGGATACAGTTGTCCAACAATATTTCTGTTGTGACAGCAGTAAAAGATAAACTGTCAGGGTATGAAACAAATGGTCTTAAAGTTATTAATTAAATTACTGAGCATATGACAGGAATGACAATTTGTTTTATGAGAATTTGAGCTTTGGTAAAAAAATTGCCAGAGAGATAGAAACTAATTAGAACACAGTAAGAAGATTGCCATGCAGCTTCTTTTCAGGTAAGCAAATTTAGGAAGAGTTAGGAGGCTGTGAGAATGGCACACAAGTTGGAGATCAACAACAAAATAAGGTTTGACTCTTATAGGAAACCTGGATTAAGACTGAATTAATGTGGATGGGAAATGCTGCTGGTTTTGTCTTGTATTTGGCTCTCTGATAACCTCTGGCAGTACCAGTGAAGCCAGGGCTACTCTATATTAATTTATTGAGACTCTGATTGCATCCTGTTAGTTAACTAAACATGTGTTTGCTTCTTCTGACATGTGAGAAATCCACAGAGAAGCATTAGCCATATTATATATTAATGTAAAATGAAATTAATAGTGATGTGAGCTAATAGGCTGGGCTCTGAACTTTGGCTGCAAGAGGGAAGATTTCTTGCTTGTTCTTCCCACTCAGACAGAGGGATAGTAAACTTTAGGTAAGTGATGGGAAGATGCTGGCATCCAGCATTGTGAATCCCAGTAGCAGGAATTGCTGAGGCGATGGATCACACACCCTGGGGACCTGTTTCCATCTTCATGTAAATTCCTGAGCCTGCACCTCACACTCCAGTTTACCTTTCTGTTCCCTTGAAGGAACAAAACCCAGTGTGAGAGGAGCAGATTGACAGTGAAAATGATGGGACATAGATTTATTATGAATATTTCTTAGAGAGGTCATTCATTAGAGTGCACAGCTGACAGTGAAAGTTGAGTTAATGTTTCTTCCCACAGGAACAATGCTGAGCTGGAGAGGACAGAATCCCTCACTGAGCTCCCTGCTCCCCCCACGCTGCAGGCCCTGCTGCAGGTGAGCAGGAAAATGCAGGTGCTTGTCCTGCTCCAAGTCTCTGCTGCAAAATGGCAGCGGTTTAGGGGAGCAGCTCCCCCCTTCCCCTGACCTTGGGCCAAGCTGCAGAGTCAGTGCACATAAGGAGCTGGGCATAAGCTGTGTTTGCTCAAGTTTTGCAATGGAAATTTTCTCTGAGGTTCTGCAGTGTTCACCTGCTGCGACCTCCTTGCAATATTTATGGAAATGTTTGGCTGAGCTTGTGAGGATCTGTAAATCCCCAAGAGAACTTCATGCAGGATTTCACTGATGCAACTTACAGTTAACTTTCACCAAATCCTCGAGTATCTAAAAAAAAAGACCTCAAAGAGGAAGGCTTAAAAAACCAAACCAAACCAAACCAAACAAACAAAAAAACAACAACAACAAAAAAAACCCCAATTAATTGGGTAGGAGAAGCAAAACACCTTCTGCTGTTTGAAAATTCAATTCCACATAACTGTAACCCTTGGTACTCAGAGCAGCAACTTTAATAAGAACTGTGGCTGACTTTTTTAGCAATTTTTTTACTGCAGTCCAGCTTTGCTATTAAAACCCATTTTTCTGTTATACCTTGGAGGAAGATGGCTCTGTTGGGAATAACATAAAGCATGTATATTGAATTTCTTTTTTTAAAAAGGAGGTTAAAATAGCAACAGCAACCTTGTCAAAGAGCATTGGCTGGGGAGCGGCTTGCAGAATCCAATAGCCCTTGGGCTTGCCTTCAATGGTCCAGTCTCACAGGTGGTTGTCAACCCTTGGAAATACTGTCAGTGTTGATTCTTATTTTTAATTATCAAGGTAAACACTGTAACTCAGATGAGAGCTAAGAAGCATGACTTGTCAGTTAAAATGAGAGCTGAAATGCATTAATGGTGAAATTTCCATCTTCTAAAGCCCTCTGGGATTTTCTGGAGGAAAGGACAGACATGAATATGATGAAGTTTAAGCAGAGAAGTAATATGATTTTGGTAAGAAATTGCTATGGAACAGAACCTGAGTTCTTAAGCCAGCACAGGTGAGTTTGACTGTGAACTTTATGATCAGAGCTGGTTCAGTCTCTGTGTACCTCCTGAACAGCACCTTCAGGGAGAAAAGTAGATAGTGAAATGATTTCTATTTAAAACATTTTATTGCTTTAAGTTAAGTCTGGTTGCACAAAATGGAGAAGTAAGCTGAATAAGAATGATATCAAGAAGCTTCACAGGTAAAAAGGAAATACAGAATAAATCAGGAGTGTCTGACATTTCCCTTTCCACTTGGCATAAACCAGAGAAGTAGCAAGCTCTCATTATAAGCAGTGCTGTAGGAGAAATTCTCCTGGAAAGATGCTGAATGTTCATTTTTTTTCAGTGCACCACCTGTCCCAAGGCCAAACCTGTCCAGAATTTTAAACATGTGGTTCCAGGCAAAGAGTGTTAAAACCAAGTACCACTTATTTAGCTTTTCTTGAGTAGGAACAGTCTGGATATGGACACTGAAGTTTCAGGGAGCTTACTGTCATGTGTTTGTTAATGTGAGTAAAAAATCCAGTGCTGAGCCAAAATTTAGCAGCAACAGGAAGGAAAAACTAAGGGGAGGGGACCCCTGTGCTACTGAGAGCTGGAAAAATGACACTATATCCCAAATATTTCATTTCATCCTTTCAGCAGAATCCACAGACACTGAATGCTCTCTGGCCAGAAGGGAGAAGAGCAGAAGCACAAAACTGCATAGCAGAACTGTTGCTCCTTCCTTTGTCTTTCTGCAGCCTCTGCCTGGGAATCCTGGAGTCTTCATTTATCATCCTGCAGTACTGAAATCTCTCCCTGGAAAGGTTTCAAAGGAATTTGGGAAGAGCAAGGAAATAAGGAAACAAATCTAGCAACAGAATTCCAGCTCCTCTCATAAATTGCATGCTGGCCTAAGCTTTAGCTGGAATCACATAACCAAATGTTAATGGTCTGATAAGACTTATAGTCACAGGAGGGTTTTTTAAAATGGAAATAGCATTGATAATACAGTGAATGGTTCAGGAAATGATCCACTTTAGACTAAAACTTCAAAGATAGACAGGCAAGGCTCATTTACTGGAGAAGCCACCCATGTAAAATAATATGCCTGAAATCTCTCTGACCAAGGAGACAGCTTATTTCAGAGATAGTCATCCAAAACCTCAGCTAGTGGAAATCAGCATAGCTAGACTGATTGAATCCTGTGAAAACATAATTGGGTTGAGTATCCCCTGCACTTCATTTCTTAGAGGGAGGTAAGGACAGGTCCCGTTCTTTTGGCGAAGAGGGCAGAAGCTGTGACAAGGAGTAATCTACAGGAGAGACATAATGAAAGAGAAATAAATTTTTCTGTCAAAGGATTCAAAACAGTTTGGAACAATTTTAAAAAATGCAATATAGCTATTCATTTTTGAGAAAATGTCGTAAAAAGACTGATCAAAAACTCCATCCAACTTAGCAGTAGAAAAGATCAAGTAAAATGATACCATTTTCAGTAGAAAATTGTAGGGAGAAAAAAGCAAAAGAGCTCAGCTCTCACTCTGCAAAGTAATTACTACGAGATATCTACTCAAGCTTTGTTCTGTCAGAGATCATGATAACACTTACAGAGATACAGCCAGACTGTCTGTTTGGCTAGACAGCATTAATACAAACCACATCATTTAGAAACTACCTCTCCAGATTCCATCTCCAGATAGAAATCTGCTAATGAACCATGATTCAGTTATATTCCTAATCAGGAAAATGTCTTTCAAGCTGTGTTCCAACTGGGCAGTGTTTTGCTTCCTACGTCCCAAAGACCAATTAAACACTTTGTATGCAGCTATGCTATACATAATGAGTGTACTGTACAAATTAAATCAATTTTGGTGAGAAAAATAGCTTATGTTCTGCACATTTCAGTAAAAAGCCAAGCTGCTGATTTGCAGGACCCCTGTAAAATGGAGTCCTACATGGAAGAGAGCAGGGATTGTAAGTCTGGGTGGCAGCGTGACAGTTCATGGGATCAGCCACTGGAGAAATTGGTGCCTAATCTGATTCTGCAGCATGTCAGTCACAGACCAGTAATACCACAGTCTTAGTGGGCCTCCACCAGAGATAGATTGGGCCCACTTAACTCAGGTTTGGAAAGGATGAAGTCCTATCAGTAAAACCTAGAAATAGCTGGGAAGTATAAATTCACCCATTAATAGAAGGGAAGACTTTGTAACCTTCCTCTCTCATCACATGGGTCTACTTCACTGCTTTTTTACTCGGTCAGAATTCTGTATTAAAATATTCACTGCCTAAGTTTAAATTAAATCCTCTCCATCCTGGCAAGGAGAAAATACAGAGGAAATCCTAATGCAAAAATATCCTTATAGTTCAGAATCAGGACAGAATCCAACCTCTGCACCAGTCTTCAAACAGTGAACTACTATTTTAATATATAGCATTTTTTAGAAAGGTCATAAAAAGCTTTCACAATGGTTCTATCCTGGTAAAATCAGGAAAGCAAATTCACTCCAGTTAGAGAAGACTCATCCTAGCAGCATCTTAATGTTAGGATTTAATTGTCATCACACCATTTATCATCCAGGTTTCTCCCCAAGGATAATTGGGCTTACATATTGGTCTACCAAAGATTAAAACAAAATGTGTTGAAAACACAGGAGGGAAAAGCTATTTGTTTGTATCAGTGAAGGCCTTTTGTTGCCAAGTATTTTGGAGCATCTTATTTTTTAGGCTGTTTCCTGATGGCTTGAATTCTGATTACTTATCCTCAGGAACTCAGTATGATATTAGTTCCACTGATCTTATTGACTTTGCTTTCATGTGCAGCGGGTAACGCTGGGGAAAAGCAGAAAGGATGGAGTCATTACGGATTCTGAAAGAAGTAAAAACAAACACCCACCATAGAACACTTGGAAGAACACAGGAGACCCTGCAGCACAGCTCTGCTGTAACAACCCACTCATCCCCACAAGCTTTATCTTTTTGAGTGGAAAATGTGCTAGCAATAGAGACAAGCTTGTGTGAGAAATGCAGGCTATGCCTCCAGGTAAAGGTAAGTAAGTCAATGCTTTCCAACAAAAGAAAAGACAAAAGGAAATGCACAGTGCTGGACTGAAAATCCTGACAGATTCCCCTTCCCTGATCTACCCAGTCTTGAGGGAGGTGTCACTCTAGGAAAGCATTAGTCTCTGTCCCCATGTACTCAGTCCATATTTGAGTTTTTTGAATCAGCTGTAGAATAGACAAAATTTGCAGTGGTTCTTAGAGGCTACTCAGTAAATTTTAATTTTTTCCAGGCTTAGGGAAAGGAGATATTTAGGTCCAAGGAAAGTCAGGCAGCACTCTTGAACAGATTGCCCAGATAGTTTGTGGAGTTTCCCTCACTGGAGATACTCAAGAATGGTCTGGACACAATCGTGTGCCATGTGCTCTGTGATGACCCTGCTTGAGAGGGAAGGTCAGACCAGATGCCCCACTGATAGCTTTGCACTGAGGTCCTCTCAAAGCTGCATTTCCCCAAAATCTCATTTTGCCAAGGAGGGACCTGCTGAGCTGTGCTGATACACAGCTCTGCACACTCAGGTGCTGACATTTGAGTGACCCATTGATGATCTTATTGGCTAAGTGCCATGGGAAGAGATTGAGTGCCCATTTGATAGAACCAGGAGATGAAAACAGGTGTCCAGGCTTTTATCCTTCTATTTGACAGCTGGATTCATGTCTTTCAAAATCTCTCTATTAAATTGACATCTCCCAGGGAAGCAAAAAGCCCAGAAAGACAAGGGCAGAACTTCATATGAGAGAAGAAAGCTGAAGCAAAGACATTAAAATATTTTGCCTGGCTAACTGACAGATGCAGAATAATTGGATTTGAATTAAAAATGAGACTCTAAACTCAGGACTGAATGATCAGGTATTTGGGGAGTTTTCCATCCCAGCCTGTCAAAAGGGCTGAAGCAGATGGGCAGGTGCACGCTCATCCCTCCATTGTAGCTGTGAGAGAAAAAAAATGAATTTGTGTTGCCTTGTATTTAGAAACCCTCCCTTACCTGACACGGTTCCTCTGCTGAATCTTACAGGAATATTTTTATTTCCTCTGAGACATGATTAAGGCTCCTGCAATATTCAGAACAGCTGTGCAATGTGAAAAGGGAAGGGACTGTACAAAATGAAAGGAAAAGACAGTGTTAGTGAAAATAAAGCTGAATGGGACAATAATGAAGTATATAAAGAAATACAAGCATGACTCTTGCTAAGGCTGCAATCCAGAGCTTATTAATTTGTACAGATTTTTTCCCCTTTTATTTAGTGGTCTTTTAAACCCTATATTGTGGGTTAGGATCAATAGAGCTTTTTTAAACCCGTTTTCCAGTGTATAAATCCTACTGGTACATAGAACCAGAAATGGAAGATGTAATAGTGCTGATCCCAGAGCAGAGCAGAGGAATGAGCTGCACCATTGAGGAGAGCCCATCAGTCTACTCAAAGCAATTTGTAACGAGATTTTGTGTGGTGTCAGCAGAGCTGCGTGTCAGGGAATGGAAGGACAGAGCAAATTATTGAGACAGACAGGCAAAATTTGCTTGAAGAAGTAACTATGCAGTTAGAATTTGTTATATGGCAGCTACACAGGACTGAAAAAAATCTCGTAGAATACTGATAAATGGCTAAAATGAGGATTTTTTTAATGAGCATTATGGATCCCCATATCCTCTGCCTTATCCCATATATGGATCATTCTATGTTCCTGTGAAAGGTCCATAGGGAAAAAATCCACAGATCCAGAAGCTTTGCTGAGAAAGGACTCATGAACTTGTGTGGAGAGGCTTTACAATTGAAGATCTTCAGCAAAAACTGGAGATGCTTTCCTACCCTTGCCCTAAAGAGTTTCTGTAGAAGGAGCTGTTGAAGAAAAATGTCATGCTTGGAGCAATACTTTTATTAAAGAGGTAGACAGTTCATAGGTGATGTTATTAGTCAATTTTTTGGTGTCTTGTGAAAGTAATAAATAGTTTTTAGCAGCAAATGTGCAAGTAGGGGACTGTACTGTGGCAGTCCTCTGCAAAACAAAGCAATAAACACAAACCAAAAAATACAAACCAAAAAATTGTGATGTTGTATAGCAGCTCCTAAGGGTCCTGTCACTGTGGTTACAGTCAGCCAGGGATTGCAAAACACCAGAGCTCCACTGGCATGTTCAATGTTTCTCTGCTGTGGCACAGCAGCAGTCTTGGGGCAGAGCCATCTTGGGGCACCCATGGCTCTGGCTATGAGAGGAGACATTGAGTGACAGGGAGGCAGTTGCTGCAAAAATCCCCAGCATGGTTTTCCTAGCCAGTCATCCCTTGGGAAATATGCACTCTTACTGTAAGAGTGAACTTGTTGGATTGCAGTTCCTAGTACCAGCCTCTGCTCACCAGCCTTTTTTTAAAATAAAGTAAAAATGACAGGCAGTCAGCCTAGCTCTAGTATTAGAAATTAGTATGGCTGAAGAAATCATGTTTTCTGTAAATAAGTTGGAAGGATCTTGATGATGCCTTTTGCCACTTGATGTCCTTTATTAAGGTCTTTGTGTAGAATATAGAGAAAGAGAGAGAATTAAAAAAGCATTCCAGTTGTGATTCAATGATAAGCGGATGTATCAGTCCATGAGGAGCAGAATCACAGAGTGCAAGGCGGTGTATGCTACAGTGCAGCTGAAATTACATTATTAGAGAGTGGATTTGGCTTTGTTCTGCACAGCAGAGCCTGAAACAGTAAAAAAAAAAGTATGCAATTATTCTTTATTTTAAGTAAGCATTAAACATTCTGACGTGAATTCTAACAAGCAGTATCCTGTGAAAGAGAGATCATTCAGCAGTGTGGGGTCTGGGGAAGGGAGACTTAACAGACAGTTCATAGGTCATATGGCAAGGGCACAAGTGGCTTACAATCCATCCAGCTTTTGATTCAGTGCCCCTCTCTGCTGATTTCTGGTGTGAGATTCAAATCCATGACAGATGACTCTGAGGAACCCTTCTCTACCTGTCTGTAGTAATTCCTCCCGGAGGTGCTCACAGGCTGAATTCTCAGCGGTGGGAGCAGTCACGGTGTCCTCATGCTTCGCTTCCCCTCAGGCCCTGATCTCAGCAGGAGCCTGATGTGTCACTGACAATGGAACCCAGAGCACCAGCACGGCTGGGAGTGTGGGGCTGCTCTTGTTCCATCCCAGGGCAGAGGTGATACTCAGCGCTTTTCTTAAATGTGGTGATAAAGATCAGAGGCCAGTGGAACACGAACTTGCTTCCCTTTGGGGAGAAGCCTTGAATTTTTCTTTCTCAAGAGGAGCGTGTTTAATGAAATACAAACTTCTCAATCACGTGTGTAACAAGCTGCTGCAAAAACTGCCACGACTTCAGTTTCCAGCAAAAAGAGAAGAGCCTGCTTTTACTGATACAGGCTTGCAAGCACAGGCATTTGTAGGGACTCTGTGCCCCCTCCTGCATTTTGCATCCCATTTTTAACTGCTTTATCTTGGATTTGGACTGACAGTATCACTGGAATGGTCTGGGCACAGCGTGCCTACATGCAGTTTTTTTACCTGCATGACCACCATGTCAGCACAGCATTTGCAAGTGTTAGTGCCACAGGAATGCCTTGGAAAGGGCTCATCAGTATGCATACAGTAGCTGCTGAGCACAAATATGTATGAAATTCTGATCATTGGTATTGAAATGGTGATCCTGAATATAAATTAGAAGGCTTCTAAATACACCAAATTTCAGTTAAATGAGAACTAAGTAAACACTGCATTTTTAAATTATAGTTGTCTTCCATTTTAAAAAAGGAAATCTGGTGTGAGTTGGTTCTTCAGGCTAGCTAAAACCCTTTAGGAATGTAAAAAACACATTATTAACAGAGACATTTAAATTTGAAAAATAATTGCCTAGGCATAAGCAAGACTTTTATCATGCATGTGAAGCTTTTAAATCTTTAGATCTTGTTGAGATATGGCAGATAGGATATGAAAATGCTTATCTGTGCAATTATTTTTTGCTCAGGGAATAAATTCTCAAGTAAATTTATTATCTTAAACAAATAAAAAAAACCTAAACAGAGAGAGAATTCACTATATCTTTTTCCAGCTACCACCTGTGAGGGCTTTGTTTTTACAGCCTGCTTGCTATGGCAGCTCTCTGAAAACCATTAAACATTGGACATTTTCATCTTCCCTCAATGCTGAAGAAGAGAGAATTCCCATCATCAGGGATGTAGAAAAACCACCATCAATTTTTTCTCAATTCCCTTTGCAAAGGAGCTGAAATGCACTTTCCCTTTGCATTGTCAGCTGTAATCCTGCGAGCAGCTCTTCATACAGTCAATAGACAACTCCACATAGGGAAGATACCAGTAACTTTATTTTTGCTTTATCAATCCTCATCTAGCAAACCTCTTTAATTAACTACCTCTGTAACAGAAGTTTTTAATTCAACCAGTGAGAAACACACGGTGTGTTAGTACTGCATATGTTCAAATCACCATGATGTAAATATTTGATTAGCTTTCTGTTCATCTTAAGGCAGTCTATGCTTAACATGTCAAATAACTACGGAAAATGAGAATAGAATGAATAGTAAAAGAAATAATGGAAAAGCATGTCTAAAATTCAGAAGTGGCTGGGAGTAGAAATTCAGAAGGCAGTACTTTGCTCCTAGAGTATGATCTCAGTCTCTCAAATAACAAAGGTACAAAATGTATCTGTGAAATCGAGCACTATCTCTGTGTATGGACACAAGGGAATTTGGGATGGCAGTCAAAGATACATAAGAGAGCACTACCTTCACTCTTCTCCACAGTTCAAAAAATATTTGTCATGTCTAAATTGTGGGTAGACAGTTGCCAGGCATTGAATGCTTGTTTTTAATGATTATACCTGTACAACTAGATTTCTGAGCCAACCAAAATAAGAAGATTTCTTTTGCTGCAGTCTCGCAGGTTTTTTGGTGGGGAGGGGTTGTTGGTTTGTTTGTTTGTTTTGTTTGTTTATTTGGGGTTTTGCATGATTTGAGCTATATATTGGCCTTGAAGTGTAATTCTTTAAGATGCAGGGACTGAGTAATTTGCAAAAAAACCCCAACATTTAGGTGAAATCCAAGTCAAGATTCAATACATTAATGCCATCTGAGGGCAGCTTTGTAAAAGATAATTAGCTGTCCTTGCTCCTAGATTTCTGTTTGAATCTGTATATTCTCATCTTTGGAAGTTCTAGGGAAGTTTAGTTACAAGTTTTGTTTTTCTGTTGCAGCAGGAACTTCCCACAAAGTGATATTTTAAAGCGGGTCAGTAAAACTTTGATCTCAAATTTTCAAATCTAGCTCGACATACAGCACCTTAAAGAGGATCTGATTTACAGACAGTGCATGCTCAGCACTTTCGAAGACAAAGTCCCCCTCTTGTGTTTCAAGCTGAATGTTCAAAAAGAGAAGCATCCCAAAACATCAGACACATTTTGGAACTCAAAGTGAACCTTTGCTATGGCATATTTGGTGTCACTGACTGATTTTCTTTTTTCTCTGCTTTTCCCGGGATTAAGATACAGAGATTACAAAGTCTTTCTTGTAGCCCCTGTATGAGGAATAGAATAGGGGGCCCTATAAAAAACCTCTCATGTTTATGTTCATTATTTTCAAGAGCTCCAGCTATTTATGTGTCTATAAATAACCATTTACCAGCGGTGGGAGTTCTCCATGGAGCAAGTCTGTTCCATTACACTGAAGCACCAGCCTGAAGGAAGATGCCTGATCAAACTGTCATCTGCATCTTTCAGACTTCACACCTGCTTGGAGTCAAGACAGTTTTCTATTCATAGGCTCTGTCCCTTCATCATGCTGGCCAAAGCAATCCTTAATAGTAGCACTGAGCTGCAACAGCAGGTAATTCAGACTTGTAAAGAAAGGACCAGCTTCCACTGATGCAGATGCAGGCAAAACAACACAGCTCTTACACTGAAACCTTTTCACTGCTAATACAGCCCCAAAGACAGAGTCTGACTTCCTGCCATAATATGCATTTATTCATTCCTTTATCACCACAGAGAAAAAGTGGTTTTCACCTGTCACAGAACTCCTGGAACACATCTTCATGTGCCAGTGGAGAAGGGTTTCTTTGAAAGTCTCACGGGAGAGCCATTTGCATGCAGCACATCATGGACGTGTTCCAAATGCTGCTGCACCACAGGCATACCAATGCACAGGGCTTATAAAATAGGGTTTGTAGTGGCTAGTTCTTGAGAGGTGGCATATTGGGAAGAGAAAAATAAAGGTATTAATTGAGACTGTGGCCATTCTCCCCTTAAGAGAAGCATGTCATCTGCCCGCCATTGGCAGCGCGAGTCAATGCCAGCTGACAGAGACCTTCACACGAGGGATGTCTGAAGAGACAAGTGGGAGTGTACATGGACTGAAGGACTGATATGGAGTGACTCCAAAATTTGCACATATAATTTGTAAGGCCCTTTATTCAGGGGGTGCCGATGCACATATCAGGGCATTTATGTCTAGTAAGTAGAGAAGTGGCAACTGGGCAAAAAAAGAAAAATGTCTTTTGCAACACAGAAAACTTGCACAACTGTATTACAGCATCCATACAAATGGAGGGATTAATGGACAGAAAGGCACATAGTTGCAGAGTGTACTGTGCATTTTCAGCATCTTGCTTTTTGGCTATCACACATCCTGTAGCTGGCAGAAATAACCAGCAGTGCAATTCATAATTTTGCTGTGTAGTAGGTCTTTAGCATTTATCTTCTTTCATTGATGTGATATATAAAACTTAGTGATTTCTCAGTATTTTATTTTCTATTCAATAAATATATTTACTGTAGTCTCAAGGTATGTGCAACTTGCAAAAAATTATTAAAGCACCAGGAACTGACATAACAGTTCAAGACAGAATTTCCCAGACAGGAAGGAGAAGAAATTTTAGTGTTCTGATCACCTATATAACTGGCATAAGCATATTTCGAATCTTTCAAAAATATTTTTAATATTTTGAATTGTTTATTCCCTGCCTATTTGAGCACTAATTCATGGAATTGCATTGGTGGTTCTGCTATAGGAACAAAGACTCCAAGACTGAAAACAAGACACTATTACTTCTTCATCATAAGAGAAAAGATACACACATAGATGGGGGCTGGACATCTGAGTCAAGAATTTCTCGTAGAATGTGCTTCAACTTGGGGGACCAGTAAAGGTAGTTTAAAATACTGTTATCAAGAAGCTTAAATTTGCCATACACGGAGCCACATCCCTACATCAAACAGATCTACTCTGGCTGGAAATGTTTAATAACTTCATTAGTGGTTCACTGAGGTATTAGAGAACATGATTGTTAAATTTGCAGATTAACACCAGGACTGAAGGGCTGTAAGCATTTTGGAAGATAAGATCCGTATTCAAAGCTATGTTTATAAATTAGAGAAATGAGCAGATTAAATGTGAAGACATCTTGATAAAAGCAAGGAGAGCACAGGCAGGAACGATGGCTGCAGCAGCAGAACTGAGTGAGAGAGCTCTGCAGGAGGAGTCCAGAGAACTTCAGCACATCCTGAACTGCACTTCAGCCAACAGTGCTGTGCCATTGTGCAAATAACAAACACCACTTGAGCTGCCCAATCTGAAGCCCTGCAGGTGAGGTGTATAAACACCCCAGGCTTCCCTCTCCTCTGCTGGAATGGTCTGACCTATCTGGCACATTGCACTTAATGAACACTTGGATCAATTAGTCCTCAATGATGGTAGCCAGAAGCATCACAGATCTAAAAAACCATGGCTTTGAGGAAAAATGGAATAAATTGAAATGGTCCAAGGATGTCAGGGCTGATGGGGGTGGAGAGGAAAGAAAACAAATTGCCGTGTAATAATAAGAATCTTCTTTCTTGTATCTGTATTCTGTCAGTAGTATTCTGTTATCATTGGACTTCTAAGGAAATATCTCTAGACAGCAGCACTTAGCTTTTTTTGCTCATCTACAGTATAAAAATATTTATATTAGTTTCCTTACTAAATAGATGGGAGGATGTCAAATAAGTCACATTTTTCTAGGCCAGTTTGACAGAGAGAATTGGTATATTGCTGTTTATTGTTATGCAGTATGGCTTTAAAGTTGAAATTCAGTCAATATGACTGACTTTGTGGTGGAAATATCAAAGTTGGAATTAGACTTTGTATTTAGCTGCCTCTAGTAAAAGAACTTTCTCATACTTACTTTCAAGTATCTAACTCAGCAGAGACAGGAAAGTTATGAATGTTGTTAGTATGTGGCCTGGTAGCATTTCACATTTATTTTAACTGTTTATTGTATAGTATTGCTTAGATCACTCTGGGATCCACACTCATTAGAGCATTAGTGACTTTCCTTTTCCTTGTCTTGTCACTCACTTTCCAGCAATTAAGTTGCCCTCTCTTTATCTGATGAGCACTGGATTTATGTCCAGAGTATAGAGAGTTGTCTACCCAGAGATAGACAGTGCTCTTCATTTATAAACTACCTGTTTATTTTCAAGCTTATTTATTAGGGGCATAGGTAACATTTCTAGTTAGGTTATTTTATTAAAAGCTGAGTCAAAGTTTTAAGCTTCATCCAGCTAGGAATGGGTAACACTTTGCAAAGCACCTCCAGTAATTATAGCAATTTTCTTAGAATGACATGCTCTTCCAATAAGTGCATCTGTAATTATTTATCTCATTAATGGGATGATCTGCTTTTATCAGCATGACCATGTGAAAATGCATTTCAACATAGAGATACAATACTAATGCCTTGTGTGTGTTCTTATGAATTTTTCAGCTTTTCAAGTATTAATGTGTTAAGAATGTATCTGTGCAGCAAAGATACTGAAATAATTTCCTGTCCTAGGACTAGTATATGTATCATCATTGCAGATGCATTCAGCTCATTGAACTGGTATTTTTCATGCTGCATTTACATAGTGGTTATTTTCCCCAATATTCTTTTTAGGAAAATTATTCTTTTCTTATTTTGTTTTGATCTTTTCCCTGATAGTATTTAATTTTGTTCACTAACCTACTATTGTTCAAGTACAAAATGAATCTAGATCTTGACACTGGTCTTTGCCTTCCTGTAGCTCAGTTAGGTTTGGAAATTTTCCATGAGCAATCACTAATTCTTCTATTCCTCCTTGAGAACATGCTCTGGTATTTTCAGGGATTCCAGTGCTGTGTAAGTTTGCTTTTTATTTGTAAGCTATAAAGAGATGCTTATAGTGTTGCTAATGACTGGAAACATGCACAAAAAGCTGTTTTGAAGTATTCTACTCTTAAGGAAATTGAAACTTTCTACTATCAGTAACTTTGAATGAGTAAAATGTCCTTCAGCTAGCTATCTACCCAGCCAACAGCAGAGGAATAATGTTTGCAAAGAGCCTTAGAGGTGGTGATCATCTCCAAGAGCTGCCCCATAGGGAAGAACTGAATTTCTATTCTGGTGCTTGTCTGCTTCAAAACCTTTTCATCTTTCCCTGTTTCTTCATATCTTTATGCCACAAAACTGATCCTACTACAAATCAGTTCCTGTGAGATGTATAAAAACCTGTCCCCAGAAACTCAGGAACAGTGATTGGTATCAGAGATGAGGAATCTGTGAGGGTGAAGTGAAAGGATGTGACATCTCTGTTCTCCACTTCTGCATTATGGCTCCTATTTTCCTTGAGGAAGGAGACAAATGGGGCTTGTTTCCAAGCTAGTGAATATAAAGTTGAAGTAATTGCATCTGCAAATATGTGGTCATGGTTTATATGGTTGAAATAAATGACATTGTGTCTCAGTGCTCAGTGATGCAGAAAACAGAGTTAGAGACAGAAGCATAATTTTTTTTTCTTTTTGTCTTCTCCCTGATTAACCAACATGTCGCATCTTCCTTTTATCTGAACTCTACCTTATATGATGATAACCAGCTGTGTGTTCATCAAGGTAGAATCTGCAGCAAAACACCTGTGACACAGACATTTGCAAGGTACTTTAATGGTGCTCCTCAAACATTAAATGTGGTCTGATTTGTTATCCATTTTGTGAATCCTCAGCATACAGCACATACAGCAACATGTCAATTTGTTGTGCTTTAGTAAACAAACAGTGTTTGTAAAAGAGCCAAAACAAATCTGCTGCTTGCCATGTCTTATGGATAGGTTGCTGTTTGAAGAAGTATGGAGCTTTCCATCAGTGTGCTACATAGAGTTCAAGTTAATGCTTTGGTAGTACATTTTACTACCTTTATATCTAATAAATACTTTAGCATGGTACAATTAAGTTGTAATTCAAAGAAAATTTAGAATTGTGGAATCATAAAATTGCACTTCTGTTTGGTTTGTTATTTCTCAGGAAAATCGTTTTCATTTTCAGGAGTTGTGTTACTATACTTACTATAGATTTATGGCTGGTTCTTGTGAATAAAAGCAGCATTTCTCTCAAACTAAATTTGGGTTGATCATGAAATATAATCTTGCTATATTATTCATAGGAAGGAGCCCTTAAGATGCTTGTGTAGTAAGAGCAACCTGCCACAGGGCAGGAGCTGCCTGCTGTAATGATAGGCTGGACTGAGCACATCTCTTCTCTCCTCTGGAATGGGGACAGAGTATCCCTGGTGCAGCTTTGTCATCTGTGAGCATGTTTGAGCTGGTGCCTAGGATCTGCACTGGACAGGCTGAGTTTGCTGGCTGCTTTCAAAGAGAAGTGTTAAAAGGGTTTTATGAGAACAGTAGGTGAGGTGGGCTGACCCTGGCTGATGCCAGGTGCCCCTCAAAGCCACCCTTGCCACGCCCCTCCTCAGCTGGATGAGGAGAGGAACAGTAACAAAAGGCCTGTGGGTTGGGATAAGGACAGGGAGAGATCACACACCAGTCACTGTCACATGCAAAACTGACTCAGCTTGGAAAGATTAAATTAATTCTCTACCAATCAAAATCAGAAATAAAACGAAAACTTAAAACACCTTCTCTGCACCTCTCTCTTTTTCTCAGACCCAACTTCACTCCCCATTTTCTCTCCCTCCTTCCTGCCAGCAGCAAAGAGGGACAGGGAATGGGGGCTGTGGTCAGTTCATCACACTTGCCTCTGCTGCTCCTTCCTCCTCAGGGGAAAGACTCTTCCCACTCTTCCTCTGCTCCAGCGTGAGGTTCTGCCCATGGGAGACAGTCTTCCACAAAATTCTCCAGCATGGATCCTTCCCCCAGGCTGCAGCTCTTCCCAAACTGCTCCAGCATGGATCCCTTCCATGGGGTCACAGCCTCCTGTGGGCATCCCCCTGCTCCATCCTGGGGTGCAGGTGGATCTCAGCTCCACCATGGAGCTCCGTGGGCTGCAGGGGAATCTCTGCCTCGGTGCCTGCAGCATCTCCTTCCCCTCCTTCCCCACTGACCTTAGGGTCTGCAGGGCTGTTTCTCTCACATGTTCTCACTCCTCTCTCTGCTGCTGTTCTGCTGCAGTTTTTTACCCCATCTTTCTAAAATCCATTATCCCTGAGGCTCTCCCTTTCTTACTGATGGGCTCAGCCTTGGCCTTGCTGTGTCTGTCTTGGAGCCAGCTGGTGTTGGCTCTGCTGGACATAGGGGACACTTTTCACAGATGCCACCCCTGGATCCATGCCCCCCAAACCTTGCCAGGCCAACCCATCACAATAGGGAAGAACATCTCCTGATGGGCACACAGTCTATTTCTGCATCTGAAAAGGCTGCACTGGAGTATCCTTCCACACTCTGTACAAAGAGTCATGGTGTACTGGGTAAGAGAGAAACCCACAGACAGCAATAGCTGCAGTGGAAATCTTTTACATCTTTCCCTTAGGCATTTGCTAAAGACAGCTGCAGAGAATGTAGTCTGGGAACTCTCAGCACTTCTGCATAATTTTGCACTTAGTAATGACTAAAAATTTGCTCATTTACTGATTTCTAAGGGGTTGATTCCAGTTCAGCTGTGGATAAGTTATTTTTCCAGCTGCGTCTAAATGATAGTTTTTATATTCAGCACCATGATTAATGATTTCAGAAACAATAAGAAAAAATATAGTTTTCATCGGGATATTTCTAATCCTTGTGAATCTGGAAAGTTTTTGTAACTAAGCTAATTTTATCTTTAATTGTGCTGGTTATTTGTGTAGGTTTCTTTGTTGATGCCTCACCTGAATGTGTAAAAAGGCCCCTAGTTGGGTGCCATGTGTTTAAGTAGCCACTGTCCTAGTTCATACTGTTCATATGATACAGTTCAAAGGCAACCTGCCTTCAATACAAATCTGGATTTGTTGTTAATCAAAGTACTGCAGAATCACACCATTCCAAATGAGAATAGAATACAGTGCTGTGTTACAAATCCAAAGCAATTCAAATTGAACTCAGCTCTCAAAGTAGTCACCATAGATGTATTATAGAGGTATGGCCACACAAAATCACTTCTCAGTAGTTCATTTCGCATGTGTTTGTTTTTATTCCCAGCAAACCTGAAGTGCCATCAAACAGTAAATAAAATTCTTTCCATCAGAATATGAAATCTTGAAATATTCAGCTGTAGGCTGTCTTGCTCCTCAAGCATCATTCCTTTATTTGAAAGCTGTTCTCTGCTGCAGACTGAGTTACCCTGTTGGCAGAACCACTTCCTGGGGCACCCAGATGAAGGAGATGTGGCTGACAATTTGTCTTCAAAATCCCCTGTTTGCTTTAATTGGCTTATTATTAATAGATGTCTTTAGAAGATAGTGAATCTTTTAATTGCCAATTTCCAGTCTGTAGAAATTGCTCACAGTTCACCAGAGCAATAGTCATTATCAACTTGTAAACGTCTTTTGTTTGCTCCTGCCATGAGCTCAGTGTCATCACACCCATTAATCTGAATAAACTGCATGTTGTTTATCTCCATCATTTCTGTGAGCTGGTGATGAGCTCTGTCAGTCTCACAAGCATTGAGATGAATGTGTTTCCTTGGAAAACCCTTGCTGGGACAGGAAAAAACAATGACAAAAGAATAAAGTGCTGAGGAAAAGAAACGTAAAAGTTAAAAATCATGTGTAAAATTGAATTGCCTGGATTTGAAAATAAGATTAAATTCTTTTTTGCCAAACTGCTGGTAGGTTGACTTCAAACTGTCTGGAGTCAATGGGAATGATGCCTGTCTTCCATGGGAGCAGGATCTCATGTGGAAATGGGTGTGCATTTTTTACCAGGTAACTTCTCAGTCAATAGAGACAGAGCCCTTTCAGTTGGCTGAGTTAATTGATGAAGCCAAACACAATATGACCCTGCAGACCACTCAGTTGATCAGACACACGTGACAGGCAGTGTAGTGGATAGAGCCCAAGGCTCTAACCCAGATCTGTGTTGAGTGTGAGCAAACCCAGAGTGAACAAACTTCTGGTGAACCCTCTCCACTTCCACAGAGCTGTAACAAGGCTGATCCTGCGAGACCTGCAGCTATGACAGGAGATATATTTCATCCAGTGCTTTTATACTTTTGTAGCTACGGTCAGTGCGCATTTGGAGAGAAATTACAAATTCATAAATTATTATGTTAGACTGCACAAATTATTTCAGTGGGTCACTTCAATGGCTTTATTTTTATTGTTACACTGAAGTTTGGAGTGTTTAGTGCTGTTGTGGAGGAGCTGTGAAGAGACATTGGTACCCACATGCTCATCTGAACCTCGTTGCACTGAAACACCTTTTAATAGGGTTGAACCCCCATGTAGTTGCTGTGGGAGAGTCACCCTGTCTCACTCCTCACCCCATAAAGTGCAGTGCAGGAAACAGTGGATGTGCAGCACAGAAATCCTCGTGCATGTTGCTGTGAATATGCAGAGACCCATCTCTAGAAACAGGGAGAAAAGCTTCTTTCATGTTTATTTTTAAGAACCTGAATAGTGTGAAAAACTAGCTAAAGCAGCCATTTTTCAGATTCAGATAAGCTCTCCCCATATATTTCTTATCTCCAGTGGCTGCTGATAATGACTGGCCTTCTCACCTGCAGAGCTGCTCGAGAGTACATTACAATGTCAAGTGCTAAAGGAAATCGGGAACATATTCATGAATGCAAGTGGCAGCTTATGTCCCAATTTCCAGTGAGCAGTTTCATTTGATGTGACAGAAAGCATGCAAATTGGGATATTGGCAGGAGCAGAAAAAGTTTTTTGTGCATACAGTTACAAAAGAAAGCATCAGTGTCTACATATATTAAAATTAATCTGTTTTTAAGGTAGCAATGCTGTAAGAAACAGCTCTTGCATTTAATGTTTTAAAGGCAGAGTTAGGATTACACAACAATTTACAGAGAGGGTTTTCATACTAATGAAGATGTAATTCCTGAGGGTGACTGTCCCCAAGTGTTATCAGTGGAAAGCCTACAACTCTAAGCCCCAAACCACAAGTTAGATACAACAGTGTCTGGTTGTGTGCTTAATGCTAATTAAATAATGAGGATTCTGAGACTGCTGACCTCAAACTTTAACTGGTGCTTATTAAAAAAAAAAATGGAACTCCAAACGTGAAGATAGGCAAATTCAGAAGTTTGTTTCCCCGCACCCCACCCCCTGCTTTCTAAAAGTTTATATAGACCCAAGTGGACAATGCACCTGTGGATATATTTATAGTTTTGTCTCTGGGTTGTGAGGTCTCTGACTCTCTATTATAACTACAGAACATTTGTGCAAAATACTGGCAATAATGAAATAAGAAGGAGCAGAAATACTGGCAGATTTGCTAGTTCCCCTTTTCTATTTTCTCCTTTCCTGCTCTATTTGCTTGGCCTGTTCTTCCTTGAGGCACATTTTCATCTCATGTTGCTGCTTGTGCACATCAGTTACACTGGTACCTCTTACAGAGTAAACCCAGTAACTTGCAGAGTTACCAGTGCAGTAGATGCTTTTTCCCCCCCTTTGGCATTGATCAAAACACAGGATGTATCATGGTAGTGTCCCTGATCTCTTGTGTTTAGGTCAGAGCTGCTGGCACATGTGGTCAGTGTTTCTGTAGTGGTTCTCTTCCCTAGAGCTCACACTGTTCCCAGTGCTCTGCTGAGAGTTCATCTCTTTGTCTCATTGTTTGACTGCTTTTAAAATGGCCTACTAAATGGCCACTTTAAGCAAATTCTGTTTATGGGTAGAATATCACTGTGATTTCTGATGTGGCTTCTGGAATAGGACTTGTGATGATGATTTTTCCCTTCTATTCGGTGATTGTCTCCCTCAAAGAAAGCTTGCCAATTCCACATTCAGACATACTCCATTATATATATGTGTTGCTCTATCTAATTCCAGACATCTGACAACTGCCTATATCCCAGAGAAACCCTCTGAGACTGGGACTAAGCTGTGGTTTTATTGGAGAAGAAGAGAAGAAAAAAGGTGTTGTTCTACTGGCTAGTTTAATGGTGATACAGTGGAAAAATTGAGGTTTTGTCTGTTTAAAAGTGGTAGGAGACAGAATGGAACTTAACCTTTTGATAGCTTATGTTCTGCAGATGGGTATCTTGGAAAAGACTAATCTTGTATTGTAATGCTGGACTATGTTCCAGATGGAGAGAATAAATTGAGTTGGCAGAAAATATGAGCTGTACTTTGTTTCCATAACTGAATTACTGGCCCGAAAGGAAAGGTGGAAGGGCTGGCATGTGGACACCCGAGCCTCCAGCAATTTGGGGACACCCACGTCCCTGCAGTGGCTGTTAAAGTCGTATGTGCCATGCAGGCAGGGCATGCTGAACTGCAGAGGGAGAGGTTTCCACATCAGAAAGACAGGCTGTAATCATGGCACCTGGAACAGTTCAGAAAGAAAAATGTTGGAAATGTTTTCCCACTGCTTTTTCGCTTAGGCTGCTGTTCTTGAGGGCTTGATCCAAGCCTACTCTCTTCCTCTCATTCCTGGCAGTTTGAGGCTCTTCATGTACTTGAAATATTTGGCCACCTTATTACATCTCATATTTCCCCCACTCCTTATTTCTTAAATAGTTTGTTCATAATTTTGAGAGCCAAATTATTTTATAGCAGGTGTCTTTTCTTCACTCAGATTCTCACAATATCTCAAGATAAAAATTTTGCAAGAAGTTTGGTATAGCCTGGCAACCCATAGACCACCCTGACCTCTAGGACTTTCATTCTCTTTGTGTTTTTCTCTCCTGAGCTCATTTACACCTTCAAATGGTTTCTTGCTGTCAGCTTCCCTATTTTTCTCCTGCTCTCTCCTGGTTGCTCTGCCAACATTCCTGCTGCCACCTATCGTGAGTCTGGAGATGTCATCGCCGTTCCCTCAGCCATGTTTGCACTGAGCACACACATTTAAATATGGATGAGCCTGGATAGATTCCACTTTGTCTTTTGCCTGGCACTGTTATAAGCTTGTCATAAACACTTCCTAAAGGATTGCCACATTGAAATATTTAAGAAGCTGTTTAATCTAGTCACACTGATTAAAAATATTTAGTTCTTTAATGCACCTCACTTGCTTGCTTCTATTTGTTATATTTACTGTACAGCTCGCAAATTTGTTGAGAAAAAAGATAAACAAATAATGATACTAATCTTAGTAAGTTGCATATTTTTGTTATGAAAGGCTCATCTTTTGCCACTTTCTGCAAAGGAGGAGCTGGCAGGGAAGAAATACACAAAAGAAATATAAATATAAAATATTTATAAAATATAAAAGAAATATAGTTAAATAATTGCTTCTTAGGCAGGGAAAAAGCTATAACTGAAAAGACTTTAAAATAATTTTATTCCAGGACTTCAAGCCTGAATTATAGTGTCAGTGGCAGTTTTGCCACTTCTGTCACTAAGACAAACTTTTTACTGCCCTTCAATGTCTGGTAAAATCAACAGTCCTCTGAGAAGTGTCAAATTATTTGTGACTTTAGCTCTGAATGCAGTAAGCTTCTGCTTGATGTGTCATTAGTTCAAAGCCAGCAAGGACGAGCAGGTCTTGCCTGTTCTTTGTCTTTCATTCCCCTGGATAGCTTGCCAAATCTAATTAATATTTTGTCACCCATCACTATATAATTCCTCAATGCTGTCTTCCATATGAAATGTTTTAATCTATTTTGCTCTTTGTACCATGTGTTGTATAAAAGGCTCTAGCCAGTAGACAATAGAAGCAGCTGCCTCTGGTGTTAAAATGTGTGGCAAACATACCCTGTTCTGTGCTGTGCTGCTTTGATGCTCAAACCTCATGGTAAGACCCAAAACTCAGAAGCATGAAATAAAAATAAGTCTAGGGAGACAAAAAATCTCTTATTATCACCACCAAGTAGCAAGAACCCATGTACCTTGCTCATCATTCTGTGCATCAGATAAATTATATATGTGTTGGTGGTGGTGAAGAAATAAATAATAGAAAATAATAATCAGTTCAAAGAATTTCCATGATACATATTTGTAAATAGATATAGCTGCAGGTTTGTGGAAGCCTTTATGAGGTTGGAGATGATCATTCTGTCAGTCATGGTTTAACCCCAGCTCAGCTTCACACAGCCACTGATCACTGCCCATCAGAGGGATGGGGAGAGAACCCAAGAGCAAAGTGAGAACACTCCTGGGCTGAGCTAAAGACAGTTTAACAGGTAGAGCCAAAGCACACAGACAGAGCAAAGCAAGGAATTCATTCCCCACTCCAATGGGCAGAGTTCAGCTGGGCTCCCCCGTGTGTAATGGTGACTTGGGAATTCAAACACCACCACCACTCTGAACGTCCCCTCTTCCTTCTCCTTCCCCAGCTTGATATGCTGAGCATGACACCACGGGGCCCAGAATATCCCATGGTCACTTGGACCCAGCCGTGTCCTCTCCCAGCTCCTTGTGCACCTCCAGCCCGTGGGTGGGATGGAGTGAGGAGCAGAAAAGGCCTTTGCTCTGTGTAAGATCTGCAAAGCAATAATTAAAACATCTCTGTGACATCAACTCTGTTTTCAGCACAAATTCAAATCACAGTCCCATACCAGCTACCAGGGAGAAAATTAACTCCGTCCCAGCCAAAATTAGCACACAATTGATGCTTTAAAGAATTTATCCAGGGGTGTCTCAAGAAGTTGCTTGGGAAATCTTTAGTGTTTTTTCCTGGTTTTTTTTCAAGGTTTATCTACTTGCTGCATATTGGCCCTTCTCTTTTTGGTGTAGTATAATGGGAGAGACACGAAACATTACTTGAAATAAGAAAAGAGTTATTGAAATGTGTCTGCAGGTTTTTTTGTTTGTTTGTTAAATTTGTCAACTTTGGTTCATTCAGAATGGGTCCAAAAATCCCTCCAAAAGTCCTCCAAATACCTTCTGAGATTAATTTGGGTGTATGAAATGCAAGTTTGCAAAGTCATATAACCATATGCAAAGCATTACCCCTTAGAAATTTTTTAGGTGTCATAACTTAGTCTTCTATTTTTATTTTTAAAATGTTTTTCTAACATGACTACAGCTATTCTAAAAATTAATGCTATTTTCTGCAAAATCTTGACTGACATTACTTTGACCTAATTAATTTCTATTTCTTTAACTCTGTTACAGTATTTACATGAATATTCTTCATCTACTTCACAGGTTTTAAAAAACCTGAGCTTGTTACCCTGGTATTTATCTCAGCCGTTTCATGTAACTGACATTTTTGGAGCCAAATCCTCTATTTCAGTTGGGAATGGGAAGGCAGAATGATTGGAAACAATTTACAGAGTATTTTTGCATTGTCGGGAAGCCTCAATATGCTGTGAAGTGTCTCAGAAGTGCCTGTTGCCAGCACATGCTCTCAGCCTGCCATGGCCCGGGGCTGGTGCACACAGAGCTGTACTGACCTCCTGGAGTAAGATCATTTCTCTTGTTGTTTAGGTTGCTGCTTTCTGCCTTCTCTCTGCACTTTCCTGTGGAGATACAGAAACTCAACCGACAGTGAATTGTCCTTTCCTTGTCATTTATGTGTGTTTCCACAAGACGTTTGTGATTGAGCAGGAACCAGATATTCCTGAATCCAGATATTCCACAGCAGGCTCGGTGCTTTTTTCTTTCTCCTGTCTGGTGAGTCCAAGAGCAGAGGATAATCCAGCCTGGCATTTCTGCTGATGCTGCCTCCAGGCAGCTCTTTGCTTAGGAGGGCACAGCACAGATGAGTGCCAGTGCACCTGGAGCTGCTTTTCCTGAGATTTCCTCCGTGCCTCCAGCTCCCTGACCCGAGTCCCAGGAAGATGCCGGCATGCACAGGCCCCGGAGCTGCTCAGCTGCTCAGGAGCTAGAGGCAGCCTCCCCTGCCTGGCTCTTCCCTGCCAGGCCTTGCTGCAGCTGCAGGAGTGCTCTGGCCCCGCTGCAGCAACCCTGAACCCGTGCAGTGCTGCAGTGCTGTGGGCATGACCTAACCAACCCTGGGTGCAATTCAGCTATCATTAACACCTCCCTGCTCCCTCATTTGGATGGAGGGAATTTCTTGTATTTTAGTTTTCCTTGGAATAAAACTCCTTCAGAATTGAAATCTCAGAATATACTGGTTTGCAATCAATACAAACGTGCTTATCTCTAGCCTTGGGCTTGAGAGGCACTCAGCTTGCAGCAGTACATATCTATATGTATTTACTGACTCGAGTACTTTCCAAGAAAACAGCAGGAGCAGTTTGACCTCCAAGTAATGCTGCACTTCTGTGTGTCCTATGAACTGGGCATCTTCATTCCTCTTGCTCAGAGATGTGGATTCTGGAGCATGCAAAAGCAGGGAGATAAGAATGTCACCCTGCTGGTTCAACCATTGATATTTTTCCTTGTCTCTTCAGCCCCATCTCAGCCTGTTTACGTCTTCTGTGGAACCGATAAACAGAATTGGACATAGGTGAAAGTAACTGGGTTGTTACAGTAGAAAAGCCTTTCCCTTTCTTCTGGAGGTATAAGAACTGCACCCCTTGCTTTGCCTGAAGAGCTTTATTTGGGCAAAGCCACTGGAAATAAATTCCAGTCTGAGCTTTGGTCTAAAGGGGGCCAAAATGCCAAATCTCTGATGAAAGGTGGCCATGGGACCAGCTGCTCTTATCACCTCAGGCTGCTTTTTCAGGAACAGAAGCCAAAAAACATCAGGAATTTGGTTTGTTTGTTTTTTGAGGTTTCCTGTGGTTCTTTGGGCTGGATTCTATTTGAAGATATGTATTTTTTAGGAATCCGTGTAGCAAACAGTGACCTATATTATTATTGAATCACAAAAGCTATCTACTGGCAGTGGGACTATAATGTGAGTCCTACCATATTTCCTGATAGTTTGAGGGTAGGATAAGCATCAATGAATGGCACTTTAAAGCAATCTTTTGCTTTTAAAAGGCTTGGATGTCCGTAGGATTGAAGAGGGATTTACACCTTTAATGAAAACAGAAGGGAGTGGCAGAACCATTTAAGCAAAATGGATCATAACATAAAGGGGAATTGAGCCAAGTGAGGATGTCAGGCCACTGAAGGAGGTGAAATATTGGCATTAAATCCTTCCAGTTCTTATACTGAAAATAGAACTGACCTCTTGGTTCTGTATGTCAGAAGCTGGGGTCCTGCTAGTGCTGCTGTATTAATTTTCTGGAATTAATAAGGGTCTTTTTCTGAGAGAGTCTTCCTTTTGAAGCCCTTCCTTGCTTAGGGGAGAAGGGCATTTATTTATGCTTATGAAGCCAGATTTTACCATGCACACTACATGAGAAATCCCACTGAAATCAATTAAAGAATATATGTCATAAGTGACCATTCAGTATGAGGAAGGGTGACAAAATCTGCAGATAAACCACAGGAGAAGAAAAGTCTGTCTTCATACTTTATTTTTATAAATCCTTAAGAAAACAGAAGACAGATTGGTACAAACATGTTGCAGAAATGGAGGTGAGCAGAATTTCTTCCAAATAGCCTGATAGCTGGGTTGTACCCTACAAGATTAAGCTGGTGATGAATACATAAATAAACTAATTAGCAGCATTTTCTGTGGGAGACTAATACCCTGCTGTATTAGCCCAAAATACTGGGAACCAAAGAGAAAAGAGGCAGATGAAAAGGCAGCAAATAAAGACCTTTAAAGGAAAAAAGACAAAAGGAAAAAGAAAACGAAAAATTCTGCCTCTGAACAGTTTCCAGATGGAAGATTGACACAGAGGATGCTGGTATTGTCTCCTACCTTCTGTTAGGGCTGTCTTATGGCTTGAACTGAGGAAATCTGAACTTTCTAGACTGGTGTAAAAGGAAAAGCATCTTGAATTCCTTGGCCTGATGCCCTATTGAAGCATCAATTCATATGCCATTTCAGAGTGGGCCTGGCTAACAAGTGCTTCTGTTGGAATCCTAAAAAGCTTCCAAGGATATCCAGGCACGGACACCTGGCAAACAGGAGCTGTCTGTTGAAAGCCACAGCCAGTGTCCATCCCAAGAGCTGGACCAAGTGAAAATCTCTAGGTATGAGATCAACAGAGAGCTGTGCAAGGACGCAGCACTGAGACAGAATTCATGCACTCAGTTGTGGTTAGTGACAGCAAAAGACTGCAGGGAATATGTCACTTCTCAGTGAATATCTAAAGCCAGAAAAGTATAACTGATTTATTTCTGATCAAAATTTCTTTAAAATACTGCTGTGACTGTTGTACATCTTGACTAATTTTAAACAGAAGCACAAAGATGTAATTAAAATTATTATATTTAAAAGAATGGTTGTTCTTTTAAGGATATTTGAATAAAACTAGAAAATGGATGTGCCACGCTAAGAATAGAAAAAATGAGAAAATGAAAAGAAGAAGAACAAAAAGAAAAAAGAGAAAAAAAGAGAAGTTTTGTCAGGGCTCTGAAGACAAATGTGAAGGAAATTGTGTGACCTGCAGGACACACACAGCCCTCATCCAACCTGTGCTGGAGATGGGCAATTGCAGCTGTGGCAGGTGATGGCGGGCACTGACCAGTCATAATGTGGGATAAACAGCTAAAACCCCAAGAAATCCCAGGCAACCTCAGCATTTGTGTTTTGTAAAGTGAGACAGCAGAGAGGGGAGTGAAATCCCATTGTGAGGCTGCATGTTATGGCTGTGGGAGCAACAGGCTGTGGAAATGTTGATGAATTGCTTTGCTGTGCTGTGTTTCTTCCTCCTGGCAGGGATTCCCATGCTTGGACCATGGTTTATACACATGGTTTATACAGAAGGGCACTGAGAGGTGAAGAGAGCCTTTTGTTCAAACTATAGGTGGCTAAATATAATGAACTCCTAGTAGTGCTCAGTTCTAATGACAATGCCTTTCATGTTCAAAGGATCTTTCTTCCAAGAATTTTGAACTTTTTCAAATTATCAAGGGCAACCTTAAATCTTTGCAGCTTTCTCTGGTGCAGCCTTCTGTGCCTCTCATGCTGAAGCCACTCCTTGTTGCTCACTGATGCTTCCCTCAGATTTTACTGATCAGGCCATGGCTGAGAACAAATCCTTGGCAACATTCCTGTATGTGCCACTTGCAAACTTCAGGCTGCTCTTGGCCCCCATAGCTGCACTGACAGATGACCAGCACAAGGAAGGTGGTTCTCAATGGAAAAGTGAGCTCTCCTCTTTGCTTGGGAAGCAATGGGAAGGAGAGGGAGGAGGAGGAGGTGTAAATTTCCAATATAGTCATTTGTAATATGTCAGCCTTTCTGAGATGTCTTTCTACAAATTCATAAAAATAGACTGCAGCAATTTTGTGCATGATTGATGATGGTGCATACTTCATCCAGTTTGAAACTCTACAACCTCATGTGCTGAGCAGTTTTTCCATATCACTTTTTGTAGGACAGATAAACATTATCTTGAAGTCTGCTTTGTGTGTTTTACTGGCATTATTAATATGTTCGTGTCCAGTTTAGTCCCATTAAAATCGTATTTTCAAGCACATTTGCTGCTGAATATCTCATCAGGGAGAAATGTATATTTATAATCTCTGTTAAGAGCTTGCCAGTCATACAGTCTCATGCTTTTCCTCCTTCAGAACAACTTAATTTTTCAGTTTATCTGTAGCTGTGACGGCAGAAGCAGTGGGTGTTCTATTCTGAACTGTTTGTCTTTACATTATTACTCCTTAATATGTTATATGGTTGTTCCATCTTTCTATCTCCTTTCCTTTGCTTATAGCATCACTGTGAATTTATGTTCTACAACCTCCTGTATAACCTCTATTACCTTTTGTACAAGTCTGGGAAAAACATGAACAATATTTTTTGAAGCCCCATCCTGTCCTCTTCAGGAGGACATGCATGTAAACTCGTTATTCATACAGAAGACTTAACAGATTTTAAATCTCTTTTAAATCTATGTAGCTGGGTGAAAAGAATGGATACTTTTTTATTTCATTAGATATTTGTGCGATAGCCACATTGCTTTATCATCCTACTCCTTTATCACTTGTATTAATAATCATGTTTAGTTTCTATCAAATTGTTCCTGGAATTTACATCCCTGGAGCCATAAATTGTGCTGAAATATGTCGAGATTGTGTACTTGTTTATGCAATTTCACTAAAGCCAAATTGGATGACAATGGCTGAAATTGATGAGGCTGTAATTCCATTGAATACTTTATCAAAACCATAAAATAATAGATAGTAATTAAATGGTGCGAGCAACTGATTAATGCCTTGTGAAGCTGCACATGTAGTCTGCTCCCTTGCTGCTGTTTTCAAACAAAGGGCAGTGACAGCTACTCTATGCTTCATTGACTTGTGTGAAAAAAACAAAACTTGTACAGCCAGGCCACTTGCATGGTCATTTCACCGCTGACATCTCAACACGAACCCCTTCGGGGTCTAACAGAGATCATTTCAGCAGCACAGTAATGACCTCATTTAGTGCCAGGGAAATCATAAAGCATTAATGCTATAAAGCATCAGATTTTGCTCATTATTATGTTAGAAAAACATTATTAATAACACTTTATGCCTGTTTATAGGAATTCTTAAGAGCAAGCTGAGATACTAAATGGTGGGTGGATCAGCCATGCTCTTTTTAGTCTGCTTGGATGAACTCCCAAATTCTGCTTTCCTGTGCACATGGGACCAGCGAGGCCGTGCACACAGCTTCCCCTCACAGGCCTGTTCATACACAGCTTGAGCATTCCTGTCTGCCCAAGTCACCACTCACGGCTTCAGCCTTACATCATTTCAGAGAACTGGTAAAGACACCCACAGCTGAACAGAATTGTCTTGTATTCATGCACAGCTCAACAGTGCTGACAGAAAGGTGACTCATCCAAGTTTTTGTAGGTGAAGTTCTCCTCCAGTTCCATAATTGTTTTAATATCCTCTACTGCACTGTGACAGGTGAGATGAGTCTAATGCCAGGGATCTTGGCTGCAAGGGTGAGGGGCAGCTGTGTACTCACATGCCCTCAGGAGATGTTAGAGCTGGTGTTGCTGCCTCTGGCTGTAGTTAACATCTGATGCCAGCTGGCACCAGGGAAATGGTGATCAGGATCAGTTTCTGCAGCTCTTCAGGAAAACACCGTATTATTTTATGCACAGTGGTTCTTGTCTCAATGTTTCTGGGCTGATTCCCTCTTAAAATGTGCTAGAACACGTTGCTGCTTCTGTGGAAGATACTTTCTGGAGATTAACACCGTCATGTCATTTTACTAATGAAACAAAGGCATTTCCAGCTCTCCTCTGTAGTGTAACACCAGGAAATCTCAGAACCCTGGCTACTGACATACTAAACTGTACCTGGCTTCCTGATACCCAACCAGGCTTTGTTTTTTAAAGCACACATCTGCATGTGATATTCAGAGGTGTGAAGTTAGGTGCCCAGATACCCAGGAGCAAGGCACATCACCAAAAATGCTTTTTGTGACAGAATGCAAATGCGGCTTTGTATGTAAGGAGGACAGGAGCAGACTTTTCTCACTGGTCCCCAGTCACAGGAAAAGAGATGATGAGCACAAATTGAAATGCTGGAAATTCCATATGAATGTCAGAACCTTTTACACTATGAGTTGATTTAACACTGGAACAGGTTACCCAGGGAGGGTGTGGTGTCTCCATCCTTTGAGATTCTCAGAACCTGACTAGACACAGCCCAGGGCAACCTGTCCTAGCTGACTCTGCCCTGAACAAGGGGTAGGAGTAGACACCTCCAGAGGTTCCTTCTCACCTGAGCTATTCTGTGATTCCTCAGAGACCAAATATTTGATGAAGATTATGTAATAGTGAGGAAACATTAAATATAGGTGTGAGAATACGAGACAGAAGAGAGACTCTGCAAAAGATATAACAAAGAAAATTTTTACACTTACTATCACAGCTGGTGTATATTTGCTCCTGGAGAGAATGCAGAGCTTACAATCACCTCTGAGAGGAAGGGCAAGATGTGAGCTAATACTCAAGTCAGTGCTTAATTAACCAAGGAAAAATATCAATAGAGGTGCATGTGAATGTCACAGATAATATGGAAATACAGTTTCTAATTTAATGCAGTAAAGTCTCTCGGCATGCCCACTCCATATAAATGAGATCTAGGCCAATATTAAATAGAAAGGTGATAAAGTAGGGAAAGAAAATCTAATCTGGAACAGCTTGCTGCACTATTATCAGAGATATTCTGATAGAGATCATCTGTGTTTCTGAACAACTGTACTTGGAGTTTCATAAATATAGTTTTTAATGAGTTTGTCATTCAGACTTCTGTTTATAAGTCAGTGTTCCACTTCGGTTCAAACAAATCCATGAAACCATTGTTTCTAACCTGAAACCGTTGGGTTGGTAATACAAGGTATCTTGCAGAGGAGCAGTGTGTCTCAGAGCTGCAGCAAGGCTGCCCTGCCACATCCAGCCAGGGAGGGTGCCCACATCCACCTGGGGCCTGCAGTGTCCCAAACAAAACAACCCCTCTCCTTTGCCGACCCTCTGCCCTCCATTCCTGAGAGTGGTGCTGGCACAAGGATCTGGTGATGGACGTTCACTTTGTCATGTGAACATCTGGAAGTAATGTACCTGCAAGCAAGGAAAGGGGTTTGCTCTGCTCTGATACTGGGAAATGCAGTGTGGCAGAGAGATGACGTGGTCATTGGTAAGAGAACCTGCTCCCTGTTGAATCATTCAAACCCTGCTAAATCTTCATGTGTGCAACAAGAGCCCTGTGATCTTGGATTTAAATAACTCCAGTAAATTGGGCACTGCTGTTTCTGTAAGAGGCCTGTATTTGGAGGTCAGATATGCTTCAGTGGCATGGATTTACACTGAATTCCTGGGATGTCAACACTGCAATCTGAAAGGAATGGCTCTAAAGAAATATCCACGATGTTATGTTTCCCTTTTCTATTGCTGTCTAAGTAATCCACTCTGCTTTAGTTGTGTCCTTATTTTCCTGCTCTTGAGCTCTAAGCTTTGCATAGCAGCCACAATGCTTTCTGTACAGCATATCAAATGGGTTGTGTAGTCCATGGCAGCAGCATCTGTTTCAGTTCTTGATCTAAGCCTCCTTATTCACCCAACTTCATCCTTCGCTGTGACTTCTGGGGACTTTTTTGACAACAAAATAGTAAATCTTCTTAGATTTGATAAATCTCTCTGTAAGCATGGGTACTGTTCATGAATACTGCTGGGTAGCTCTGGAAACTACACCCCTTCCTTATAAACCAAAGATAGTGTGGGCAGTGATGATGGATATTCTTCACAACCTCATGCACAGTGGTCTAGTCTCCCAAAAATAACGTTAATGCCAGGTGGAGGCCAAACAGTTTCTATAGTTTGGGTGCTTTTCTTGAATCAGTGGGAACATCCAATCCTGCCATACAAGGCCTAGTTATTACCTAACACTATGTAAATTAACAGTTCTATTTAAAACTAAGCCCACTGGTGGTAGTAATGATAATGGTCCAGGAAAAATCAATGAGGAAGGAATTCCTAGAAGTATTGTTTCCCTGAAGTCTGTGGATTGCAGATTACTCTTTCCCCAAATACCTGATGGAGAAATGCTGACCACTGATGGAAGGAGAATATTGTGTGCAGATTCTTGCTTGGCCCAGTGTAGAAACCATGTCCTTAAATCAGCTTCCTACTCAGGGTAACTGGCTGTTTCAAGTGATCAAAATTAATTTAAGCCAGCAATTTAATTTTTAAGTGCTCTGTGTTCCATGACTGTAACACACAGTTCTCTGGTTGTGTGAATGATGACTATATTCAGTCAGGTCAAAACAGTAAAAAGAGTTGCAAAAGAAATACTCATGGAGAGTGGAGGATGTGTGTGTGTGTGTGGGGGGAAATCAATATTTTACAGCAGGAGAGTACCAATATTATTGGGGAAAAATGTGATTTTTCAGACCTGCTAGTAAGAAATACAATATGTGAAAAATGATGAAATATAGAGATGACTGAATCCATACAATTAGGAGAATGAGTAAGCATCACTGAGTGCCTCTGTCTTCCACACCATGTAATTGATTTTTAACTAATTGTATACCCAGAGAAACTAATCCTTGTGTGGGAAAAAAAAAAAAATCTAATCCAGTTCTTATTTGAACAAATAGGACACCGACTACTGTCCCAGGAAAGTCTGTGCAGTAATAGGGGTACAGATGTGTTGGTCTGCACCGAGTTTTGGGTACGGGTCTGACTGTGCACTGCCTGCCCTCAGTCACTGCAGCGTTGTAGTTAACTCAGGACAGAATCACACACCCTGGGAGGAGCATGAGCAGCACGTAGGGATGCCCAGACCTGGGTGTGCTCTTTGTGCTGCAGTTCTCCAAGGCTCCTTTCCTCTGCCTGCCCTTGTCTGCAGATGTGACCAAGCTCCTCCCGGCCATGACGGGCTCTGTGCCCGCTCCCGGTCCTGTTTGTCTTCGCTGTCCAGGCGGAGCCGGCTGAGCGGGCTTTGGCTCAGCCTTGTTCTCTGAGCACCCACTCCTCTGCTCTCTCTTCAGAAACAACACCAACCTGGATAATCACGCCCTGCTGTGTGTTCCCTTTTTGTGTTTCACGCCAGCTCCCAGCCAGGAATATCGCATCACTGCACAGGAACATTTCCATTAATGTAACTGTGATTTCC
Source organism: Brachypodius melanocephalos (assembly GCA_013398615.1). Classification (NCBI taxonomy): domain Eukaryota; kingdom Metazoa; phylum Chordata; class Aves; order Passeriformes; family Pycnonotidae; genus Brachypodius; species Brachypodius melanocephalos. The sequence goes on along the minus strand of VZSR01000245.1, from coordinate 14,234,291 downwards.
CGGTGCTCCAGATCCCTTTATCTGGTGCTCATGTGCACAACTGCCTGTATCTGTGCACTGCAGAAGGATGCATCCAGAATTCATTTTCTTTCTCACATAACATGAAAGGTATTTCTGAAAGAGTAGCTAGTGAAGTGATGAGAATCCTCCAGGCTTTGAAGTCTGAGCTTTGCTGGTGTGATTACTTTAAATGGCTCATTTGCCATTTAGGAAAGTGGTATTGATGGGTTTGGGTTTCTTCACACCCCCCCCCCTTCTGTTTTGAAATTTGATATCATCCAACAAGGGCTATTTGGAGCAAGCTTAAAGCTGCTGTTGTGTTTCCCAATAAGAGCCCTCCAATATATGTACAAACAGGGAATTATCTGGCATTTCTGAGCTATTCTTTTGGTTGCCTTATGCTACTTTGCGATGAAAGTGTTTGAGAAGATGGTGGTGGATGTGTAATACAAGCTCTCCAGAAGCATAGGGCACTTCTCAAAATACTTGTTTCTGACTCAGAGTTCGATAAGAGCAGATGTGAGTTCTCTGTGCACCCAGCTGGACCTTTTCTGCAACTCAGCTTCTCAGATAATCTCCCACAATGAGGATTTGTCTCCATGTTTGTTGCATCAGTCTCATCTCCCCCTCATTAAAATGAGCTCTCAGCCAGCACAACCAAGATACATCTGCCATTTATGCAGTCCAGACTTCCCTGTGGCTGGATATTAAGAGGGACAGTAAGATGAAAAAAGTCACTTATACTGCAGAACGATTTGATTTTCCAATCTTAGAACTCATCTTAAGAAACCCTTTAAGTCCATCAAACCCTCTTTTACTCAACTACTGTTTCTGCTCTCAGCCCTGGCTGGAGTGTTACTTCTGCGTGTTTGACTTTTCCCATGGAAAGCCATCTGCAGGCTCACAGTCCGACATCCACATGGATTGGCTCCAAAAATCTCCAGAGCATCACTGCTGAAACTCCTGACCTTGCATGCAGAGAGCATGGTCTGCTCTAGCTGAGCAGGGTTTCATTGCAGGGTTTCATTTCATGGCATACTTTAAGTCAGGCTGGACACTCATCTTCCTCTTCTGACAGCCCAACAATGGCAATGGCAAAGGCAGCCACTGGATGAGAGTTTCAGGAGTAACAGCCAGGCTAGGGTTTCTGCTAATGAAGAATACTGAGGAAGACTGTGCATACATCCATTTAGGAAATTTACGACAAAGGAGGGTTAAAATGACAAAGTTAAGGTCACAAAAGTTGAGCTTTCCTATGTTTCCTGTACAGCATTAATTCAGCTACTTTTCACACTTGAATGTTGTTAATCTGAAATTATGGGTTTTTTCACACTATATTTTTTTTCCTTGGACCTTTGCTTCATTTAAGAGCTGGCATAATGAAATGTGCTCCAGAAAGAAATCAGAGAAATCAAGAAATCAAGTAGGGAATGAGCACCAAAGCCTTTCCTGTTGAGAAAGCAAAAGGCAAACAACCAGTGATGCAAGGATCTGCAGAAGGCAAAATGATGGGTTTGTGATGGCTTTTTCTTGTGGCAACTGAATAGCAGAGAAATGGGTTTTATCTCTAAATGCACCAGAGAGCTCATGATTTTCAGCATCCTACTCACATCAAATGAAACTTTTCAAGGCTGTTTTCTACTTGTGGATTTTTCTGGTTTTGTGCTACACAGCTAAGATCCCAGGGTTGTAAACTGTGTAATAGTTGAGCAATCACAGTTCCAGCTGAGGCCACTGCGATCTTAATCTTGAATATGTGAATTACTGTGTAATCGTCTGAAAACTGAGGTTTTAAACAGCTTGTGTTAGGTATCCAAGTTCAGCTGATACTTCTTACTCAGTTCATGTGCCATAAAAATTGCAAAAACTGTAACCTTAACACCCCAGAAAGTTTATAGAAATGAATGCATTGATGTCTGAAGCATTCACACTGTTCCGATAAGCACCACAGAAAAGCCTATGAAGAAATGAATAATTCTGTTTTCAAAGCAGAATCTGAATAGTGTGCAATAAATAATGCCTGGTGAGAGTGAATAATGAAGGGAAAATAAACTATTGAAAGCTACACATTAGTTGAACATTGTTCATTCTGCACACTGAATGAGGCAAGGGCCTTATGGAAACCAGCATATGTGACAGTGTCATTTACAGTGCTATCGTGGTGCCTGTGCACTGAGCACATGAATTACTGTTTCACAGGCAACCACACCATTTTGTGTGCTTGATTAGCAGCCTTTATAATGCGAGCATAGCATAGTTTTTGTACGCAGTAAATAAGTTACATGGTTTTTAACTCATTTGAAGTCCCTATTTCAAGATCTGAAGACTCTGAAGCCTTTTCAGTTAAATGGTTCTTGGGTTATTCTGCTCTTTTATGTGGGGGAACAATTCATCCTCCCTGCTTTAGTTCTCTGAATTATGCAAACTATTTTGTCTGAAACTCAGAAAGAAAATAAAGAGTGAGCCTGGTGCAGGTATTTCACATGATGAAATGTATTTATATTCTGAGAACAAAATTCCATCATGGAAACTGGTGGGCAGGGTTGGTAACTTCAGTGTTTCCTGTAGTACCACTGTTATTTAGGTACATGAGGGTGGTTCATGCCCCTCACAACAGCAGCAGCTGCTGGAAATGCCAGACTGGTCAGAGCCACCAGGCTTGTTTATATGTGTGTCCTATGCTGCTGTTACTCACAGAGGGAAAAATGTGTCATTATCCCTCTTCAAGGCTAGAGGGGCAGTCTGGTTGACTCCTCAGGCACTGAGGAGGAATTCCATGCTTTCATAAGTGCGTTTGGTAAAGAAATACTGGACAATACCAACAGGAGTTGAAGGAGATTCTACATGTGAGCCAGCAATGCTGTGTATTGAGATCTGTGGGGTGGGAGTCAATCATGGGAGCTTGCTCACAGTCATTGTGAGGATGGATTTATATCAAATTTGCTGTTGCCTGGATAAATATTAGTGCTGAGGACACAGAAAGGTGCCAGAAGATGATGGCCAGTCTAATTTCCCACTTGGTAGGAGACAGAGAATTTGGGATTTGACAAAAGTCAGAATCAGCCTCAAGGTCATTAAGCAATAAGCTCCTATTGCCCGCAGCAATAGCTAAAGGAAGGCTACCATTTCACTTAAATTTTGCTTTTCAGTCTTTTTTAAGTGTAATCATTACTTTTTATCCACTGACAAGTGCCCATTATACTGTGCAGGAATCAGACACTGGTTTATGTCATGATAAATTCTTAAGTATTGGCATATTTTACATATGAATCCTTGTGCACTTGGTTAAACAAAACAGCCCAAACCACCATGTTGTACAATGTCAATTGTTTACTCTTCCATTTAATCACAGGAACATTGTCCTGACCTTTCAGCTTCCTTTGGAGATGGATGAATTCCCAGAGATGTCTGAAGCAAAGTAGAGGGCTTTAACTTAACATGAAACAATGGCAATTTAAAAATTTTATAAGGGTGCCAACCACACTGGTTTAATTTTTGATAAGGGATGACACTACATTTCTACATTTTTAATAAGGAGTCTGATAAAAGACTCACTTAAGATACCTAGAAAGAAAAACTTCTACAGCAGGACTGTAACTAATTCCAGTGTTAATGGTAAAGATACCAGGACAGTCTGTCTTAAAAAACATCATTACGTACTCACTAGTGTTGCTGCATAAAAGTCAAACAATTACTTTTGATTTGCAGAATCATATAATAATTTTCATATTTTGAAATGATGATAAAATAAAATCCAGGAAAAAACCACCCCTCGCTTTCTGGTAAAACCAGAAAGAACTTTACTGAATTTCTGTTTGTCAAGGGAATTAGTATTTGAATTTATATTATCAGATTTTTTAATGTGTTTCAGAAAGATAAGTAACCTTAATTACTAAACTTTTAAGAATATGTACAAGAAAAGATTGATGCCATTGGTTCAAGTTTCATTTGCAAGTCTAGGATATGTGTTGGGATCAGTAGATCATAACTTAGGCATATAAGGCACAGTGATATTTGATTTTTTAAAATTTGGACTATCTAGTTTTACAGATTATCCTTTTTAAGAAGAGCTATGTTTATCCATGAAACATTTATATTGTGAGGACCACTGCAAGAAATATGATGGACACTTTCTCTCCAGGCTGGGTTTGTGAACTTTGGCTATTTTGGTGGGAGTTGAATTGGGAATTGGGATCTATCACCATCCATGCATCAGATCTGCTGGACGGGCTGAATGGGAAGAAGATCAGTTCAACTGACGGGGAACAGGGCTTCTCAGAGGGTTTTGTGCCTGCTACTTGCACACTCCCTCATTGCAAAGCAGTGCCATGGCCCATCAGCCAACTCTGTCACCTCTGCAGATGATCACAGAGCCACCCACCCACCACGTGTGGCACAGATGGGCACAGAGAGTGACAGGCAGGGCTCCCTGAGGACCCCACACACACCTCGCTGTGGGGGGTGTGCAACAGGAGATTCCTGCACTGCCCTCAGCTCGTGGGTAAGAGCCCCAAGGTTGTTGATTGTCTTTCATGGAACGGTTCAGCCCTGCCTCATTTTTCTTCCCTCTCTCCTGCATAAATTTTCCTGGCCTGGCAAATTTTTGAGAGGCCAATAATGCTGTCAGACCCTAGATGAACATGAATAATAGCCTGTTTGCACAGCTGATAACTGAGCTGTAAAAACGAATCTGCTCCCAGATGAAACTTGACATGCAAAATTTAAGCTTGGGGAACAATTCTTTGTATGTATTCTGAAAAAAAAATAATTACTTGGACTGCTTAATTTTTATTCATCCCTAAAATAAAAAACCCTACAGGAGGGTCAGCGGAGAAAGCTCCTGTGTTTTGACATAGAACTTGGAATTAGCTTTCAACATAAAATACAGCACATGTTTAATCTGCAATAAAGTTGAATCTGCTCATTTTGCAGAAGAACAATGGCTGAGGGTCGAAGCCTTGGGTTCTGCAGTTGCCAGATGGGATCATTTCCAAAAGGGAATTTGGATGGTAATCAGTGTCCGCTGGGATCCATGCCCACCGCTCCAAGCCCGCGTGCCACAAAGGAGAGATTAGGGGCAGAATGAGAATGTGCAAGGCTGGCACGTATCAAAGGGACTCCCTGTAAAACCTATTACATCTGTGCTCTAAAAAATGCATAGAGAAACTGACAGTCAGGAAAATGCAGTTTTGATTGTGCTTTGATGGCTGGGAAGCTAAAATTGTGTGGGTGGGTGGCTAAGTACAAGTCCATGTCCATGCCAGCTTTATTTGACTGGGAGAGCCAGAGTCAGGCCAGATTTCATTGTCCTTTCAAGACTTTCAGAGCTGCAGGATAAATAAAGGAATGAAATGGGGAAATGAATTTATAGAGTTTGGGTGTCAAATGATCAACAAAAGGCCCAAACCTTGGTGTTTTGTTCTATTGATTTTGTTTTGGCAAGGCAAAGATAAGATTGTGAACCTGTACAAAGGGAGGTGGTCTTTACTTCCCTCTGTGCCTTTGTGGTGGCTGGGTAATTTGCTGAATTGAAGTTTCACTTTTGGACTGAAAGCAGGTGTTAGTCTACACTGAATTATGAGATACAAAACACTGCCACGTTTTTGGGGCCCACATGGTTGGTTAGTATTAAATCAAAACAGATCTCAAACATTTGGGTGGGAATATCTGATTTTCTCCAGTGCTTCCTTTGTGATGGTAAGAGAAATCATCCACTTCCCAAATCAAGTTCCAGGTGAACTACACAAACTTGTCGTGGTGTTTGGGAGCCCCTGTCAGTCCTTGAGGAGTGTGCCCTTAGCAGGGGAGTGCACATCTGTGGATCTGAGAGAAACCTTTGCCTTTGGTGAAAGAACTGGAGATGGGGCAGTATTTTGAAGGATGTACTGGAAAGGGTAAGAGGAGAGCTGTTTTATGCTTCCAGAAATTCATCTCTAGGACATGTTATTCTGAAGTGCATCTATCACTAGATGCTTTATGTGATATGACAAAATGCCACAGGGACTTATCCATCAACTGCTGTTGTTTCAACACGGTGTAACAGGCAGGGAATCTGAAAAGACAGTGTTTTCTGAAACTTTGTTAAAAAGAGCTGTGGCTCTGGGAGTGCCAGAGTTAGGTCTGTAACTCACACACGCATGGATTGTACACATGGCCTGAGCTCTGTCCTGACATTTGTGAGAAAAAGTTTCTCAACTTCAATGAAACAAGTCTTTCACAACTCAGCTGCACTGATGACTCTTCTCAAACATATGGGAACAAGGCTGCATTGCACGACTCCAGTGTCTCTAGTGAAGCTATACATAGAGGCTCCCCAAAGAATATTAGCATTGACTAAGCAAATCACCATGGAAAGTGAGGACATATTTGAAACCAGGCCCACATTTGCAAGATGATAATTAGATTCTTTTTCTATCCTGAAAATAGATCTTCCAGTGTTTCCCTTTTCTTCCCCTTCTCCCTTCCTCTTTTTGGGGGGATTTTAAAAGATAATTTGATTTTTATCCATTCTGAAAAACAAATCATTTCCCTCTAACCAAGCTCATATCTTTTGGTAACGTTCAAATCTCCATTCATTCCCTCATCATTCAAGAACTGAAAGCGATGAGATGGCAATATTTAATGGGATAGCTTAAAAAGATTATTAAATACAAGCTAGTGAATTGAAAGAGAAAGCAAGGAGAAAACCATTCAGAATTCAATCTTGAAAAATTTGCTTTTAATGAGTTTTCACTTTAAAAAGGAAAACAAGTATTGGGTTCACATTCCTTCATAAAGAAAGACATCCTTGTCAAGCAGCTGTAAGAATTCACAAATTGGGTGACAGACTGTGCCCGTTGGTTCAGCACAAAGGCAACAGATCCAGCATGAGCTTGAAAGCAAGATGGGTTTTAAAGTGTTCTGCTGTCATACAGAATCCATACCAAAATAATGAGAAACATTACACACAGACATCCTCCTAGATTCCCATTTGGGTATTATTTTCTCACTGATGTTGTAATTAATGCTAAAATAATTTGTCTGTGAGCCTTCAAGATGCTTAGAGCTTTCCAGAGGCTGCTGGGAGCTGAGGGAATTTGGCACCTCGCAGAGCCAGACCTCGTCTCCTCTTCTGCCATTCACACACAAAACACCACTTTGCAGCACTGGAGCTTGAACAAACAAGGTGTGGGAGAAAAACAGAGCAAGTATCTAGCTAGCAGGACTTTTTTAACAGGAAAAAAAATCTAATCCAGACTTGGTGCTGCTCCTAGTTTTCCCTGTTTGTGTGTAAGCCCTTTGGGAGCCACAGAGCAAACAGCAGCCTGGGGTACTAATCTGCTGCTTTACAGCACTGGTATATGGTCACTGTGGAGCTACACAAGACACTGTCAACTTCACTTTTGCTCCAATTCATGATTCCTTTGTTAGTAGTAATAGGATGAACACTTTGAAGTGAGACATCTTGAAAAAATCCCACTGTACTTGTTACGAACTGTGGCCTCAAGTCTGCATTTTTGTTAGCTTTCACAGTGATTAGTCACTGTACAACAGCAAAGAGCAGAGCAGTCTATAGCAGTACTCCTCTGGCATGCAAAAGATCTTGCCAGACACCTAATCCTCACTTTTTTTTCTCCTTGGTTCCTTAATTCTTACATTAATTTTTTTCCATTAAAATTAATGGAAAAGGTCCCTACAGAGGTGGTAGGTTTGGTTGCACTCAGAGATCCATTGTCTAAGAATACTGCTATGGCAGGGTGTTCAACCTTGGGATGGGAAAGAAGGGCAGTTCTGTGTTAACTCCTCTCTAGCCAAATAAAAACTTTACCAATGGACTTCAAAGCATCTCTTACCTTCCCCATACTTCCTTGAAAGAATTGCTGTAGAGAGGCAGGAACGAGAGCATGAAGTGGAGATGGATTTGATGCCATACTGGAAAAGTGGTGTGATGTGGCAGCGCTCTCCAGGCAGCTTTGTTCCCAGGGAGCTGCTCTTCCCAGCTGCTTTTACATGGCCAAGCTGCTGGGTAATGCTGCAGTTGGTTTGCTGAGGAAAATCAGGAGGTGATACTTAAAGTAGACTAACCTGGGTTGCAGGGTTGCAGTTATATGTAAATTTGAGAGAGTGGTTGTAATTTGGAATTTCTCTGAAGACAATAATCCATGAGTGTGAGGCAGAGACTGTTAAATGTGTGTAAATGTGGTTATTGTATGTGTGTAAATGTCTGTTTGTGTGTAAATGTGGTTAGTGACTGTTTTACATTTCAGTGGAAGTTTTGGTCACTAAATGCTGCAGTCTCATACCTGGACTGTGCCACTCTGATTTTGTTTGGCCAGCAGTGTGGCAGTGCTATATCATACTGCTACATATGCTTGAATAAAGCAGAAGTGGGTTTTAGGACAAAGAATAATTATGGCTGTGGGAGTGAGAGATTCTGGCTTGCATGGAAGACAATTCTTGGATGACAAACTGATGGAATTTGTAGTTTGATTTAAATCTGACTGTGTCCTCCTTTCCTTACTAGGCCATGAGCTAACTAAAAATAAGGATATCATTAGAAGACCTGGAGCATGCTAAGGTGGTTAAACTGACCTTTTAGACATGAAATAAGCAAAAGAAAAGTCTTGATGCCTGTGAAAGGTCCCTAAAATTTGAAAAGGGAAGGTGTATCCAATAGGCAAAGAAATGCAGAGCATGGATTTAAGTAAGAAATATGAAAAGCAAACCAGCAAATAGCTGACTTAGGGGATTGGAGTTCTCTCTAAAGAAGTTGAAGTTAAAAGAGAATAAAATTAAGCTAAGAAACAAAGGAGATTATAGAAGACATTGAACAAAGCATTTTTAAACAATAAAAATTCCAAAAATAAAGCATAGAAAAAGGAGATCAAAGAGACACCATTTAGTCAGATACAAATAAAAATATGAATTGGAAGGAAAAAAAAAGACCCAAACCTCAACAAACCAAACTAAAGAATTAAGAACTTGCTTTCACACTAACAGAAAGGGATTTGTGCAAATGAAAAGTAATATTACCTGTCATTAAAGTGCCCTTGCAAAGAGACAGATGAGGAAGGCCACAGGGCTGGAAGTTGTTAATGACCATTGATGCTACAGTGACTGGTTAAATGCATGACTTAGGGAAAATTCCTACAGCTACCTGGACAGGAGTGGAAGGATTTAAGGAAATTAGTATGGGAAAATTGGAAGTCAGTCTAAGGAAACTATGAAAAGAGGGAAAGTAGAAGAAACTTTTCTGTGCAGTTTAAAATGGGAAGATTTTGAAGGAATTCACCAAATGCAAAAGACTAAAGCATCTTAGCAGATAAATACATAAGTAAAATATTTTAAAGCAGATTATTACACAACATACAAGGAAAAATAGGTTTGTGAATCCCCAAAGAAGGAAAGATGTGAAAACTGTTGGTTATTTTGAACACAGCAGGTAAAAAACAGGAGCTGTATAGGAATCTGAAGGACAAATCTCGATCAGAAATGAACCTGTATTTATGCTCTGCTGGGCTTGTGGTTTGTTTTGTGCCTCAGTAGAAGCAGCAGCAGAAAATAAATTTTAGTTTTAAATGTAATATACAATACTACATACAGCTGAAAACTCACAGGAGTTTTGGTAATAAAATTTTATTTTAAAATGTAAACAGTATTGTGGGCACTAACACATCAGTTTCAGTTTAAGGGATGTGGCCACTAGTGCATTGGTTCAGCTAACTTTAATTAAAAGGTTTAATTTAAATATCTATTTGCAAAACATATTACATTAGCATATCTAAAAGCCGTGACAGGATTGAAGGATTGTCTAGTTGAAAGACAAGACTGAAAAAGTCAGCCTATTGGACAGGGCATATTTTCAAAGGTTATTATGCAAATAGAGGAGAACAGGTTTTTAAATGTCCATTTGAAAGAAAAAATAAATATATTGTAAAAAAACATTAAATCGTTTTGGGGGAAAGGGAGATGAGGGTCTGAACCCATGCAGTGGTGTTCTGCAAAACAAGGAAAGGTGTTCATAAAGTGGGCAAAAGCTGGAGACAGCAGAAGAACTTCCACTAAAATAAGTTTGGTGCATCTGTTTTCACCTGCTTCTGAATGATTCAGTTCCCACTCTGTGATTGGGAGGATATTGTGCATATCTGCACACCTGGGGCAGTAAAGAACTGGTGTATGAATACAAGCCTACGGAAAATCCAGGGTGCAGGGGGTCAGTTATTCATCCTGACACTGAAGAGACTCCTCTGATGTATAAGCTGTAGTTAGCATGAGAAACATCCATATATTTCCATCTAAGGGACCAATCACTGGAAATGTAAATATGGAAAAAAGGTCTGAGTTCTGTGTTAAGAAAAAAAATCGAGCTATAACAATCATTTGTAAAATAGATCAAAGGAGTGATATGAATGACAAACGAGAGAGCTGGCTGATGGAGCTCTATTAAAAGAACATTTCACTGTTTTGATGTACCCCCTTGCTCTGTGAGTGCGTATCTGAGCTGTGATTTGTTGTTTAATGTGCAGTGTGTGTGACCAACTAGAAGCAATAAACCACAAAGGTAAATTAAGAGGTAAATTAACAGTCTTAACTATTGGAACATAATGGATGAAATGATATTTCATTTCTCTTTCATACCAAATAGCTTCCTTTGCCCAATCTACTTCTAGAGCACCTCCAGTTTCCTTCTTTCCTCTGCAATTCCTCGGAGACACATATGTCCACAAGATGGTACTAGGCTACCAGTAGCCCCTACAGTGGCTGGTCAGTGAAGGCTCTTGAAATTGCTGCTGCTCAGGTGTCACCAGAGAAGCTCACTCAAAAAAAATCTCATTAGTCTTATTTCCTATGAGAGGCATTCAGGCCAAAACACCTGTTTGTTTTTCAGTTTTTTTTTAAATGAAACTAAATTCCTGTAGGAATCAGAGCAGATCATTGCTGTGACTGATTCTCTGCACACTCACACCTGTTTTATAGCAGATAGCGTCATTATTGCCTTTGGAGCCACTTCCAATTTAAACTAATAAACTAACTTACAAAAGAGAAGAATGAGGCCATGAATTACAGTAGCTTTATGAATCTGTGTTTTGACACATTTAAAAAAGAGAAATTTGACCTAATGTATTATAAATACCTCATTTGCTTTGAGCAATTATTGTAATCTATCACATTGATGCAGCCAACACAAACATGCGCTACATTTCTCATGCTAAAAATTGTTCAAACAGGCTTGAATAAATTGTTAATACTCTATAAGCTGCTAGTGGAATAGCTCAATGATTAGCTCTTCTCTTCACATGATTCAAACGCATTAGTGACACGGCTGACTAATGACTTGCAAAATTTTTATTAAAGACACAGGTGCATTTTAAAATGGCAGCCCCGTTCTTAAGTCAATGGCATTTCAGGCTTTGGAACTGAAAAGTTTTGTTACATTGGCTTATGTGCTCGATTTTAAGGTTTTTAAAAAATGACACTCCACATATAATCATGTTAATTCTGTTGTGATGTTAGATTCAAGTTACTCTTGAAAAATATCTTCTCATAATACGATTACTGGAATACTATTAATCCTGATTGTATGAACAAGGTTGCGGTGTTAATTAAAGACGGTGAACTGCTTTCTCATCAGTGCCGTGCAAATGGAGTGATAAGTAAGGCCCCGATAACTTGGAAATCATTTGTCATTACTGATCAAACCGCAGTGCTTAGGCAGTAGAAAGAGTAAGCAGTCCCTATGAGGAGAGGTGCCCACCTCTAGTATACTTGGTACTCGTTTCACTAATTTTAATACAATTAAGTGGAGATGACCACATCAGTATGGTCATAATGAAATCCCTCAGTGGGAGATCTGAAGTAATGAGGAGAGCACACAATTTGTGACTTGAGGCCATTTAAAGGAATCCGCGTGTTTAATTGGCTTAATAAAATTAAGATTATGAATGAGGCTGTCACTGTAACAGGACCCACCGAGGGATGCTCAGGACCTGAGGACCTGAGGTCCACCAGGGCCCAGGCCCGCCCATCCAAGCGAGAGCTCCGGGGTCACCAGCCCGGCCTGGGAGCGCCGTCCGACCACGGCCGTGCCATCTGCGGGGCTCCCATGCCGTGCCCGCGGGCTGCAGGGGAAGGTGTCCCGCAGGTGTGTCCCTCCGGCAGCCCTCCGGAAGGCGGGATGCTGTGGCTGCGCTCTCCGGGCCCGAGCCGAGCGGGGCCCGCCCAGCGGGGCGCGTCACGGCGGCGGCGCGGCGGGGCGGGGGCGGTGCCGGCCGCAGTCGGCACGGGGCGGGCAGCGAGCGGCGCGCCGGCTGCGCGCATCCCGCACACGGCGCGCTGCCACCGAGGGAGGGAGGGAGCGAGCAAGCACCATGTGCCGGCCAGCGCTCGCCCGGCTGCTGCTCCTCCAGCTGCTGCTGCTCAAGCTGCACCTCGGCAAAGGTGGGTCCGGCGCGGTACGGCTGCTCTCCCTCAGCGCCGGGGTTCCCCGGCCTCAGCGCTGCCGGGGAGGGGGCGAGCGTCCTGCCGGCATGGGCACCCCGGGATGTGCGGCCGCGGGTGTCCGCTCGCCCCGGTGACCTGCGCGGGGTTTGGGACCTGCGGAGGGCCGGGCACGCTCGGGACTGGCGACTTGCGGGGCCAGGCACTCTCTTCAGCGGGCGAATGCAGCCCGAGAGCTGGTGACAGGAGCTGCCACCTTTAATCCCTTTCAGAGGGGATTTGTGCCTCATCAGAGCAGCGCGGCACCGAGTCTGCAAAGCAGATTTGCTCCGTTCTCCCCCCCGCCCTCAACTTTAGTTGGGTCAGGTCCCTTTTCCCGGGACGGCGCCGGTGCCTGTTCCACCCCGCGTCCCCAGGTGTCGGTGCGTTTTGCCCCGGTAACGGATGCGCAGGAGGTCCCAGCATCGCTGCGCTTTATAATTTTTCTTTGTCTGTTGTATTTCGGGTTTAACCATCTCCTATTCCCAGGCTCCTTTTCCCTCCGCCTTTAAAACAATGCCGGGAAGCACGGGAATGGCCCCTTTTATCCCTGCACAAAGCAGCTTCGGGATCGCCGCCGTGCTCCCGCGGAGGCGCGTCTCCCCCAGCCTCTGTGCCCCGGCGAGCCCAGCCCCTGCCCGCACCGAGCCGCTGTGCCCTGGCAAGCCGCAGCCGCAGCCCCTACTCTTGGCCGGCTGCGGCTCCCGGCGCCTTGCCCGGGTTGTCCGCGGCCAGGCTGGGCTGCGAGGGCGGCCCCGGGATGCCCCCGCCGCCCGGCCGTGGGAGCGCGCCCCGCTGACCCAGGCGCGGCCCCGTGTCTCGCAGGCGCCGTCAAGGAGTGCGAGGAGAACCAGTTCCAGTGCCGGAACGAGCGGTGCATCCCCGCCATCTGGAAATGCGACGAGGACGACGACTGCTCGGATAACAGCGACGAAGCGGATTGCCGTGAGTATCCGAGCCCCGCACGGCGGGGCGGGGGGCCGGGAAGGGCGCGCTTCCCAGCTGCGCTGCGCCTCTTTTTTTTATGAATGAATGAATGAAGTCGCGCCGGCCCCGGCCGCGGTGCCGATTGGCTGCCGGGAGCAGCAGATCCGTGACGCGGCGCCGCGGGGCAGCGGCTCCTCGCTGCCGGCTCGCCCGGCCCGGCCCGGCCGGGACACCCGGAGCGCCCCGCGGCAGCGCGAGTCCGGCGGCAGCCGGCACCTGGCAGCGCCCTGCTCTCCCTCTGCCAGTCCCATCGCCGCCAGCAACGTCTGTGCTCAGAGCGCCGAAGAGGAACTGCGCAGTTTGTGCCCTCGGGGCAGTTGGGAGAGATGTTAAACCCCGGAAGAGCCCGTGCTTAGGGCCAGTGACAGGTGCTCATGCGAAATGTTGCTTAGTCATAATCATCCTACAAGATGTGGGGTGGGTGTGAGTCTTGTGTTTAAATATGTGTGCAGTCATGGTGAGAAGGCAGATGAACAAGTAGCACTGTTTGGCTTGGCAGTGTCAGCCATGTAACACTAATTCCTTCGTAGTGTAAGGGATGAGAGAGATCAAGATCTGTACTTCCAGTCCTGAGAAAATGGCACTCGGTCCTTCTCCTGTGGTGTGGCCCTGGTGTATATCAGTGGAAGACCATAAACTCTGTGTACTTTGTAGGGTTGTGCTGCTATAGCTTGGCTGTTATTTTGCTCACAGCTTCTGGTAGCCTGGGAGAATTTGTCTCAGCCATGGAGTGTAAGAAGCATCTGTAAAAGAAATTACAGAACCTAAATCTTGAAGAGAAGTATCTTTAATTTGGAGATTAAAGTTGCAAATATCGTAGCAAGTACCACATCTCTTGAATTATCTCTGTAGAATAATAGGCGCTGAATGTGCATTCAGTGAATGAACTCTTCAAAGCTCATGGACCCAGTGAATATATCAGTCTGAAAAGAAAGGTCACTGGTTATGTGTTTCTTCGTATGTGATTTTCTTGTTAACATCTTCACCTGTAAGTCTGTGTCCGCTGATATTTGGAGAGAAGTCTAAGTAGATTAGTTTAAGGAGAGCAGGAGTTCCCAAACTCTTAAATTACAAGATGTTCCCTGTGAACATCCCATAATATTTCTTTCTGGTTACTGTTTTTATTCAGAGGACTTGATTTGCTTTAAGTATGATTTTTTTATGATCTAGGGAGTTAGCAGCATTAATTGAGATACAGAAATGGCTTTTACAGGAATTATAATGGCACTATTTAGAGGCAACTTAGATGTGGAACGTTTCAAATTGCAAAAGACTCGGGGAAGCCGAGGGTGACTGAGAACTACCATGGCCTCTTGTGTAGCTATAACTGGGAATGTTTTCTCAGAAGTGCCTATGTTTCCCAAGAGAGACACTAATCTGTGGAAGCACTAAGATTCTCTGAGCAGGTATATAATGGTGTTCTTGAAGCCTTCTATTTAAAACCTCTGTGTGCTGTGGTACAAAGGCTTGGTGAGCTGCAGGTGACCTGTGGGCAGTGCTTTTGGAGCTGCTTTTCAGAGGTTGGGATTGTGGCCAGAGGAAAATCTTGAACAGATTCTGGACCCTGCATTCAACATGGAAGAGCAGGTTTGTGTCCTGAGCTCTTGCCTTGCATGAGTGGGTGGTTCAGTATCTGGGCTGCTTTTTTATTTTCTCCTTTTCCTTATGATCAACCCTCTGAGCATTGTGTCAGAAGAGAAAGATTGTAGAACAACATGCTGTTGAACATCAGCTCGGTGTGGATTGTGCTGTGTTAGAATGCTCATTGCATCTGATTTGGGTTTATTTCAGACAGGTTTTATAGTTGTTGGGTTTGGGGGTGGTAAAAATATGTTCTTCACTTTAATCTGAATTTGGCATTCATTATTGATTGGGGATCAGACTACAGAAACTGTTCATGGACTGGTAATTTATTTTGTATATAGAGAGACTTTGCAGTTGCTTCTTCAAGCAGGCTGAAAGACAAAAATTGCATTTGTCATGCACATTTTTCTCGCTTAAATTGTTCTGAACAGTGTTTTATTTTGAAAGTGCACGCTGCTTTTCCGCATATGGAATGTTTGGAGTTCTACTCATTTGGTGAAAAAATACGTTTCGTGTTTTTGCTTCTAGATACCGCCTCTGTTATCACTGCTGTAATAAGCAGATATTTATTTAAAAATTATTTTATGAACATATGCAATAGAAGAAACTGTTCCGGAAAACTCAGCATGGCAGAGTGGTGATGGAGAGGGAAATGAATATGCAGGTAGCCTGCTGGCAGTGAGTACTGATAAGGACCCTGATAACCTCTGTAATTACTTGATGATTCTTTTTTCCAGAGCTGATAATGTATGTGCAATAGCTCATTGCTGCTTGTGTATTCTCCCTTTTTGAAGAGACAGGATGGTCTTTATCTGTGTGAAGAATTGGTTTATCAAACCAATTCCTTGTGGTAGATGGCCTAATACACTGGAAGATTTTGTAACCAAGAGTATCTTAAATAGTTGGAAAGAGTTGATTTTTTTTTTTTTTGGCAGGACTCTTTGGGCTTCCTACTAGAAATTGTGTTTGCGCAAGACTGAATGTTTGTTTGTTTGTTTTTATTTGTGTCCCCTTTGTGTTGTGTCCCCTGTCTCTCCCTGTTTCCCTCCATCGTCCCTGCCCCCAAGATTTGCTGGCATAATGTTTTGGATTCTAAGGAAGGAGAATGTTTCAGTAATCAAACTGTATTGCATCCCTGGCATTTGCTTTCCACTGAGCAATCCTTTTCCATTGTGGCTGGTATTTCAATTTATCTGCCATAGGACTGATGCGTGAGTTAATATAGCAAACATTGGACCTGAAGTCAGTACTGGTTTTTAAGGTGTGTTAAGTTTATCCAGGACAGGGTTTCTGGGCTAGCAAAAGAACAGTAGCCAAGGAGGCTGCCAGGAAGGGAGGAGATGGTGCTCGTTTGTGTGTAGGCACATGACTTGTGAAGTGTTAACAAGAGAGAAGGAGGAGACACTAATTTGTGTGCATTGTAGAAATATATAAAAATAAAGCAGTAAACAGATTGCCTAAATATGAAGATGCCTTTTTGCTGCCATGTTTTTAGAAAGTTGTACCATTTTGACAAAAGGAAAATAAAAAGGGAGTAGAGCTGTTCCTTAAAATCTGTCGACGGAAAGGAAACTAAACTCCAGAGAGTAAAACAGTGGAAGTTATATTGTTTGGATTGCTGGGGAAATCAAGTTGTAAACTCTGGAATTAGAGATCTTGGGTGCCTATTACAGAGTTTAAACCTGTCCTAAAACTATTTGTTCTGCTCTGTGCAAAAGGATTTGCTTGGGCTGAGTCCAGTCTGTGTAGGCCTGGAAAGACAAAATCCCAGTTACAGCTTACAATGCCACAATCTGCACTAAATGTGGTCCATACAATGAGAACAGGGCTCCAGGGCAGTTCTGAACATGATTTCTATGGATGCATTTTAGTCCTTCCCTGTGATAAATATTCCTTTTTAGAAATGCTGGAAAGACTCTTATAACATATTTCAGACATTGCTTGCAGATGCACAGTCATCGAGACATTTTTTGTAATGGTAGGGCAGCAACTTTATAAAACATCAAAGCTACTTTTATAGGGGGAAAAATGTCCATATTCTGAGGCACAATGTTTTAGCTAAAGCATTCTTTGCTGAGGTACTCAAAATGTGGGATGCTGACTTTTTTTCTGTCTCCCTCAGAAAAGGCTGCAAAGCCATGTCGGGCTAGGGATCCATGTGCTGTGTGTCCAGGGTGCTGCTGCTGTGACACATCACCCAGAGTGGAAAATCCTAGAGCTCTGTTCTGTACGGAGAGTGGCTCTTGGAGGCTTTTCCCCCAGCTTTACAAGTTTATTCCTGCTTGACATTGTAGCCAGCAGAAAACAAGGAAGACCCTGCAAACGGCAGCCAAACACGATATATTTGATGCAAAATAGGGGCTCTTACTTTGATAGTTTAGTTTGATTTTATTTTTGTGATGTAAGTATGGTTCACATTATGTTAACCCAGACCTGAGTGTGGGTGAAAGAGACTGGGAGACCTCTGCTTAAATGTTTCACTGTTGAATAAACACTAAATGTGGCAGAGTATAGTTGCAAAAAGCAATCAGTAGCTTAACCAGCTTCCTAAAATGAAACACAAGCTGCAGGATCGTTTCAGCTTTGGAATACCTGCCTGCAGGGGGACACAGCCAAATGCAGAACTACTGCTTCTTGTTTAAAGCTCCATTTTCCACCTTTGCACTGGTATCCTTTCTGTGGCATTGCTTGCTGGTGAGGACTGCTCATAGGGATATTTTATAGGCAGGGTTGAGGCTGCCTCAGGTGTGAGATGCAGTCTGAAGGGAGTTACTGTTTCAAAAGCTATTCCCAGGTGTCCAGAACACAGGGTAAACATTTGCATCAGCAAACCTCCTCTACCTCAGCCCTTGCCTGCCTTGTGGCTGCAGAAGGTTGTTGTGTGGCTGAGACACAACCCAGACCATTCTGTGATTCTATGAAAAGTTGATGCAGACCAGTTCTCTTGTGTCTGCAGTGTTCTAAACCCAGGCTTAGCACAGGTTAGAGATGTGATTTCTGACTAATTGATGTTAAGAGTGGAAGATACTTAGGACAATTTATTATTAATCAGAAAATGTTCAGAAGTTTATTCAAATCGCAATTATGAGACCAGAGAAATCAAGTGTAATGTGTTGGTGAACACATTTATCTGATACACCTACACTAAGAGATTGCCAGTGCTAGAAATAGTGTGTTTTCTTGACTCTGTTGCCCACCTAAAGGACCATTAAGTACTCTGTTACACCTGAAAATATCTTAAACCATTATTGATTCCCTCAGCTGTTCCTAATACAGCAGACACCCAGCTTTTGTTTCTGCTGGCCTTTTCAATGCCATCAATTTTTTGAATTCACTGACAAGTCTACCATGTCTTTGGTGTGCCTCAGAGACTGATGTTGTGTTAGGGATGCGTTTGTGGTAGAAATTATTTGGCATGAAATTCTCCTGGTCCTTTTACTGGTGATCTTTTCCTCTCTACAGCTTTCCCATTTTCCTGCAGCTTTTCCCTGGTAATTTCAAAGATGTTCCCAAAGCAGGCTGTTGCTCAGTTCTGCTTTTCTGTGTTACCACACTTTTCTGTGTCTGCCTTACAAAACGCTAGAAGATGTCAATTGTTCTTTATTTTTTTCCTTTGCCCAGGAAAACAAATCAGTAAGTTTGGGTGATTTGAGATGGGAGATTTGAGTTTGGGTAAGTTTGAGTTTGGGTGATGGAGATGAAGATTTGGGTTGCTGCTTGTTGTCTTGTGCATGCCCTTGGCAGAAAAGGAGTCTGCTTGCTCTGCTCCTAGTGCAGACAGCTGCTTCCAGCCAAAGGGAAATCCTCACTATTTTATGGTGCATGTGCAGGAAGTGTTGGAAAAGCTGAGTGTAGTTTTTCTAACTCTCTCTTTTCCATTAAAATTATTAATATTTAGATACTCACAAGGGAGCGGAAAAGGGTAAAAGTCCCTGTGATAAAATTAATGCAGATTTTCTGCTCTGTGAAAAATTCTGTCTGAAATGCGAGTGATAAAAACTTGATTAGACTTTGGAAGTTACAATAATACTGTAAGCCAGTTGAAAAATAAAAGTAACCCCTTGCAAACTGAAATATTTTCAAAAGCCAGATTTTAACCTTCATGAAGCCAGAAGAACCAAAGCAGGGTTGTGGGCTCTGTCACTGATGGTCTCTCAAGGTGAGATATCCTGTTTCTTGCCATAGTAATGATGCCCTGGTGCTTCTGTTCCTGGCAAGGCCCATTACTTTTTCCCAGAGCTGTGGCAGATCTGGCAGCCCTGTGCCTTTCTCCTCATGGAGAGGTGAATAAATGGTGTTAGGGCTCTTCTGCTCCAGAGTGACTCAGCTGTACAGGAATCAGCAGCCAAGCCAAGAACAGGAATGAGGCCTCCTGCCTGCCAGTCCAGTGCTCAACACACACAGCTGCAGCTTGCAGAGGTACCTGTTGGACAGGTGGAAGGCTTGCAGTTTTTCCTCCAGGTTTCCTGCTTATTTTCAGCCTAAGCTAAGGCCTGGCAGTCAACCTGATCTCACACTTAATGTCAAGAACAAGTGTTAGAAACTAGGAGAGAACAGGATTTATAGCTGCCTTGGAGCAAGGCTTACAGGCCCTTGGGCTGCAGCCGTGTAAAAGGAGTTTTATTGGCAATTTTTTTTCTTAGATGTTCTGGTTCTGATACTTTAATATTATTAAATGTGTTATTAGTATTTATTAAATGCTTGAGAGCATGTGTGGCGCTGTACCAGGACCAGAGCAGTGAGGGCTCAGTTTCCATGGCAGCAGGAGCACAGTCCTGTACTTGCAGAACCAGAAGGGCTCTTTTTGCTGTTGTGATTACTTTTTATTTTTAAAGACAGATACAGTATTTAACATCTAATTCATTAGTGCTGCAGAATCTTGTCCATCCTGAGTGAGAATTTTGCCTGCTGTAAGTTTCTTTATCTTTTTCTTGAGTTCTAGCTTTGTTTCTGTAGCTTCTGTGGGTGCGATTTCTTAAAGGGCTAAAAGTGTGTGTTTAAAATTCATTGTAATAAGTGGAAATTTTCTCTTGATTTTGGTTAAAGTTGAAATGTTACATTGTTGTAGACTTCCTTTACAGGTAGATATAGCATAGATTTATCAATTAAAATAATTGTTGAAGAAACTGGTTGGTACAACTGACAGTAAACTCTTAACTGTACTATGTCCCTCATTTAGATAACTGCTCCAGTTCCAAGTTTTAACTTTGTGTTTTATTTTAACTGGCCTTGTTTCATACTTTTTTTCATGCTGCCTTCCTTGATGTGTAATGTGTAGTGTGATGTACACTGAGGTGATACTTTGCTTCATTTCAAGGGGGTGAATTAAAATTTTTGCTTGATCCCAAGTCTTTGTCCTGCTGTGCGTTACCCAGTTGAGGTTTGTCTGTCTTTGCTTTCCATGTATAATGTGATTAATTTCTTTGGTGGCTTTTCAGGCTGCTTCTGTTTTTGTTGATCTAGGTGAGTAAGATTGTGGGCATCCTTCCAAATGTGTTGCCTGAGTCTCCTACGATAGATACCAGCTGCTTGGCTTGCTGTTGAGTAGTGATTGTATATCAGTAAACCTTCCTGGATTTGCTGGATGTGTTCCATCCAGATATGATGCTACTCTGTTTGATCCAGGGAGTAGTTAAGTCCATAAAAATCAGCTACAGCAGGAGTAGTGAAATATTCTTGCACTGAGAATAAGAATTTCGGATGTAAACGTACAACTGTTCCTGTAGACTTTTCATCCTGAATCACTCTTGCATCTATAGAGCTACTCATAAACAGAGAAATGGCCCAGTTTCTTTGATAGCAAATGTCAGTGCTGACTGATATAGGCCAAGAAATACACCTCCTGCCTCTGTAACTCAGTGCTTCTATTCTTGTTTGTGTGGTTGTGTTACGCTCCTTACACATTTGTCATCCCGTGGCTGCTTAGCAGTTCAACTTTCTGTGAATCTTCCCCATACAAGTGGGCTAAATATTATCTCAGGGACATGACAATCCATACTTGGGGAAACTACCCTCTGCCCAAGGCTGTAGAGTGATTCAGCAACTCATTGTGGATGTTAGTGACTCATGAAGAAAGACCCTGGTTTCTTTTCTTCAGGTCCATTATCACATTGTTTTACGCAGATAAATAATCATGTTCCTTGGGTTAAACAACTGCTCAAGGATTTGGCCTTTGCCTTTGTCATATACAGTTCATAAAATATTCAGAAAAACCCCAGTGTTGAGACAATTCACTATTTCGAAATTTGAGTCTTAGGTCGGATGCAAGAAATGCTTCAAATGTCTCACTCCTTGCATTTAATATCATCAGAGACATAGAAAATAGAGATGTTTGAGGAGGAGCATAATATTTTTGTGTTCCAAAACGAACTTTGGTTTTGTACATTCCAACATATCCTGAAGCGTAGCCTGTGTACAGACAGACATCACTGCAGCCACTTCTTCAGCTGGCCAAAAGTGCCTGTTGTGAGACTGCACATGACAGACTTTTTGTTTGCTAAAGAAGTTCTTTCCATTCTCTCCAAGCCTCTTTCACCTCCTGCCCTCACCTTGCTGTTACCTGAGCATGAACTGCTGAAGTAACATATCACCCTGTGCACCCGTTCCTCCATAAATTATTAATAACATATCATTTTCTGAAAGGAACCAAGATAACTGAGGGAGTTTAACTGGCTATTGTTTATTTTATTTTTTAACTGCTACTCTTTTCCTTCTTCCTTTCTCGTGTAAAACAACAGATACAGTTTAGGTTGTGCAACTCTGAAGTTTGCACAAGGTGGGCTCGGTACATGATTTAGGAGGGATATGGGAACTGCTCTTTGACAGGTGATAAATAAGGAGTTTCAAAGGGAACCTCTGGACCAATCTCTGCCAGGATCTCAGTCATGTGTTGAAATTGCTTTACTTGAGCTCTTTGCTGGATGATTCCTGTTCCTCCTTTTCACAAGAGTTCTTTTAATGCAGAAATCTGTCCTATTTTTTATAAAATAATGTGTTACGTGTATTTGCCCAGGGTGCCAGTGTGTGTTGATCCCTGAAGTTAAATTAGGATTAAGGAGCTGCATTGACAGGTGCTGAAAAGAATCATATCTGTCCAGTTCTTGACTGCAGGGTCTCTGATTGTGGCATGACACTTCAAAGAGAGTGAGTGTAGAGCGGGGAGAAATCCTGGGGCACCCTTTTCTAGAGGGAAATGATAAATAATGTACTTAATTTTTCTCTGTGGTTGTGGACAAGTATATTCCTGAGCAATATGGAACCTTTCCGAGGCTTGCACACAGCATCTCATTGCCTTGCTCTTCCTTCCAGTCTTTCCCCATGAGTTTGGCCATTAATTCTCATAGCTCTGTTTCACAGAGTGCCCATCCCCAACAGCAATGCACAAAGCCTTTGTTAACACCTTCCCTCGCTCAGGCATTGCAGGGGACTCGGCAAAGCTTGGCTGAAAGCAGCAGGCATTTCTTCACATTGGATTATGCATGCAATCATGTGAATATTGCAAGCCTTTATTTGTGCTAATGCTCGTAGAAAGTATTAATAATGCCAGTGCACAAATGCTGTACTTCAGCTGGCCAGAGACTGCTAAATTCACTTTGCCCAGATCTAATCACTTAATTTACAGTACTTTTATATTTTAAGACTGAAATGCAGGTTGAGGCTGCCAGGGTGACAAGTGTTGGAGATTCCAGAGTTGATGTGGAGCTCCACACCTGCCTTCTGGTGATTCCAGCTCAAGGCTGTTGTGCTCCAGATGGTTGGGCAGGATTGTTGTGAAGTGCACTGGCAAGCAGTACCCCGGGAGATGTGTCTTCACAGAACAAAAGCCATCGCTGTCACTGAACAGTTTTGATCCTCCAGCCTTCAAGGTCAGGACTGAGATACTCACCACCATGAGAAATACTGCATTCCTGCAGCAAGAGTCAGGGTTGTGCTGGGGATTACAGAGTCCTTGGTTTATGGGGCTCTTGCCCTCGCAGCTTCATCCTTGCCTGCTCAGCATGCTGAAGTGTTTCAAGAAAACCTGAAACCAAAATACCCTTTTAGAAAACGGTTTTCTTTCCTTTTCCAAGCAGGCTGGATAGCTGTCAGTGAGTTGTCCGTAATAATAAGAGTTGAGCAGTGATCTTTGTTGCTTACTGGTTGCTTTTCTGAGCTGCATTGTGCAGGCTTCATCATCATATCACAGGGTTAATTTTAGGATGCAAAAAAGATGCTTATCTGACAGTGAAAACCACTGAGGGGGAGGAAGACAGCCAAGTACAGGACCTAATTTTCTCCCATCCTACAAAAGTGTTTTCTTCTTCTTGTGGGGGAGTGTGAGTTTGAGTGTGGCATTAGAAACATATTCGGCAGGGGTTTAGGGCAGAATCTTGCTGTGTTGTTTTTGAGAAGGGTTCTCTCTCTGCTACTTGTTTCTGCTGAAGTCATGTGGGATTAGGTTTCCTGAGAGGGAATAACAAACCTGGTGAGATCTAGAACAACCTGGAATTCCCTTAATCTGATTTATGGCCATTTTTTGGTGGCTGTGGTACACCCGAGAGCTGTATCATCTTTTCTGGAAATGGTTGGGGGTGAATTTCCTGTAGATGAAGCATTTTGATGCATCAGCTTGACCTTTTACACAGAAAAAGGGCATGTGTAAATGTCACTTTTCTACAGTAATCAGGTGGGATTATC
The DNA here is from genome assembly GCA_013398615.1 of Brachypodius melanocephalos. Taxonomy (NCBI): domain Eukaryota; kingdom Metazoa; phylum Chordata; class Aves; order Passeriformes; family Pycnonotidae; genus Brachypodius; species Brachypodius melanocephalos. The sequence continues at coordinate 14,210,588 of VZSR01000245.1, read as the reverse complement.
TGCCATTGTGTTGGGTTTTTTCTTCTGCTTTTATAATAGCAGATATTTTTACAGCAGTTTGACATGTAAGAATGATGGAAGTTTCACTCTCTTAGCTGGATAAATTCTCGTCAGTAGATGGGAAGGAGATGATTCATACCTATTAGGACTCTGTGTGTGAGAGAGTTATATTTCTTCTTGGATGTGAAGTGGAGGATCTCATTTCATTCTGAACTGTTAGAATTCAAAATGTTAAATGATGAGTGTCTCGGGATTTGGGGAGGATATTTGCTGTGTGTTCCGCTCTAATTAATTGCGATGTTACGTGGGGGTTCCTTATTACTTTAATCTGCGGACAGCACCGTTCTCTGATGTTGAAAGTTGAGGAGAGAAAACATCTTGTCTGTGTGAGGGCTCAGCCTGATCTTGCTGCTGCAGACCTCTCTGAGGAAATGCTGATTGGTTATTTTAGATTGCTGACTAAAACTTGGCCCTGTAGCTTCAGTGCACAGACCTGATGCTCTCTCTGCTGGTGTAGTTGGGTTGAGATTGACATCTCTTAGCTGGAGAAGCTGCTGCTGTGGGCCCAGAAGGGCTGAAAGGAGATGGATTTGTGTGGTCCATGAGGTCCTGCTGAGAGAAGAGTCCTGGCTGGCCTCGTGAGCACAGGGCTGTGGCTACAAAGCTGTGCTGGCCAGGGCTTCTCCACAGGGCCACCCTCACCAGCCAGGCAAAGCTTCACCTCGGGTACATTTTATCTCTTGAGGTGAGCCTATGAAATAATGATGAGGGGAACAGTGTTGGCAGGGGAATGTGCTGGATAAAACATGAGTTTTAAGTGATATTTCAAGGGATCTTTGTTCCTTCATAGTTACAAACAGTCACATCTGACAATAAGAAGCCTTTCCAAACTCAAAAATCGATGGCTTTAGGCCTGTGGTGTTCACAAAATATTTTCTGCAGCACTGTTCACCAGGGTATTACCCTGCCTTTCTTTCAGCCTCCAGAAGTGCACAGAGCATTATTGTGGAGCTACAGTACAAGTTCTGGCCTTGGACCACTGTTTTGTTCCAAGTGAGGATTAACTTCTCTCTAATTCTGTTTTAGGGGTGAAAGTAGAGTTTCATTCAATTCCTGATCTCATGCGTCCCCCACCTACAATATTGTGTGAGGACTTGCCATTGGCAAGCCATGAAATAAAAATAATCCATGTTTTATTGACCATTCAGTCTGTCCCCAGTACTATTGCTTCTGTTTCCCAGTGCCCTGCTGAAGGAAAAGATCAATTGCAGGCATATTTTAGCCTGTGACACCCCTAATTTTATAATGATCTTGCTTTCAGTTTGGATACTGTGAAATTGCTCTCTTTGGCTGCTTAGTCTGCATTTACAGCTCTGCTCTTTGGTGGAAGTGGCCAAGTTCACTCCAGTGGATGATGTGTTATTCTACAGCTAAAGCAAGTTCTTTCTGTGCTAAACTTCAGGTGTCTCTTGTTTCTGGAGCAGAATGACCCAGAGCTCTCAGTATGGTACAGGTGCAGTGTGTAGGTCTGTGTTTTGACACAGGAAGTCTAGAAGTGCAGGAGATCACAAGGTTAACATGATGTTTCAGTTTTACTGAGAATCTGCTTATGGCAGGAAAATCCTCACTGTGGCTCTGACTTTGCCAGTGCCTCTGGTGTTCACCCTGCCCTGAACAGCAACTAAAGTTTCTCCAGGCTTGGCTCATGGTTTGCAGTGTTATTTGTCACAGCAGGAATAGACCCAAGGAAGATGAGCAGTGTTCCTCAGTCCCACAAAATGAAACTACTATCTGGGTTGAATATTTCCAATTAAAGCCCCTTGCCCTGCCTGGCAATATTGTGCCTGAATATGGCTTGGAAAGTCCTGATATTGTTGCTTTAATCCATTTGCTTGTGAAAAAAACTTAAAGTTCATGTTCTGGTTTAGATACTGTGCAATATATTCAACTGACAAAAAAATGCAAAGCGAGAAAACTCCAACCCTGAGCCATTTGGAGAGGTGGTTCTTCCTGCTAAGCTGCAGGCTATTAGATTGCGCAGCAGAACTCTGGGTGAGTTCAAAGTGAGTTTATTGTTTCTGTGTGGGTATTTAGTGAGTCAGTGTAAACCTCTTTAATTCTGTTACGTCAGTAATGCAACTTTCATCCTGCTCTTTCAGTACCCTTTCTCAGGTAACATTAACAGGATTTTCCTGTAATATATAGGTACTAAAACACTTCCAGTAGATTAGATTTTTTTTGACTGCAAAAAATGGGCAGGAAGAATTGCCAAATGTGAGTAGGCACATCTCCATCTCTATCACTGTTGTGCACTTGTTTATAAGTGTATGAACTTGATGGATATTTGTTTTGATGAGCTTTTGCCAGGTTGGCCTTTTGTTCCAACAGCATTATGTCTAAACGAGCCAAATAAACTGCCTTGGAGTTTTCCAGCATGGTGTCTCTCCTCTAGATGAAGAGCAGGTAATTGTGACTCAGTCCTGCCAAATCTATTCTGTTACAAAGAATTTTTAGGCAGGTGCCTATAGAGTAAAAATCTGTGCTGCTCTTGCAAGGATCTTTGCTCGTGAAGGCCATTCCAGGGACAATTTTCAGGGGGAACAGGCAGGAGAGAGCCAGCCCTGCTGAGGGATCATTTGGGTGCTTGGGGCACCCAAGGTCTCCACTGGAAGAGTTCTCTGTGCAGGGAGCTTGTAGTGTCAGCCTGAGTGATTGGGCTCCACACCTTTGCATTGACTTACTGTTGCTGTTTTCCATGGAATTGGCTGCATGCAGAAAACTCCTGCTGTCAATGCAGAGAAATGGAAGGGTGAACTGCATGACAGGAAGGTGCTTCTCTGCTGCAATAAGTAGAAATAGGAAAGCAAAAATGCCTGCCCTATCTGTCTGATCGTTAGTGGGGGAGATAGGCTTGAAAGGTAATACTAAGGTTATTCTGTAAATGCCCTATTTTAAAAAATGAAAACAAGAAGTCTGATTATAGCCATCGAGGGTATGCTTTGAGAGCAGGGTACCCAGCTGCATTAAAATGTGCCTGATCAGGCAGGGGCAGGGACTTGGTATAAAATCCCTTTCTAAGCTTTCATTGACAGCCTCCTTGAGCTCTCATTTTCCCAGTTTCCCACTTGTGAGATGGGGAAGTGGTTTGTCTTTATTTTTGTAGAATAGTGCAGTCGATAAATGGTCAAAAGAGTGGAACAGGAGCTTGGTGTTGCTGTTTAGTTAAATGTGTGTGCTTGCAAACAAAATCAGCAAGTTGGCATTTGGTCAAGGGAAGCAGCTTTCAAGTTTAGAGGGACGGACTTCTGAATCCAGTACGAATATTGAATACAACCCAGATGGCATCCTGGAGGGAAGTTCTGTGGCATCAATTAGCTTGTAGGTGACCATGCTTCTAGCCAACTGTGAGTTACTTGGCAGCTTGCCACTTGACTGCCAGTGAAAATTCAAGAGCAATGAGATGAATTAAAGTTCCTCAGAGACAAAGAGAAAGATGTCTTCACTTGAGAAAAGAGATTTGTGGATACTATTTCTTAAATGATATAAGTGCTCTGCTTTTATACAGCCACATATCTCAGCCTCACTTATATACATTTCTTTGCTGACTTTGTGTATGTAAACCCATTTAAAACTTCTCTCCAATTTTACATGAAATTTGTTCTGAAGAAGGAATCTGCAAATAAAAGGGCTACCAGTAGCTGGACCAGTGCTCACCACTGCCCTTGTAGCTACTGGAAGGTTACTTAATTTATTATTTCCCTCTAGAAATTATGTTCTTATCTAGATTTTAAGACTTCTGTATTTCTGATAAGACTAATTGAAGTTGTTGCACTCTGGACTCAAAAAGAGCTGCCAAATCCTGAAGAACTGTCTGCTTTGTAATAGATTGTATTAGCACAGTTTCAGATCATCCCTCTGAGACTGAGTCTAAGGAGCAGGAAGAATAAACACTCAGATGGGACAGGTGTGATTTATCTGATATTAGAATGAGCTGGGACCAGTTTTTGTTGACTTCAAGTTTGTTCATCAGTAAAAGAAATACTTCTGCGTGGCTTTTTTTTTTTTTTTTTTTAAGAGTTAATTTTAAAGGGACTTGAAATTAGCTGTGTGTCTCAAGTGCCAACATTTCAGATGTCTTTTGCATCTTTGCAGTGCGGGATAATTAGGTTTGTAGAGCAGATGTTGTGGAAGCCTGCACTGCAGTGTGCCTGCCTGTTTCTGGTCACAAAGATTTACTCCTGGGTACAGTTGCTTTCTTTTTATGGCAAATTAGGAGAATGGCAAATTCCCAGTCTTCTGTACGCAGTAAGAACTTCAAGATTTCATATGAGATTTAAGCAGTAAATGCTTCACTAAGAGCTTTAGAAATAAGTGGTTTTTCGCTCAAGAATTTATTTCAGCTGCTTAGTACTGAGTTTTTACTCTGCACTGAAATGTGTTGTGGCTTTTTCAAAAAGAGCAGAAGTGCTTGCAAGGAAGTACTGACAGTGAGATTTTTCACTCTGTTCTTCTGAGACGTAACAATTTGGGGAAAAAAAAGTCCCAGTGGAAAACAGAATGATACCATTATCCCAGAATTGCTTTTTGTTGTGTACAACCTTGTGATGTACTGCTTGCTAAAGGGATAAAAATGATTTTATAAATAGCTAGATAGGAACAAGGCTATGGACTGTAAGTATGGATGTATGCAAAGAGTGACCTAGGACTGGCTTTATACAGTACAAACTGTTCTTCATGACACTTTCTGGTCTGGAGATATGGTTTTGATCAGTTTTATCACATCACACAAGACTGTGTGCTTCTCTCAATGTAGGTGTCAATGGAAAAACCAATGTTTTGATTTTGAAAGCATTGCATGTAAAAAGCTATTAAGTGGAGGTCGCCTTTTTATCGAAAAGTTACATCTGAGTTTTTAATGAACTGACAATATTATGTGTAGAGGTGCTTTCCCTCATCATGTCATGTTTGTCACAGACAGGGGCTTAGGGAGCTGATCTTCTGCCTTTCAAAAGCCAACCATTTGCTTTCATTCCAGGAGGGCTCGAGGCTCTTTCAAAAATGCCTTTGCTGGGTCATTCCTCCTGGCTTTACTGCTATACAGCACACGAGTTTGTTTTTACAACTTCAAAAAGATGTGGTATGAGAAACAACAACAGCTTCAAGGAAGGACCTGGAGACACAGCACTAAAAAATAAAAGCTTTCAAAGCTTCCCAGGAGTGCATGTATGTGGAAAAATACTACGTGCTCAAAGCAATACAGCGGGAGTTGTACTGGGGTGCGCTTTCAACTGAGCATCAGAAATGGGCACGAGTTTCATATTTCTGTCTCACTGATGCTCAGTTGGGTCAGCTATGTTCCAATTCAGAGCAAACTCATCTTCATTTTGAAGTTACTGGAAGTTTCAGGGATTTCCTTGAACTGGTTCTTGCTTTCTTAGTGACTACTGAAGGAAGAAGCATGGGCAAGCACTCCCAGGCATTTTACAAGGAAAGCCAAAGCATAAAGTTATTTTTAGATCTGATTTTTTAAAATGCTTGCTGAAAAAGCTTTCTCTCTCTGCTTTGCATAAGAATGAACCTGGCAATCAGATCCTTATATAAATAAAACCTGAAGCTCACTCAATCAATATTTTGTTCCTCTCTTGGCTCATATAGAATAAAATCACAGAAGAGCTATTTAGTTTTCACAATTAATGCTGATCTTGCAACAACAGTCACGATTTTAAGAGTCACCTGTACAAAGTCCTTGTCAAAGAATTATTTTTTTTCTCCAAAGGCTACAGTGTCATGGCATTCTTCTACTCTGAGGATTTTACTTTTCATACCACTTTTGGCAGAATCACATTTGAGAGCTGCACGTTTCTCCTCTTTAAATATCACAATAATCTGGAAGTCATCCTGACAACGGAGTCATCTGAGTGACTTTCCTCTCATCTTCCATACAGGGTGAATCCTCCTTGTGCTTGCTGCACAGGGACATTCAGTTCCTTTCTCTCATTTACCTCCAGTGGTTTCTGCAGTTCTCTCTCAGAGGCTGTGAGAGAGGAGAGAAGCAAATAAATATGGCAGAGGGTTGCTATGAAAATACAATTTCTGTTGCTGGCAAAGCTCAAAGTCTGTTTCAGTTTTCACTTGATCTTTCCCAAGAATCCAAAAGGTGCTATTATCTTGTCAGAGCTGTTCTGCAAGGATACTGGATGAACTCTCAAAACCCAAAGCACTCCAGACCTTCCCACATGCAGCAGCAGCTCTGCAAGGAGGAGTGGGAGCAGTGCCCTGCTCCTCCTCTGGGCAACAGCAGGGAGATCTTGCAAGGGCCACTGGAATATTTTAGTACCTGCTGGGACAGGTTTTGTTTTTGGGGTTTTTTTGATCGCTGAGGCAGAAAAATCTCACAAAGCTGTAAAGGATTTAAAATTTGGGAACTCAGCTGCTGATCATCAGTGCTAATAGCTGAACTTTGAATCCGATGCAGCCAAAGGTGTCTGAGGCTGACACACTTTTTGTATTGGGATGTTTCCACACAGAAGATCATTAATCTTCAGAGTAGACTAAATCTTGATTGAACCTCTGGGCCCTCTAGAGTGTCTCTTGTGGTGCTGTGTTATTGGTCAGTATAAAAAGTCCAATTTAATCATCAGTAAGAATTTGAACTTCTGTGATTTTCACCTTTCGAAGTCAGCCCTGCTCTCCTCTGGGATCATCTGGTGTGGGTTTATGCAGGAGCTGAGAGGACATTAGTTTTTCCATTCACATGTGACTATTGCACATGCTCCTCTCTCTCCCCCCACCAAGGTTTTTGGCATGGTACTGCATTCCTATCAAGTCATTGCTCTTGGGCTCATGACTTTCCTAATCTCATGGGACATTTTAAATTAAGTTTTTCATCATGGTGGGTACTACTTGGTGGTTTTGTTGAATATCTGGTCTGAGTTTCTTTAAAATGCTTTTCGTATTTTGTAGGAATGACATAAGGAGGACTCTTCTCTTGCCCTCTGCTCTAGTGGTGACTCAGGAGCTGCCTGGAATTCAGGTCAAGTGGCCCAGGGTGATTGGTGCTTGTAGTCCCAGGTGCAGAGACCAGAAAAGATAACATATGGCCTGGAGAAGGGCATCTTCTCCCTGTTCCTGTTTCCTGCTCAATTCCTGTATTTTGGGTCATCTGGCCATCTTTGCCTTTACGTCTGCAAACAGAGTGGTGACAGAATCTCCCCTGCAGACCTGTTTATGGCAGCACCAAAACCAGAGGGGAAATGTGGTTTGTTTTCTTTGCCTTTGAAATGCTTTTGCAGAAAGGGAGCAGGACATGGGGGCAGGGCTTACGAAAGAAAAAGCCGTTGGGTGAGTTCAGCCTCTGACCACTTCCCTCCCAAGTAGGAGTGGCACTTTTTGGTGACTGCTTACATTGACTAGAGGTACAGCAGTATTTTAAGTGCAAAGTATTTCATAGGCAGTTATCAAACTAGAGCTATCCACCTATACTTTTTGGGTATTTGATCGAGTCTTCTTAGGATCTCCATCTTTCCAGTCCAAGTCATCACAGCAAGGTTTCAGGGCTTCTAACATCTTTCTCTTCCATTTGACTTTAGAGTTACACAAACCTTTGGTCTCATCTGATTACGTCCCATTTAGTACTCTTCTGAGATGAGTACCTGAAAAGCACAACCAGTCCATGACACTAATGCCACTAATTGCAACTAATGAGTGTGTTTAAAAGCATTCTCACAAGAAAACCCAGACCAGCCTAACAGTGATTCTAGTTTGTGCTTGAAGCTATAGATACTCTAATTGGGCTGTCAGTGCATCTCTGACCACCACCAAACAGGATCTGTGCACAGAATTTACTTGCCTTCAGTGGGGATGCTAATTCAGAGCTCTCTCACACAAGCTGTCATCTGAATCTATTAATAAAGTCACTATAAAGATGATAATCTTTGAGACCTACGCCTTATTTTCCAACTTGATCAAAATTAATCAGCTGGTTTGATTAGTAGATATTAACCAAAAGTCTAACAGAAAAGCAATGTGATCATGTAATCATCATGGCTTTAAGTTACAAGTCTACAAACAGACTTAACTGGAGTTCCCCCTCTGACTCTGCCCGGAGCAGGGGGAAGTTACAAATATGTGGCAGTGCTGAGTTCTGCTGTGAACAGAGAACTGATGGATCCTGGCTCCATGTGAATGCTATACAGGAAAGATCCTTCCAAAATACAACACCTATCAATGCTCACAGCTCCAGAGTAATGAAAAGTTGAACCTTTAATGGTGCAGTTGGCTGTACTCTTTCAGTTTTAGATCATTACTCCTTGTCCTATCACTACAGACCCTGATAAAAGTCTTTACATCTTTCTTGTAAGCTCCCCTATTATTGAAAGACTGCAGTAAGGTCTCCTGCAGGAGCCTTCTCTTCTCTAGGAATCTGAAGGAAGATCTGTGTCTCCTGCAGTGAAAGGATCCTTGGATTCTGTGATACTAGATGAGTTAGGAGTAGCTATTCAGCAAGAAAAAAAGGAGAAAAATGCAAGGATGGGAGCATTCCAGTGGGCAAATTCCAGAGGACACAAAGCAAGTAAGAATGTGGAAATCCAGTCTGCTCATGGAACAGAAATTCCAGTTGTATTTGAATCTGAGAGGGAGGCCCTGGCAGATAAAGGCTGTGGGCCCTAATTTAGTTTGGAGCAAAGGCCAGCTGGGGAGCAGTGTTGGAAGCTTGGGGCTGTGCCTGCCTGCTGCCAGGCTCTGGCTGAGGGGCTGCTCACTCTGTGCTGGGGGAGTTTCTGGTGTCTGTCAGTGCTGAGAAGTGTTCATTAAGGGAGATGGTGCTGGTGTCAGACATCCACATGCAGGGTTGTCACAGTCTGGTTATTCTGCAAAGATTAGTTCTTTTATTGACTTCTTGCTGAAGATTGGCATGCGTTTCCTGAAGAAAATCTGGACATCCTGCCCTAAAAATAGCTGAAGACAACTGGCTTCTGAGGAGTTTGCAGTCAGTCTATGGCCTTAGAGGAAACAAATCTGTTCATGAGCTTCTGGTGAGCCTATCCAACATATGACTCTGTCCAGTCTTTACGTGTTCTCTTAGCCCAAAGCTTTGACTTGTTCACCCCAAGTGCAACCCCTCTCAAATTCAGGTAGGATTTAGGAGGCCAATGTGTGACTGTACCCTTGTGCTGGCTACGGCTGCTCCAGGTACAGTGCCACAGTGGGATTTAGGATATGCAACCCGTAGTAGCCCATGGCTTGGTCTGAGCTGTCAGGCTGTTGAAGCTCTGCTGGACTGGGCTGTGTTCACAAAATTGTGATGTGTCCATGTAATCAATAAGAAGAATCAACAGGAGCCAGTGTGTGTACACAAGGGACAGGATTGATGGCTGTGTAACTCACTGGCCTGGGACAGGCCTGCATGCCAGGGAAGGTAATAAGCAGCAGTATGGACAGGGAGATGTGGAGGTGTAAATCATTTGCTATGTCTTTGTCTACTGACTTTTGAGGAAAGTGTACCTCCAGTCAAATGGGAATGGCTGTGATGTGATGTGATGTGATGGCAGAGCTGTCAGTGAATTGAGGTGAGGTGTCTGTGCTTCACTGCTTCTCAGAAATTGATCTGTCCTTGGCTTCAGCTGCATTTTTATGTGACATTGGACAAATGGCTTAACCTCTCTGGGCATCGTTGCTTAAAATGGAAATATAAATATTTTCGCCAACCTTTGTGAGCTATCACTGGATTAATGGATAAAAATTGCTACATAAAGGGTGAACATCATGTATGATGCATTTAATCTTGTTTACTTGCAGCTGGGCTACCTTGAAGTGTCTAAACTGCCAGAAGTGTGCAAGGGGACCTACCATGTTTGCCTGAGCCAAGATAGCTCCAAAACTAACTTCACCTATAAATTCTTCAGATTGATTTAAAATATATATTTTAAATAGGGTTTATTTAGTGGTTGTAGTGCAGAACTTCACTTTCTCTAACGGACTCTCTGAGCTCCATGCTTTCCAAAATTGCTTAGGAAGATGACAGCATGGTCTCCAGGAACAAACCTGGGTAGGCAAAGGAAAAGAAAATATATCATGATCCTTCCAGGTGACACATCTCCTGCTTTAGTTGTTTCATTCCTTGGATCTTTAGCCTCCTCTTTTTAAGCAAACTATTCCCGTGCATTGTCATTTGAATTACAATATTTAAAAGACACTAAGTGTAGTATCTTAACTGTTTTCACTGAGAAAAAGAGTCTAGATACAAAAAGTGACATCTCAATGCCTAGAATTAGCAGTCCACACTGAACCTTGTCCATTGGACTGGCTTTTCTCTGAGGGAGCCTCAAACCCAGTTTTTCTGGCATGTAACCCTTGCTTTTCTGCTGGGGAGTCATCATCCAATCCTCCAGTTTACAGCTATGCTGCTTCCATCCCTGAGCTGGTGCTCAGCCCTTGGATAGTTATGGAAGTGGTGAGTTTTGCTGCCAGATTGCTGCATGTCTGTGGGTTTTGTATTGCAGTGGTTGTTTGCTGTGCTGTTCAGACACATCCTCCTCTATCAGACACTGTTCTGAGTGATTTGGAAATCTTGCAGCATTGTTCTTAGGGACAGTTACACTGGAGAGACAGAGCTGTTCTCAGCCAAAACAGCCCATGGAAATAAAGAGCACAAACTGGGGCAACCCGTGGAAAATCTGGCTTGTCCGGTGCCACTTGGTGGGCTGTGTCAGACCAGGGCATCCTGGTGTTTGGCACTCTACAAACACAGCAGAGACCTGTCTCTGTGATTTTTAATTCTCTGCTAGGTGCTGACAGCTGGGAAGAAGCACAAAGAGTCTCTGATAGGGGACAGTAAGAGCACAACAAATGTCTGTGAGTATCAGTCCATCTCCTTGTCTGTGTGACCTTTGCTAATTCTTCTTCAGGTCTCTTGGATGTATTGGTAGAATCTTGTTTTCTTTCTGCCTGCTGGGAAACCTTCATGTGGCAAATGTGGTGTGACTCGGACTGTGATCGGCAGTGACTGAGATTGTCCCTCCAAACCTTGTTGGGGTTTGTTTAGGACTCAGAGAAGAACAACAGGGAAGGATTGGGGCAGGAAAGAATCAGTAGCCAGCAGTGCTGGCACAGGGCAAGCATTGTCATCATAAACCCCTGGCACTCAGCTGGGAGGAGGATGATGGGGTGTTCATTCTGATTCCTTAAGCCACAGTGGCTGTCTGCTTTTGTTAGTAGGCTTCCCTGTTATCCCACAATCCCTTCAGACACTTGAATTTGTCTGCATTTCTGCCTGCATGGTGGGGGGTGTTGGGAGGCTTCTTGTTTCAGAGGCACTTGTGGTCTTTGAATGTGACTTTTTACCCTAATGTGACAAAAAGGAGGCACAAGGCCAGAAATAGCATGCTGTGCTGTTTATTGCTTGATTTATTTGTGGCCATGTCTGTCACACAGATGCCAATATGTTTTATCTTCATTTACAGTAGCCCAAAATGTTTCACCTGGACTGACACACGGTCCTAGACCAGACAAGGGAGGTTCCGTAGGGAGGTTTTTCTTAGCATGTAGCTTGTTGCTGTGATTTTTTTTTAACCCCTGCTCCTCTCTCCGACCCTAAGCTCTCTTGTAAAGCTGTGCATGTTTTTCATGCACAGTTTGGATAATTAAAAATAGCTGCTTGAGGCGCTTGGCTTCTGTGCAGTCTTTTATCAATAGTGCCTCTGAGAATACCTTGTGTTTGGATGAGTGGTTTTAAATAGAGTGGTGAGAACTGCAGGGAAGACAAACCAAACAGGCCTCTTTCACAGAGATCTTTTTTTACTTTGAAATGCCTAGAAATAATTTTTAAACTGAAAACAAAATGTACTGGTATTTTCAATTTAATAATTTCTTGTTGATCTTGTTTTCCAATCATTATTAATTTTTCTTACTGGTGGAAGGGTTCACAGGTCTGATGTGGGAGCCCATCCTCAATATTCCATTCTGTTATTGTTCTCAAAAATCAGATTTGTTACTTGGTGTGCAACAGGCCAATAATTACACACTGGAGAGACATTGATTATTTATTTCAGAGCTGCACAAACCTGGGTGCTTGGTGGTATTCCACAAATCAAGCACACCAACTACCAAAACTTTTACTATTTATACCTTTCAGCAAACAAAGGAATTAGTGTTCATTGGCTACAAGTGACATAGTTTCTTATTAATTAATATTCTATTTTCTATTGGTTAATAATTCTCTCGCTTCTTATGCTAATTAGGCCGCATGCTCAGTCCCTCTCTCCTTTTGAGTCAGTGGGTTTCTTGGGTCAGTGGTCACGATCTGCCCCTGCCAGAATTATTTTTTACCCAGTTGGAGCTGATTTCAGCACAACTGCTGAGTTGGCTTTATTAGTTTCCCTTATCTCAGGAGTTGTGCAAAATACCCTTGTGGCCCATAAATTCTGCATTCTTTGTGTCCACTCTCAGTGGTACCTCCTTCTCCTCAGCCTTTGTTAACCTCCCCCTGTGTCTGAGATAACTGAAACATGTCTAGCCCTAAACCTTATGAAGGCAATTGTACCAAGTAATTTGTTTTTCTAACACCTGGACATTACTTAGAGCTTGTTAGCTGCTTTCAGTTTCACAGTTAAATCTCCCTTCTTGTTGATTAGGCTTGAAAGTATACAAAGATCAAACACTAAAGAAGAGCCTTTTAAAAGAAAATTTTGCATATTCCACATTTGCAACATTGTGAAGGTGGGTTGAAGAGGATGGTGCCAGAAGCTAGATAGAAAATCATCAGTGAAAGTTGCTACATAATCTCCTTCAATGCTTATCTTGGGCTCTGAAACTGAAGACATTATATGCCATTAAAACCACAATTCCATTTAAGAAAAACCTCTAAATGTACCTACAGTCAAAATAGTTGCCTAATTTCTTTTCTCTCTTTCTGCAGAAACCTCCTTCCTCCCACCCCAAATCTTGAAGATATGTTTTGTACTGGAAGTTGATTTGATGTGTAAATCTTCCACTGATTTATTAGTGACTTTTCAGTTTCTTAGTCTGCCAGGATCTATCTATTGTAAGACATGCAGAATTCCTAATTTCCCTTTTTTCCTGTGCCATTTACTACATCAAAATACTTTCCCATGCTTTCTCTGTACCACCTCTATATGTTAAACAGTTCAGGCTTGCTGGAGGCAATAGAAATATAAAGGAGTTGCTGTTGTCTGTGGCATACTCAGACTGTGAACTTAAATTTTCAAAGCCTTTGTTTCAATATGTTTCACGAGTGATGCATTCACTTAAAGAGGGGTGGGTAGATGTACAGGAAAAAGGTTTCTCCTCTTCACCTGCAAATTTTGAGTCTTGTATGCTATTTTTCATTAAAATCTCATGTAGGTCTCAGTATCCTATTTCTTTGTACAAAAAGAGGGGGAGCTCATCCGAATATGCAGAATATTGCATGAACATGGGAATTTTTAAATAATATTTTTTATTAACAGGAAAACGCACCTAACAGAAACAGAATAAACCTACACCTCTGTAGTGTTGTGTTGTAATCATGATTTGCAAATCTGTGTGTGTAACCTTGTCCTGTGCAGATCTTTCTGACTTTCTAGGAAGCCTCTGTCCATATAAACAGAAGTCAGTACCAGAATTGGGTGTGTGCACCTTTTATGACAGGTAATTAATGTTATATAGTACTGCAATATTGGGTTTTTTGTCATTGACAGACATGGTGCTGTCTGAGCCATTGGTGTTTTGAGTCCTGGAATTATAGGTGGGCAACATGATAAGTTTGTTATTGTCCTAAGTCATCTCGGTACTGAGTTATTTTACCTTTGGTGAATTTCCAACACTGACTTTATTGATTTATACACTGGGAGAGAAAAATAATGTATGTGGTCTGTTATGAGGACTTTGTAGAATAACTGTGAAAACATTGCTACGAAAGCATGAAAGTGGGGAAAAAAAATAAAGCCAGGAAGTCTTGGTGATGTTTTTTACTCCATTTTTCTTCCCTATCCCCCGTTATGCATTCATTCTGCAGAAAAGTGAAATGAGAATTGAGTCAGTGAACAATTGCAGAAGTAAATCCCCAGGGAAGGAAAAATCTTCTTGTGTGTGTGTACAAATACACAGGAGGATGTGAATGCTTTCTCTGAGCGTTTGCTTCCTAGAGAAAAGCTCCTTTACACACTCACTGATGGTAGGGCTTCCTTTTGGAAGTATCAGCTTCCCATAGCTGCTGACACCCGAGCAGACAGCAGAGTTCCAGGATGCCTCCCTGCTGACCCCTGTGTTCATGAGCAGGCAGCTGTCACTCTGGGCTGTGGATGGTTTGCAGTGTCAGTCTTTCTGCCTTCACTCACTCCTCTTCAATGTAAATGAAAATTCCATAGATAATCAAGGCCTAAACCCTGCTAAGTGCTGACACAGCAGCAATGCCCATCTCTTCTGCTGGTCTGACTGGCAGTGTATAAGAAGCTAGATGTGAATATTAATGCTTTCCTGTTGACCAGCAGCTTGGTTTACTTGTCTCTTTGATCTTCTGCAATGAAGTATGTGCCTTCTGGCTGGGTCATTAATAAAACAGCTAGTAGGTGATTTATTTCACCCAAGGTACTAGTTGGCCATTGTGTCTGCAGTGTCAGCAGTGAATGGCTTTTTTGCTGTTGTCATGGTCTCCCCCTTGATAATCACAAGGATTCAGGAGAATGCAAAGGAGCAGTATTGAGGTGAACTTGCTTACCACAAGTTTTGCTCCTGTTGTGCTCTTTGTGCAGTTTCCAAGATCATGAGTCCTCTGTTCCTGGGAGACACCAAGACTTCCTAGGCCACTGGGTAAGAACACAGGGACCTTGTCACGTCCCTTGTGGTGCAGGGCAGATGACTGCTATAGCCAGCACAAAAGAATATATATATATTCCAGGCTGCTGAAGATAGATGCTGTCTGTCCTCCTTCCTGGTCTGGAGGCTCTTACTAATCATCTCTGTGTGTCTGGTGTCTTTGTCGTTTCAGGTCTTGGTTTAGTTTGGGCTGATTACCTGTCAGTCCTAGGAAAATGTATTATTTAGAGTAACTAAGTTGCTCTATAGTTTAAGTCAGGTGTGAACTAAAAAATTTTAATGCAGTGAATGAGAAAATGACTCACCTAGTCTGAATATAATATCTATTAGAGATTCTATAGCATCTCTAGATCATTATATTTAAGGTTCTTCCTCTAGAGAGTGCCAGAAATGGGCTCAGGTTACTTGTTCTGGATCTGGACCACTGTTCAGGTCAGTTACCAAAATAATCTGGTTCAAAAACAGTTCAGCACTGAACTGTGATGTAGCAAAGAGAGTCCTGGAATATTGAGACACAATAAGGCACTGAAATAGATCTAACAAAGGTGGCTTAGACCAGCAGATTTTTTTAGTAAAATGAATGTGTTCCCTTCTCCTGCTAATTTGGGGATATAATAATCTTTACCACTTGTTTGCATTAATTAAAAAATCTGGAACAAGTCCAGATTCTAGGGCATTTGTTCCCTCTCCCATGGTTTTAGTGGAAGCTGCACATGCATGCATGTGCTGGGTACTGCTGAAATATCTGAAACAGCTCTGCAAATTCTTGCTCATGGATATACTCTTTCAAGAATGTGATTACAAGTCTAAAGGAGTAAGTATATAGTCTCAAAGGCTTCTATAGAATGTACATATTCTTGCATGTAGATGAATTTTTCTGCTTTCTCCTTGTTCTTTCTCCTCTCCTGATTTTTTTTCAGGCGCATTTTTGCTATCTGCTGTCAAAAATTTTGCCCTTTCATTAAGATGGCAACTTTAAAAGACACTGAAAAACTGAAATAACCATTTCAGCTGCTATAAGCAATTACAGATATTTCCAGACAGCTAAATGACAACCTCAGTGAAGCTTGGACAATTGCTACATAGATGTTAATCAAGAGGGACATGGGCGGATTCCTGAATTATTAAAAATGCAATAATGTTTCTGAAGCCTTGATATGGCTTAGTGAACCATGCTTAGGGAACAGATTTTGCCTGTCCCAAGCTCTCTTATCTGGTGCAGCAGAGTAAGAACTGAGCAACCTTCTCTCGTTGCCTTTCATCACTTGGAACATCTTTTCAGCTTTGAATTTCCGAGGCTGTTTCATTGTGCTGCCGTTCCCCCTCCCACCCTTCCGCTTTGTTTGCTTGACAAGGAGAAAAGGCAGAAAGTGAAGCACAGAGCCACATTTCCATAAGCTTACACAAACTATTTCGTTCTTTTTCTTTCTGCTCCAGACAGGGTGCTTATAATTAGTCATCCCTGCTGTGGTTGAAGCGGAGTTTTTAGAAGAAAGCTTTGGTGGTTTCTTACAAGCAAGAGTGAAAAATAAAACTCACGCAGTTCATCATTAATTTGGGAGATACTTGTTAGCCTCATAATCCAGGCAAATAATTTCTTTCAGCCATGTTTGTTAGAAATACTGGAGCAGCGACCTAGTGGTACTTTTCCCTATCATGCTGAGATCAGACAGTGCTGGCAGCATTTGGTGTCTTGAAGCTGAATGCAGAATTAAAAGCTTCTTTAAAAAGCAGGCTATTAAAGTGGCAGTGAGAACTCGCCACACTGCTTAGTGGTTGGGTGGGATAATCTGAGATTCTGCTTTTAATTAAAAGTGGACAAGCTTTGCAGAAAGCAGGCCTGGGTTGAGATGTGTGTTTTGTGTGTGTATTTTAAGTCCTGAAACTGGCAGTATTGAGCTCTTGGGTTTTGGCCAATGAGCAGTTCTAGTGTTGGGAGAGAGAAGAAAGAGAAGTGGTGAAATAAAACTTGAAAGAAATTTTCATTTCTACATGGGAAGTCTTGAGTGTACCTGGTATTGCAGCCTCTTCCTGGTAAGAATTGTAGATGAACTGTTTGGTAAGATGTGCAATACATGATTATTAAACTTTTAGTCTAAGTCTTAAAAGAAGTTATTTCTGTTGCTGTTCTAAGTACTCACCGTGTCATTATCCTGTCTTGTAAGGAGCTAAAATGTTATCCATCCTTCTCTAACCCTGCAAAGCTTATTCTCTTGTCCTTTTTTTAGTAGAATAGAAATGAAAATAATATACTGAAAAATATGTCTGTAGACCCTGGCTATGGAAACCATGGTGTGTTGGAGCACCTGAAGGAACGAGTCCTTGTAAGTAATGCACAAATTTCCCTTTGATTTCACTCAGACACTTGTGTGTCCAGTGCTTGTTGGGGTTCATGGCTGAGTGTACAAAGCTGAGCTCCAAGTGCAGTGTGTGAGTCCTGTGGTGTGAGTTCAGGACTCATCTGCATCTTCTAACGCAAATGGCTTGTGCAAAAATCAAACCCTCACTGCTATTTTTGCCATGCAATAGATTCTTAGAACTGTTCATTTCCATTTAATAGATGTAATATAAACACCAATTCTTCAAATCTGCTTTGTTTCTTCTCTTTTGGTAATCAGAAACAAGTGAGGTTATCTCTTGCTGTGAACATGAAATTGCATTTTTGTTTCATTTTTCTGCAAAATTAGTTCTTTCTGGAAACTTATACCACTGCCTGACTGAGAAATGGTTCAGAATTTCTTGATCATTTGGGGAGGGGGAGGAACAAAATTAATAAAAAAGGATTTGACTTTCTTAAGCAGTAGAGATTCGGAATTTGAAAGGTGACCAGTGATGTGCCCAGTATTACTTAGTTTTTCTTGAAGTAGCTGAAATTCTCTTTTAAAGTCTACTACACAACAGATTTACACTTAACTGAGTTTTAATTGACCTCTTTATTATTATAATGATGGGAATAATGCTTTGGTAAATGTATTTTCCAGTTGCTGACTTTGGTAATAAAAACCAGCCCTAGATTGCGAAAGAGAGGGAAACTCAGTTTTGTGGAAATAGGCTGTCCTTCCATTGTAAAGATAACAGGGTCTTCTTTTAACCTTGCATGACACTCCCTAACTTGTTTCCTGTCTTTTCTTCATTATGTTGGTGCCTTGCCTTGAAGAGGAGATGGCTTTTTAATACAGCCACTAAATTCCACCAACTCAGAATCTTTCAATCCAATTACTATGGTACATTAGCTCTTGACTCTCTCCATCTGCAACTATAGCACTTGTGAATCAAGTGTTTGTTTTTCATTGCAAGTTTTTTTTCTAGAATCGAAGGATTTTATCTTTTTTTTTTTTTTTCTTATGCCTTAGCTGGCATTGTCAGTAGGACTCTCAAATGTTAATGACACCAGGTTTGCATAAAGCATCAGCTCAGCACCGGCTGCTGTGCTTTGCAACATAAAGCTCCTTCTAAAGTTGAGCTTGGAGACAAAGCAAAGGTTTATATCTCAAAGCTGTGAATGTGACTGGAAAAGGGTTTATCCTATCTTGGTCCAAAAGAACAACTTGTCCACCTTCCCCCTCAGGAACAGTGGTATTAGCTTAGCACAAGAGTTTGTATCATAGAGCAATCTGAAGACAAATCATAAAATGATAAAAATAATTGTTAAATTTAAGGAATGTGTCATAAATTCCAAGGGAGACAGTATTATTGTCTGGAAAGGGTAACTATCCTTTTTTCTAGAAATAGCAGTTTTGAAATAGTTGTGCTTGGGGTAGTACAGCTCATGGATGAGCACAAGATATTTATTAGAAATTACCATGGGATTGGTTTTTGAATTCTAACCTTGCAGGAGGTTCCATTGAGTGCCCTCAGCATGGGGCATGGTTTGACTTTGAGCACTTTTGGTCAGGCTCTGAGGAGGGAGGGCTTTGTGTTCCAGTGTTCCTCCAGTGTCTCCAGTGCCTGGCTGGCTCCAGGATCCCTTCAGGTGGGGGCTGTCCTGCTCTGTGTCATGCAGGAATGTCACTGGCACAGGAATGTGCTAGCCAGGAGCCACCACAGTGTGATCTGGTGTGCTCCTTGCACATCCAGGGTGTTCTTGGTCTTCTCCTTTCCCTCCTTCCCTAGCTCATTCCCCCTCTTTGAGGGACTCCACAGCCATTGCCATAGTCCACATCAGCCCCAAAATTATTATTCTACTTGGGCAGGACCAGTTTTGAGATGTAGCACTTGTGCTCTGTGACTTGTTCTAGTTTAGTCTGTGAAGTTTGGCAGAGAAAACCGTCACTATGGGAAACTGTGATGCCTACCTGGATATTCCTTCTAGTACAGAACTTGGTTTGTGTTTTAACTGGACAGATTTTTGCTTCCAAACGGAAACTTGCTTTCTAAGCCAGTTTCTGCTGCAATGTATACTGAAAAGTCTTGGAAATAGCTGGGGCTGGATGCACTGTGAATACATTAAAGCAAATCCTGTATTTGTGCTCCATTCCCTGGTATAGGAATTGAGCATCTGTTTTGACTGGCAAGTGTCCCTCAGCTGTATTCACACATACAACATCACATGGGAGTTTGTGGACAAATGAGATTCATCCATACAGAATCTCTTGTACATTCAAAAATGTGCAAATGGCTTTACTGCTGGTAATAGAAAGAGCTGAACAAAATATGCCAAATGATATGGAATAAATTCCAGATAAGATAGCATTTTTATTATAAGTAATATATCAAAGTTATAGTGTGCTGACGATAGATCGGAAGTTTTGAAAGCCTCTTTTGTTATATAAATCTAAAAAGGAGATTAAATACTAAATGAAAGGTAACTTGAAATATAGGCAAACAAGAGGTGGGGTGGTTGCCTGGGGTGCTACATGCAGCTGATGTGACTTAGGCAAGGATGTTGAGACACATTGTACATGTTCATTTGGAGCTTTACTTCTCCACACCTGGGAGGTTTTGTGTTTCATCATTTACTGGCAGGTGATTCCTCCTGGGCCTGCAGGTGGCTTGTCACCATGGAAGAAGCTGCTAGGGAGGAGTGGGCAGCCATGAACCAGCCACTCCGTGTCTCTCAGGCCTCATACCTTTGAAATCCTTCATACATTCTGCAGTGGATTATACCATTAAAAATGCAATGGGCATAAACACTCTTAATCCTTCAAACCAGCAATAAGTATTCAAATCACTAAGCATCAAATAAATACTAAAAAGGTCTTTGGAAAAATTATTGTATAAAGTTTATCTTGTAAATTACTACAGTAATTTCAGGAAAGTATTTTAAAGGAGTTTTAAAAAACAAAATAAATCTCAAACTTTGAATATAGCAAGATACAAATTTAAGGGAATGATGTAGGGTTTAATTTCCAGTCTTTACATCCAGCTCTTGGATGTGGTATAGCCAGAGGTGTATACACTTCCAGCATTCCCTGTTTTGAGCAGAATCCTGCTGCTTTGTTGGATGAATTAAAGCCTGCTGTTAGCTCACTTCTTATAAGGAGCCTCCCTGAGCTTCCTCTGAGGCAGTTTACAACTCTGTACTGTGTTTTACTCCATAGCTGCATCACAGATGGGACTGGGTTTTTTTCAATGCAATGCAGCATGATTCATTTTTAAAGGGAGGCAGGCTTTATGTATGCACTGGATGGATCTAGCTCATGGGAAAACCAAGCCCTTCCAAATTTTACGATGAAACATGGCACTTAATAACCATCTTGCCTTGCAAGGAAAAAATGCTTCACCTATCTCACCATTACTTCAGATTCTTTATTGATTCTTTATTGTATTTATGGTGCGGATTAAATTCCCATATAAGCTTAGCTTTGGGTTCTACTCCTTCACTAAAATTAAAAGGTTGTTTCACTTCAAATGCTGAAATCAGTGTTTGGTCTTTCCTCCCTTTAAGAGGGAGAAGACTATCCATGTATGTATATATGTATACATACACACATGCTCATACAGTAATTATCTAATCTGTGTATTTTCAGAATGATTCTGAATGTGTGCTTTTCTTATTCAATCTTCATTTAGTTTGTGCTTTTTCTAGATATGTCTTTATTGTCATCACTATCTTGATGTTCCTAAGAATGGTTATAAGGAAAATGGCACTAGCACATTGATCACTGAATTATCTTTTTAAAAAGAACAGTGCAGAGAAAGACAAACAAATGAACATTTCCTCATTAAGTATGTTTGGTGGATTTTTCTAGTTTTTAAAACCATGTCAGCTCCATCAGTTTCTCCAGCAGAACTGGGAATTTGATGCACACTCTTATTTGTATTATACTACTTAATCTTGTTCTGTGCTTAAAATATTAAGAGGGAGCTGTTACACTCAGGCTCTCCACATTACTAGTGTGGAATTCTGAACAGTTGTTGACAGCACAGAGAACATTGTACAGTTTTCCCAGTTTTAGATAAGACTGTGAAGGGGAGTGTGTTTAAAATAACAGGACATAAAAGCAAAAACATGTTGGAGAGAAATCAACTCTTTTAGAAAAGATTTTCTTACACACTTTGCAGTAAAGAGAAGATGTGAGGGTCTGCAAAATCTCTGAACAAGTGACTTGCTGGGTTCTGTGTCAGGCTCGGATTTCTTTACCTTAGGGCACAAGCTGCCAGCGCATCCTGCAGAGAGAACGGATTCTCACTTGAAAACACAGAAAACATAAACTTCTGTGGATGCATCACTCTGCAGTTGGCTTTATAATTTATGCCTCTTTCCTGCTTCACTTCAGGCTCCAGCTCTGGTGGTGGTGAGGAGCTGGAGCCCATTCTGCTCCTCCTGTCTCATTCGAGGCTCTGCTTTCAGTGTGTGGTGACAGGGTGACCCAGATTCCCAGGGGTGCCCCAGGAGTGCCAGGCTGATGCTCTGCTTTCACAGTCCTTGGTTAGCACATCTTATCCCAGCTAGACAATGCTGTTTTCTTTCCCTGCTCATCAGTGCACCTGCCAGCAGTGGTTTAATATAGTTAGCATTATCTAGCAGCATGTGTGCCTGGGTATGGGGTGAATACAAATGGAATAACAGTTGGATGGAGGGGCAGACAGGTGTGTTTAATAACACTAATCAGCAGGAGCGGGTGGAGGGAGGAGAAAAAGCCCACAAGGCAGAGGAGGCTCATAGTGGAGCCTGAGAAGCCATGAAGTCAGGTAAACTGGAGAGGGATGGAAAAGCCACATGAAACTAAGGTGAGGGGGAATGGCTTCTTTCTGGTTATGAGCAAAAGAAGAGGGAGTGGGAACAGATGGCTCTGAATTGTATAGCCCCCTGATAGTCTGTGCCTCTGTGGGATCAAACTGGCATTGACTTTTTATCTGAAGGTGGAACTGTGTCTTTTACAATAGATGCATAGAAAATCAGATCACAAAAAAACAAATCCACAATTCTGGTAATTCCTGAAAATGAAGAAGGCTTGTGGGTGTATGCCTTTGTTAAAAGACAGTGAGGTGTGAACAGTCAGGAGCCTCTTCTGCTGCATTATTATGTTTAAAATACACCAGTCTGTTCATCTTGGTTGATTTTAGTTTGTTGTGCTTTCCCCCCCAGTCTCCCAATAACAATAAAAGTGGGGTAGGTTGAAAGATTGTTTTCAGGAGCTTTCTGAGGCAAAACACTGTAACTGGGGTTCATCTTCCAGGAGTCCTTACCACTGCCTGTAGGCTCACTACCTTTAAAGTTGTTTTTGTTGGTTTTGAGTGGTTTTTTGTGGTGTTTGGTTTTGTTTTGGTTTTTTGTGTTTTGTTTTTTAAAGTTTTTGTTTGTAAAAACAGTTGAATCTTACCTCACAGACATCCAAAGGTGTTGCTCCTTGACACAACCTGAGTTTGTAGCTTACCAGAGGACTGTTTTGTGGTTGGGGCACTGCAGGGATTCCAAAAGAGATTTTTTCTTTTCTTCTTGGGTTGTTTCACAAGACTAGCAGGATGTTTCTAAAATGCTGGCCTATATTACTGCCAAAGGAACAAAAACATATGCGGGAAGGTCTGTGTGCTTGTGAATACTGCTTGAAATTATATTTTTTTCTATTCTGGGATTATGTTCGTCAATTATCTGGTGTGTCTTGATCTTCCTCATAAAATTCCTGTGTTCACTGGTGAATGTGGACACCTAAGAGGGCAGACCTAAGGTTGTGCAAACTCTCTGTGCTCCACACTGCAATATACTTTTAAAAACATACATTGTCTAGGTAATGCAGTGTGTACTATTTATGGCAACACAAATAATTTAAGATTATGCCCGGAGCAATGACAGCAGGGAGAGTTACAAGAATTTGGAGATTGTAATATGCAAAGGTGGAACATACAGAACATTTATTACACTGAGGGAAAGGCTCATTGCTGACACAGATTGCTGAAAATGATAGGGACAGGTCAGAGTGGGCCCTGATATCCCTTGAAATTGGTACTGGACAGCATCATGTGCAAAAAGGAAAGGTCACTGGAAAAACAAAATGAGCAAAAATCTCTGTTGACAGATCCAGAAGATGCTGGTGGGTTATGAGGAAGCCTGTGCTTAGAGCTGAGTAGCAGGTACAGGCACTTTATCCAGTTCAGCTCAGCTTTACATGAATTAATTATTGAACATCAAGCAGCTGCTTCTGTCAGTGATGAGGATCTATCATGTAACATCATTGCTCCAACAGAAAGCTGTAGGTGATTAATTTTTTTGAGAGCAGTTTGTCTTCCACTACTATTCTCTGGCTGTTGTGAAAACTGCATGAAGAAGGCTGAGGATGTGAAGATGTGAGTAGGTATCTCTTGCTCCATTCTCCTGTGGCATGGTAAAAGTTACAGCTGGGTAGAAGAAAATGCTGTTGGTTTCCATACTACAGAGTCTTTGGTATGTGGTGTTGAATGCTACAAAAATAAACTTGAACAAATATATGCTCTTCTAACTGTCAAAAATCACAAAAACATGCGCAAGGTTTGATGAGCAGTTGTCTAGGAATTGTAAATATATTCCTAAGAAACTGGGTTTGATAGACAGGGGAGGACATGCAAGCTGTAGGATTTCAGCATTTTTGAAATCTCATTTTCATTTCTGGACTCTCTATCTTCTTTTATGTGCCCATGCACAAATACCCATGAAGGCAGTGTTCTCATTGCAAACTAGTTCTGACTTTGATGGGTTAGAAGTCAAAAATTGTGTTGTTTGCACTTCTCACAATGCTGGATTCGCTGTAGCACAGGGTACCCTAAGCAGCAGCATTCCCAGAGGGATGGCTTTTGACTGCTGGATCTAGAAGAGGCACTTTTTGTGGTAACTCAGAGTTTTTGTATTTGGGGAGAGCTATTTTGGTAAACTTTCAAGTGCTTCAAGTACTTCCCAGTGCCTTATTTTCCTTCTGTGCTAATTGCCTTAATCTCGTGCCAACAGCTGCCCACCACTTGCATGTGGAAGGGCAGTTTTGGGCAGGGGGGCCAGACCTGGTGGGTATCTCAGCCAGCCCCCCACTGCTGTGCCCCACAGCTTCCCCACTGTGCAGCCCCACAGAAGGACCCAACTGGGAAGCTCCATGGGGTACAGGCGGTGCTTTGGTCTCCAATTCAGAGGATTAATACCATTTTCTGTTTCTTGGACACTGCAGCCAGTTGGCCTTGTGTTCATATTCAGTTTGCCCACTTCTTGAGTGCACTTACTTGTGTAAATCTGCTCAAGCGTTTAAGGCTGAAAGAGCGAACAAACAGGGAAATGAACAGACGGCTCTGCTGGCTCTGGAGGGGTCGCTTGCCTCTCTTGCCTTGTTTCCATGAATGTGGCCCGTGCAGCACAAACAATGCTGTCTGACAGCCCTCCCCTCCCACAGGAGCCCTTTGCTGAGCTGGAGAGAGCCGGCTGTGCTCCGGAGGCTCCGCTCCTTTGGAAGCTGGACACGCTCTCCTTCCTCTTCCTCTCTCTGCAGCCTCTGTGCTCCGGGGGCAGGAGGGATGGCTGAGCCCCAGGGCCTGCCAGGAGGAGCCACCCCGGGCACAGGGAGGTGCAGGCGTGGGGACAGCCTTGTGCTCCTACAAATGGCCTGAAGGGTTACACCAAGGGAGGACTGAGCCCTTTGGTCATGGATGTTCAAACACCATGCCTTGTCCCATAGCTGATGGACCTCTGCTTTGTAAAGGAGAGTGGTGAGGACTGACCTGTTCCACGTGCTGGCCATACAGAGCCATTTATCAATTTCTCACGCTCTTATTATCTAATAGGCTTTCTCTCAGAAGAGGGCCTCTGTTGTTTTATTGTCGTTTATGGCTTGGTTTGATACCTGCGTGCACTTACTGCTGAAGAAATTTGATTATATTTGAGATTTGCAGGTTGTTTTTCCATTCTTTATTACTTCTGTAAAATTGCAACAGTTTTGTTAATCCCTTGCTGGTCACTGAATCTCTGGTTTTTTGGGTGGTTTGGTCCCCCAGGATATTGAAGGGGTTTGTAGAAACACCTTTCTCTTGCTTCTAGGTCTCAGTATATGCAGTATTTCACCTTCTGCATTTTGGCACAGAGCTTTCTGTGTATTACCTTGCATTCTTCATAGTTTGTATTATCCCAACCTTCCTGCCTTTCTGTCTTGCACTCCTGATTTGAGTGAGTTAGACAAAGCAAACTTTCTGACCAAATTCAGGTCAGAGATTCAGGCTGTATTTCTCATGGGTAATTTAATTTTGCCTATTTTAAATTTCCACGTAACCACCTTAGACATGACATTTATTCCAGTCTTTAAATCATCTATGGCATTCTCTGTACTGTTTTTAAAGGCTGCTGCAGTCCATCTTGGAGTATCTGGTGTTGCAAAGGTTTAAGGAGTGAATTAGTGCAGAATCAATCCTGACAGGATATTCTGGATTGAAAGAAACCTGTAATGGCTGTTGTTCTGTCCTGGAGATTGTGTTCTTTTTAAATAAAAGAATGCCATTGGGCTAAAAGGAAAAATATCTAAGACCTGCCACATATTTTAATAGTAATTTCTAATTAGCCTGGTTTAGTCAGTATAGTGCTGTTCTATGTATTTTGTACACTGTTGATTGTCTGTTGTTCTTTGGGGCCAGCCAGATGTATTAGGGACCTTCAGAGAGTGGTCTGGGGGAGGGAATGAGGCAGGTTCTGGACACTTCTGTATCCAGGGTCTGTTTGCTCTGTCTGTGCAGGACCTGCAAGTATCTGATATCAGTTCTTCAGGCTTTTTGTAATGAATTATATTTCTTTTCTAAATTGAACTATGATGTTAGTTTTTTCAGTGGAAGTTTTGTCCAAAAGTGGGTCTCAAACTTCTCTGCTTGTGTCCCCATTCTCTGGTGCAAACTCCTCTACTGTAGCTGAATTTCATCTGACTTGTGATCCCACCTGGGATTCTTGCCCCTGTTTGGCACTTGCCCAGACAGTGCACTGCTTTCTGCAGGCTCCAGCAGGAGCAGCTGCTGCTCAGATCCCAAAGGGCATTCTTTTGGTGATACTTTCACATGCTTTAGGTGCAGCATGCTGGGCCAAAATAATTCCTGACATACTTGCATCAAAAAAAAAGTAACCTACTTTTTGTGTTGATTTTATTGTTATTGCAGAGTGTTTGTCTTTAGATTAAAATATCAGCTCTACTCAAACATACAGGTTTTCCCTGTTGAGTATGTCTAAGATTTCCTCCAAGAAGAGTTTGTATATAAATAATTGCAATTTCTTTTCAAGTCCCATGTGATCTCCAGTGAAGACACACCACCACTGATTCTTTTTCCTTCCTCTTTCACCAAGGTAAAATGTTTTCTCTGGCATTTAAAAGGTGCTGTCAGACTGAGCCCTCTATTGGGACAGTGTGCCCTGTTATTCTGCATTCATCCAGGTTTCCACCCCTTGCTATCAAACAAATGTTTAAAATGTCACAGAACTCACCAGCCTGCCCTTTGCACAGTTCATTTATGGTTCTTTATTTGCCTCCTGGTGATGACCTGCTGCAAGTCAGGAGAAGAGAGCAAGTGATGGAAGATCTTAGGAACTACCAGGGTAGTGATGATTCTGTGCTACAAGAAATATTCTTCATAAACCCTTGCAGCTCTTTGGGGGATAACCAGGGTGCAGAATCCTGGGACACAGAGATTGATGGTTCATTCCAGTCTGACCCTATTTCTCTTCTTAGTTGTCATTGCTGTGTGAAGTCTGGTGATTATTTGCATTAGCAGTACCTCCTGTTCCAGATCAGGGAATTCCCTTGTGCTAGTGCACTGCTTGACTCATAGGTCATGTTCTCTTTTTCTTTGTTTCAGAGTAGAATTTTACATCCTTGTTAAATGGGTTGCCAAATCCAAACTTGCAGTAAACAGAGGCAGCTTTCTGGCTAAATTCTGCCATCTGTCTTGGGTCTGTGGGCAATATCCTAATCCTGGACTAGGCACTGGGTTCAGTGTGCTGCAGAAGTGACCGGGATTGTCTCTCATGCTCATCTTTGAGACATCTGGAACTGCTACATTGTGTAACTGACCGGTGTCTTAAGGACATTTGCCATCTCTACCCCTTCCTTGTCATTTGAGCAGCTCTCTTGATCATGTGCAGAGATCTTGGATCTTGCTGGTGTTGAAAAAATCCACATCTTTCTGAGTTTGGACACCTTGGACAAAAGTAAAAAGAAGTCAGCATTAGGGCAGCTCAATTCATTTGCATTTCACCCGCTTCAAGGTCGGGCTTCTTTCCACCAAAGGAAGACTGGTTCATTACCCTGGTGCTACTCTGCACCTCTGCCCCCCTCTTAGGAATTTCTTTTGGGGCTGCTCTGAAGCAGTAATCAAATGTGTGATCCTCCAGCATGCCAGCACTCTTGAATCCTTTTTAGTTTTGGTTGATGTGGAGGGAAGTGAGAGACAGAAATGGTTCCTGGGAGCCCTTAGGAAAAAAAGTGTGCCTTGTAAAAACAAGTGATTTTAGTTATTGCAATCGAGGAGTCAATTAACTGGCTAATTAAAGCAATTTCTCATTACATAATTGAATTCTGGTTCATCACCATTTCTACTCTGCAAGACTGCCCCAGAGAGCAGAGCCATTTCTGAGCACTCTTTATCACAAACAGAAGAACCATTTACTCTCTCAGCGCTCAGACGTGTCTGGAAAAGGGAGAGGTGGTTTGGTGGGACTTCCCTCAATTGCTTATGGAAATAAACCATGGAATGTCATCCAGGTGATAGAGAAAAAGGCAGTTTTCTTAGACATGTGTCTAGTGCCAAAGATAAGTGAAGAAAGGAGGTGATGAATACTGGAGCATAAAGCCCATGAACCTTGAGCCCAAGGCTGTGGGGCTCAAGGCTGCACTCTGGAATACACTCTTCTCAAAACATTACACTGTATTTGAACATTGTAGTGCTCATCAAATATTCTTTTAATTTGGATGAGAGGACTGAGGGCTTTTAAATTGTCAGCTTCCTCCTGTACAGAAAGATAGACTGAAGATGGAGTTACTTTTTAATGAAGGGTGAATTAGAAAAGTGCCAGCGTACTGAAATGTTGGATGGTTATGGAAGCTGTGTGGGGGGAAAAAGACATGAATTAAAAGATTTTGAAATCATTTAAAATGTACAATACAAAGTTTTATTGGGCATAGTTAAAACCATGGTGTCAAACCATGCCACCTGCAGTAGCAGAGGAGGGAGGGCTGGGTGAATGACACTTGGTGCTGGTGAGCCATGATTTGACAAGAAGGGACTGTGGCAGAGAAATTTTTGAAGTTAGGCTATGAGTACTTCAAAGCCCAGAAGAAATT
Organism: Brachypodius melanocephalos; assembly: GCA_013398615.1. Lineage (NCBI taxonomy): Eukaryota > Metazoa > Chordata > Aves > Passeriformes > Pycnonotidae > Brachypodius > Brachypodius melanocephalos. Next base: position 14,182,068 of record VZSR01000245.1, on the reverse strand, counting down.
GCATTTGGCAGCTGATGTGGACTTTGAAGTCTGAATGAGACACAGTTATAAGAGCTGTAACTAACGTGTTCAGATTCCCTCGCTGGTACCCACACTGGTGAGACCCAGGGACTCGGAATGCCCTGGTCAGGCTGTGCCTTGAAAACAGGGCTCAGGTGGAGCAGAAACCATCTTCTCCTTTAAAGAGGAAACTGGTTAAAATTAGTAAGTAGTGTGGATTTAGTCAGAGTTGAGGTATTTTAACTGGTGTCTCATTAGTGAACTCAAAGTGCTTGAGAAAAAATTAGTGTGTGGGGCTTTTAAAATTTGTTTGCACTTTTTTTGTTGTTGTTGTTGTTTGGGTTTTTTGTGTGCTTTTTGTTTGCTTTGTTTTACATGTTCTTTTTGAATGTTCAGACTACAGACTTGGGCTTCTTCCTATGTGTGAGACACTGATCAAGTACCTTGTTCCATGAGCCCCAGTTCCTCAGTCTAAAATTAAATGTACTGGGCCTTGACATCACAGAAGCACTGTGGGACACAGGCAGTGGTGTTTGTGAATCCCTTGAGCCTTGTTGATAATGACCTCTAATAAACATATGTAGGCTTTTAAAATTCACAGGATGCTATACTTTGAGGAGTGCAAAACTTGTTGGAAAGGGAGAAATGAGAGAGTAATTTAAAAAAAAAAATTAGGGCCTCTTGTTAATGATATCTCCAGAGAATGATGAAGAGAGAAGGGAGAAGCAGGTAATAGTGGCTTTGCACAGCAAAATATTTGTTTTCTGTACCTGGATTTTTGGTCCAATGGAAAAAAGGGAAGCAATGGTGGCAGATTGCAGCTTGAGAACTGGGGAAAGGAAAAGGAAGACTAGAAGGAATAGAAATGCCCATGTTCACCTGTGTTGTGAGGTGAGGGGAAGTGGGTGTAGTGCTGTGAAAAACTACTCCCTAAGTGGGAAAGAGCATTAGATTGTTAATGGCTGGGTTATGGTTGATAATGTATTGCCAAGAACAAAGCTAATAGAAGTTGGGAAATAAACTCAATGAACATGGCATGCTTCAAAAATATTCAGCCAGCAGCTGGAATGTAGAAAGCCCTAGGATGTGTTGTAGGGTGCTGCCTGGCACTGGTAGAGATGGATCACCCATAGAAAATGTTTTATGGGTTCAGTTCAGTTGGGGTTTGCTGTGCATGGAGTGTGTGCGAATTTTTGTTCTTATGGGCTGGATGGCTGGAGTATGGGAAAGGAAAAATCATAGCAATTAAAAACAAAAAATAAATTAATATTTCACTTCTGACTGCCACTGCTTAGTATCACGATTCTGGTGGAGCTCAGTTCCAGCCCCTGACCAGCGGCATCAGCTCCATCTGTTCCTGATCCCACGGGTGAATTGGGCATTCCCCACACAGCACAGCTGGCAGATGCTGGTTTGTTCAGTGGCAACCTTTTCCTCTCTCCATCAAGTTATTAGTGTCATTGTCATGGAGCACTCAACATCTTTCAGCCCTTAGGGAAGAGCAGCCCAGTTTGGAACAGAAACTGGTGCATCCTGACAGCACACATTGAAGCACCATGGAGTTAAAACAGACTCATGTTCACTGTCCCTTAGGAAGCAGTCTAATTCCCGGGCTGGCACTTCTGACATAACTCAATTATGGAATCATAAATAAACAGTTGACATAGGCCAGGGAACTTCAAAGCAATCAGTACAGTTGTAATAAGTTCTAGCTTGATAAATAAACCATGCTGATAGTCTAAAGGATGCTTAATTTTTTTTTTCCTTCTGTCTTAGATCAAAGCTTCTTCCTTGAACAGCAGCCTGGCAACTCTCCCTAACCCCTTTCCTTCCCCGGGTCCCCTGCTGATGTCTTGGTACAGGCATCATTACCATGGGACTGGTGTCTTTGCAAAGTGTACTCCATCTCCTAAATTAATTGGCTACTGATAAACAGTTGCATGCAAAGTAGTTTTTGGAGAGTGATTCTTGGCCAGCATTTTGTTTTTATTTACTAAGTTGACTTGCATAGCCTGGCTCCTTGGGTAGGGCCACTTTAACATTGGCCCCTGTTCTGTGCTTTTAGTTGCCTGTGTGGAAGCTTTGAACCCACATAGTGGGATCCCAACAAGATCAACACACATTGAGGTGGTGGCTGAGATGGAGTTGCTTGTGCAGCTCAATGATTTTCCCCTAGACTGCTTATCACACTTAGAATTTGCTGGTTGAGGCAACTTACCTTCATTGAGCCCAGGACATCTTTAAAGATAAATATATCTTTAAGATACCCCAGCCTGAAAACATCATGGACCATCTGAATGTCCTGTGAATCAGTGGCAAGCCTTGTGATAGACTTGATCTGTGTTCAACCGGTTTTGGTGCCAGCTGTTTCCCTGTGTGTTGTCAGTGTCAGGAGTGAGGTGGCCATGGGAAGGTGTGGAGGGGAGGGTGCTTCCCTCTGCCTCTGCCCTGCTCTGTGTGAACACGTCCAATCTAAAACATGGTCACTCACATGTCAGAGTTCATGGCTCCAGCTCAGTTTGGGAAGTGTGAACCCTCCCAGTGGATGTATTGCTGACAGCCCATGGCCATGTCTCCAAGGGAAAGGTGCCTTTTGCTTCTGTGACACAATGTCAGACCCATCACTGTCTCTGGGACAGCGAGGCAGGCAAAGGGGAGAGGGGGAAACAGCAGGTGCAAGCAGGCTCCTGCTGGGAGCATTGAAATGCTGGCATGTCAGAATTGGAAAGTGTGTGACAGGCAGTTTTCCTGTGACCTGCATCCTGAGAGCTTAGGGAAGTCAGAAACTTTTTTAAAAAACAAGCTGATGTATTAATGAGAAGTTTATTGTTTGTGTCTGTGGGAGAGTGGCAGATTTTCACATGGGATCTGTTTGAGAATCCCATGTGATGCCCAACACCACGTATTCCTGTGCTGCTTGCTGTCCAGAGGAGGAAGTTGCCAGAATTCTCTAAGAAGAAACCAAATACAAACCTCCTCCTAACTCTAAATAAACAGGGAAGGAGAAATTGCTGGTGGTGTTAGCTTCCTAACAGCTGTGTTTGTAATGAATGCTGTCACTGAGAACTAAAATCTCCAGTTTTAACAGAAAGAGTCCAATCTGAGGCGTTCATACTTTCTAATGTACCAAGAGCTCCCTGGTTTGCCCATGTCAAAATAGTCCAGAGCCCATGCATGGGTCTTTGGACCAAAGCTGCTTGATAAATATTTTAGTGTTTTGCAGATTTTGTTGCCAGAAATTCAGAGTCTAAAGCTGTCTTCCAGGGAAGGGCATCTTTATGCATGCTCATGTTTGATTCAAGCAATTGTTCTTTACTGTATGTGCTGCAAAGAGAGACAAGCTTTATAATCAATTCTGTACTCCATTAGCATCCTCAAAGGATGTCTCTGGTCACATCAGAGGCAATCTGCTCTCTCTTTTATTATTTGTTTTGTTTAAAACTTCCTTGTCTATGGAATCATCTGTCACCCTCTGCAGAGAGACCTGTCAGGACACTGTCTCTGTATTTGCCTCTCCTTGGGAATAACAAAGAAGTTTCTCCATTGCAGGCTGCCTGTCTACCTCCCCTCAGCTGGGGGAGAAGTGGTTTGCTGAATTTTCGTGGCCCATTTAGTCCTTGGCCTCTTCGCTTGTGCTGCCCTAAGGATGCCAATTAATGTTAATCTGAAGGTATAAGCTTCTCTATTAGGTCCTGGAGTAATGCCATCAGCTGGTCCCTCATGGGCCACCAGGCAGCTGTCAAGCAATAATGTTTATTGCATTTTTACTTCATATCCTTTGCTTCGTGATTGATCACTGGGGCTTATATAAAACCAATAAAATTGACAACATTTTAAACCATTGTAAAAGTCAGTAAGTGAAATGTGGGCATGAGAGCAGGGAGCTTGTAGCCTGTAGCTTTCTTAGAGTCTTTGAGAATATAGAGAAAGGACAGACAGTGAAATCAAGAGCAAATAAAGGTGTGTTTTGTTTAGATTTCAAACAGGAACCTTGGAAATTTTCTTTGTCATGTAAGGATGTGATGCTTAGTAGCACACTTTAATGTATTTATCTTACCTTTAGTGATGCTGTATCTCCTGTCTGCCCTTGCACACTCACCTCTGCACAGGAACAGCTCTCAGGGTGGTATTTGCCTGCCTGAGGAACACTAAGAGATTGTGTCACATTTGTGCTGCTCCTCAAGGGGGTTTATATTTGTCTAACCAGTGAAGGGGACAGCTTGGACCCATTGCTGGTTAATTGCTTCCACATCATAAATAAAAGTACCTTATTTATCCTGAAGTGCTTCTGCTGAGCACCTGGGTGAAGTGAAAGCAGGATGAGCCAGGTGGATGTGGGAGCTGCAGCCTCTCCGAGCACACTGTGGCTCTCTCTGGCAAATCCCTGAGCCTGCCTGACCCTCCTGGAGCCCAGGGAGCCTGCAGTGCTGAAAATGAATTGCTCTGTTGGACTCGAGCCACAGGCCTCATTTTGATTGTTTACAATTGAGTAAATCGGGCCTGTCCCCATGGAAGTTAATGGGATCAATCCCGGTGTGACAGCAGAGCAAAACCTTGCATGCTTGAATCTTGCATGCTTAATGCAGTCCGTGTTTCCCTGTCTCGGGTCCTTCACTCTTTATCATGTGTCTTGCTTCATGAATGTATTCCTTTAAATGTGTCATGGATCAAAACCGCAAAATGCCATCTGTCAGCATGGGTGAAATCCGTAATCCCTGTGCTGTTCAGGTAACCAGCAAATTGATATTTGTTGGAAGTAGGGCTCTTAGCCAGCCTACTAAGGCGATGGATTTGTTCCCTTTTTTTCCCCCCCTCCCCCTCCAGATTATTCCTTACATAATGTATGGACTAATAGTTGCTGTATGGTTTACATGTGAGATGCTTTCTGGAAGCTGTGTGTAGGCAGGGAGCTCAGGCTGCCATAAGGTAGGATTAAATAATTGCAATATTAAGTTGCAGTGCAGGAAGGGGGGAGATTGCTGTTTGTGAATGATGCTGCCCAGTTAAAACTGCATCCAGGCAGGACAAGCAGGAGGGATACAAGGGGCAGGTGGATGGGTCCTCCTTGACCGGTGTTCTCTGGAACTAAAATTCTTCCTGCTGGCAATTGTATAGATTTGTGAGGACAGAGCTGTCCTAGTCATGCCACTGTAAATTTAGAATGGATTTATCCCAGTGTCACTGAGCTTGGAGCCTGGCTCGTACTGGTATTTATTAGCATCTTAATTATGCATAGCTTAGTTTGGTATTCCCCATTGGTAAATTTTGCTAACATTTCACAAATTAAAAATGTTCTGACTGTTTTCGCCCTAGTCAGCACCAACTTTTTAGATCAACAGTTTGTAGCTTTAAACATAAGCATCCTAGATTTTTTTGTTGGCTTTGTTTGTTTGTTTTGTAATTTTGCTTTGGAACTGTTTGTACCTAAACTGGCTGTGACTCAGTGTGAGGCCTTGCTGCCTTCACTCAGATATTGCAGGTTTGCTGAACTCAGCTGGAAAAGATTTTTTTGTCAGTGGAGAGTGGAAAGGTGAAGAGAAGTGCTGGAAAAATTCAGTTAACACTTCACTGCAGTGCTATAGCTTAGCTATTAGTATGTCTTAGGAATGTGAGAACGAGTGCTGATTATAAACAACCCAATTTTGTAATATCCAAGATGAACCAAAAAGAAGCATAAATTATATGATATAGTCAGGTAAGTTACAGCCTAAAATAATTTCCCTTACAGGTATTTAGCAGTTTCTATAAAACACAACTTTTTTTTCCCCTCAAGTGATACTTTTATCATTATCAATTTATTTTATTTATTTAGCCAGAGAAACCTTTAAAGAAGGGTTCTGTGTCTGTTTCCATGAGACTTGAAAACTTCTGCTCTAAGAACTGTGAAGACTCAAGCGCAAGCCTCAGTTGAAATCTCCAGGCAGAAACACCCCAGCAGAGCACAGATGTGCCTTGTCCCTACAAGTGTCTGCAGGGTGTCCCTGTGCTCCAGGACAGGCTGCTGTCCCTGTGTGCCATGCAGGAATATGTTCCCCATCAAACTGCAGCGCTGCGAGCAGCAGAGCCTTCGGGCTCATTATCCTGTGCAGACAATGCAGTGTGACAGTGAAATGGCTGATGAAATCTAATGCTGTCTGTTCAGTTAAAAGGCAGTGTGGTGATTGCAGCCCATGATTTCCTGAAGGCAGCTGAGTGACAGGGATTAGGAGAGTGAGGGAACTGTGCTACATCCCGTCACCAAAGGCTGTGGAGCTGCCCCACCTGCAGAGCAGCCAGCCCGGCTCTGGCCTAAGCCCACTGGGTTTGTGGTCACCAGTGTTACTGGGATCAGCCGAGGTCTGAGATGAACTGTTTTTCCTTTGAGTTTTTGTATTAATTAGGTTAAAGCCCAGGCTGCTGTGTAAATGAATGTGTGCGGTCAGCATAACTGTTTATTGATGCTTTGTGAGCATCTGTGTGTGCAAGAGGGGTGATGTTTCCCTTAGCCTTTCATACTTGTGTTTTTCTGAATCCACAGAACTCTCCTCTTGGATGGTTAGTGGCTGCTGTTTCTTATGTGGAAGTGGATTTGGTCTTTTCTTGGGAACTGGGAAGGCCATTGATAAACATGAGTGGCCATGAGATGTCTGAAGACCAGCTGAAGGTCTGCAGGAATCTTGCCCTTGGTGCTGAGGCTGTGCTGTGGAGATAAGGGACATGTTTAATAACTGGAGTCATGGTTGCATTGTTTTTTCTGTGGTTGCAGACATGCACCTGGGATGTTGTGGGTCACTGGTGGTGGGGGCATAAATTAGATCAGCATGAGCCATGTTCTTCCTCAGTGCAGATTTTCCTATGCAATAATTAATCTGCTTTAGAATGTTCTGCTGAGATGCAAATGGCAGCAGCTACAGCTATGATCAGAACTGGACACTGTACTGACCCTGGAAACAGCGTGTGAAGCTTTAATTACCTAAAATTCTGCCTTACAGCTTCTCAAACCTACTGTGGAGCATCCTCTGCTGAGGCCCCAGTGGATGTTCCTGGGACTTGGCTTTTCCCCTGGTTCTTTGCAAGGTGGTTACAGGCACTGTCTCCTGCTTGGAGCAGCCCAACCTTTGGTGATTTTAATGAAACTCAGGCAGTGGAGGGGAGATTCCTGTTAACCCCCATCCCACCCTCACAGGGCATCCTCTGGTGAGCCAGTGCTGACATCTCTGAGCAGTGAAGCCTTTGCCTGACTGCTGCAGGCACCTGGTGCTGCCATGCTGTCAGTCAAAGGGGTGCTGACTCCTGAAATGAAATGCTGTCCATCTAATTAGTATGTGTAGCAGCAGCAGGTTTTAATTATATGCTTAAATACACAGAAATACAGGATTGTCATGTGGGATCAGTCTGTTGGCCCTTTGTGGCTGACATTTTGCCTCCAGCAGTAGCCAGTTCTGGATACATTTGTGCATAACATACTTCTTTTTGCCCTTGGAGTAATATGCACAGGCTGCTACAGAAAAATTTTCCATCTTGCTTTTTTGAAGCCAGTTTGTGTCCAGAAGAGAATTCCTCCTCTGTGAACCGTTTCACTCTGCTGTGGTTCAGGTTAGCCAAGGGATTTATGTTTTCTAGGCAAAATATGTAAGATGAATGAGCTCTTTTATTTTTGCACTGGCTCTGACAAGAGATTTAGTCTTTGCAGGATTTTCTGGAGTTTGCGGTTTCTCCAGATTTTCCAGTGCTTTCTTGTGTCTAGTGGAAATTCTTCTAGGTGACCAAATAATGGGCATCTAAAGTATTTGTTTCTGGTATTCTTTTGCTTTCACCTTTTGTTGCGAATATTTCTCATGCAAATCAACCTCTCCATTTGTGTTAATAATTTGAGGTTGGTTTATGGTTTTGGTTTTTTCTTTATTACTTTCACTCTCTTATTTGATTATGCATTGACTGCTGGCAGCTAATTATGCAGTTCTGATCTAGAGATGCATAAAACAGTAAACAAAAGTTGTATTTTGGTTCACATGGGATGTGCTGTGTGGTCTCTCTGCTGGATTGGCTGAGTATGAAAAGGATGAAGAGAGCCAAGCATTGCTCCTGGTGGTGATAATCCACACGGCGTGCTCCAGCACATGGATGGGGTGTGATGGGGAAGGTTGCTGATCCTTTAGCATTATGATCATTCTGCCTTCCTGTTGTAGAGGGAAAAAAAAAGATGGGAAGCAGCTCTTGATGTTGGAGGATTCCAGCCCAGTGAATTTTGATTTTCTCCAAGTCTGTCTCATGCTGTATGGAGGGCTTTGCACACTCAGCTGTGTTGATGGCAGCAATAATGATAAAGTCACTCACTGAGAGTCAGAAGGTCACAAAATTTCATCCACTGAGGTCACTGAGTGTGGGAATTCCAGGCTGCATAACAAATTTTAATCCATGGCCACCTGGGAGCCTCAGACCAAGGTTTTTGCAAAGTGGGGATGACTCAGCTGAGCTTTTGGTACAGAGACAGCTTTGTCAGCAGTGGAGTATCCTTGCTGCAGTGCTTTCCAATATCCCTCCCAGAGAAATCAGTGATGCCTCCAAAAGCTACAGAATTACTGGTGTTTAAGTGGCACAAGAGTTTTTCCAGAATACAAATATAATTATAAAGTCCCCATGGCCCTGGCAGTTGGTTTCTCAACTGCCAAAACCACATTTACCTTGAAGGGAGTGGGGACCATACACCAGTGGTTGAAATGCAGTTTATAAAAAGGATCACTGAAGGGGTCTGGAAACTATGAGATGCTGATGCTTCTTTGGATGCTTCCACACAGATTTGGGCACAGTGAGGGTGCAGGAAGGTTCTGGAAAATTGGACTGCTGCCCAGTGTAAATTCCAGTCACTCTCCAAATGTGTATCAGACTATGTCTAGTCTGGGCTGAACAAGTGTGGGTGTTACCTTAATTTTCATTGTGAATGCTGATAAAGGATTTAGAGATCCCACTGGACTGAGAGATAAGCCCAACAGGAATTTTCCTGATTACTCATTACTCTTTTGACACTAACTAAATTGGAAAGGGGAGGGTGGAAAGACGTGGTTCTAATGGTTTTTAGTTTTGATTGCTTTAGATGTGGTTGTGGGGGGTGCATTTTCCCTAATTCAGAAGATTTTGTTTAGGACTTGAGGTAATAGATTTTCTCTATGTATGAAATACACTGGAGGCAAATTGATTTTATGGACAAATTAAATGTTACATTTTCACAGGTGGAAAAGTTGCTTTCAAAAGTTCCTGTCCTGGCAAATTCCCACCCATGATGGTAACCCCACACCTCAACCCCCAGCACCCTCCCTGGGGCTGCTGAGGTCCTCTGGGGCAGTGTTACAAGTGGATCATCACCATGACTCTGTGTTTTGGGGATTTGTGTGTATTTTTTTTTTTTTAGAGAGAAAATATAATCGTGTAATGCCAGGCTGTGCCCTTCGCTGCAGGAGTTCACATGGGGTCTCTGATAACAGTATTTGGTGGAGTGTAGGTTGTGAAAATGAAGCAATCATCCACCACTGCACAGGACACTGATTGAGGAGGTGAAGGTGAGAGGAGAGGTGGTGTTCAGGAGTGATGTTTTGGAGTCTGAGAATAAAGGAGTGCAAGCATTTGCAGTAGTGATTCCCCTGTCTTCCCAGGCCAGGAGCAGCTTTTCCTCCGTGGTGCTGAGGTGCTGTCCCTGGAGTTATCCTGCTGGATGTTTCCAGGAGCTCCTCAAGTACTCAGCTGCCTGTGTAGGTTGAAGTTTTTATATGCAGTCTGCCCTCATGGAGGGGAATGATGGATGTTAGTGGGGAGTGAGGGTAGCTGGATATTTGGTTCTTATTCGCAGCATTTTGCTATGTAATTCACGAAAGGTATGGCAACGGTTTATTCTGTTTTTATTTATGGCAATTTATTCTTCCTTTTATTGTAGATTGCTTAACAGACAGGTGTTCTCCTTTTCTTTTGGAGGGTTGGAGTCTATGTATCCCTGGCAGTAAAATGGAGGTAGCAAAGCTACATGTGGTGAACACTGTTCAAAACTTCCATTTTTCAGACCCTGCTTTCTGTTGGCCTAGTTTAGCTATCTGAACCCAAATATACTCTACATTTGCTTCAGGCAGGTTTTGTTGATAAAGCAAAAGATAAGCTATTTATCAGAGAGACAGAAGGAAAATAGTCTCACTTATGTGTGTCTATTTGGTCTTCACTGAAGAACTTGAGTCATTAAAAGCTTGAAATCTGTCATGGCTTTGCCTTTGTGTTGAGGATGTGCTTTTAAAAGCCCCATTAAAATTCGGCTGGGCATGAAGCTTTGTGCAAATCTCTGTAGCTTCGTGTTTAGCTTCCATCCTGCCACTGTAATTTTTCTCTCCAATTTTTTCTTTTCTTTCCTTTCCAAAACTTGAGAATAATCTTCAAGGATTTCTATTAAAAGAACACTGAAGGCATATTCAAGCGCTCAAAAATATGATATTGTCAGAATTGACAATTGAAGCTGTTTTTTGTAACCTCTAGTACTATTTTAATCTAACTCTTTATCTACACATTAAATGTGATAAATGTGATGTGAACATGGAGACAGAGTCCCACAGTTTCTGGTTCCTTAAAAGGAATTGTACTTTGCTAGAATAGAGAAATTATGGCAGATGATTTAGGGGAGAAGAAATAGGCAGTTAGAAATTTTTGGTGACATATACTTAAAAGACTACACTGTAAAAGGAAGCATCTCTAGTTTGTGGTAGCACATGGTGGGAACAAGCAAGGGACCTCATGCTTCTAGCCTGCTGGAGATAAGTTCAGAGTCCAGACTTTTGTCAGTGGGTCCAAGTTGTAAAGAAACTTGAGCAATTCAGTAAACATCTGTGCTTTTTAAATAATAGATGTTGTTATTTAAAACCTCGAATAGAGAAAACTAGGAGCATCAACTTAATATAATTTGGATTGGTAATTTTCAATGTCAAAACAAGGCTCAACATGTTATTGTTGAGATGTCTAAACAAGGCTACTTTGTGGGGGTTTTTTATTGTTCTTTTTGAAGTACAATACTTCTTTTCTGTTTGAGCAGCCCTGAGACAGCTATTCATAAGATTTTCTGCAGCACCTGCTCAAGGATATCATTTACTACCAGTGGAAGTGATTGTTTGCTGTACCTCCCCTTGTAAGTGGAGCAGCTGCCACAAATCCTGAAGCAAAAAAAGTCAGAGCAGCACAGCAGATGCTGTTCCCATTGGTTCACAGGTAGGACAGATTTGATTCAGTTCTAAACACTTTTTTCTTCCAGTGGAATTACTCTGACTCCACCGTAACTTTTTATGTCAAAGTAGTTGAGAAGAAAATTAGCCCCCCCCCGGTGTTTACTGATGAAATACTGGTTCTAGAATACAGCTTTCTACCTCTGCTGGTATTCCCACAGTTATCCATATTCCAGTTGTTCAGGAATCCCCATGGCTTTAGCTTCCCCTGTTGTTGCTGTGCTGTGGGACTGGACTGCACCAAAAAACAGTGTGCAGCTGCATCTGCCCTGGCTGCACACCTCTGTCACATGAGGATTTCTGACCTCATGGTAAATTCTTATTCAATGAGTAACTCCAGCTGTGCTTGATGCACGATTCAATGCCAGATGTGGCTGCCAACAGCTATTGGCTTTGAACTTTTCAGTTCTAATGTCAGCACCAAATTGTGTGTCTTATATCTACTCTTGTTATTATTGATTTGTTCCATACTATATTTAATTTTCACATGAGATACTAGAATAAATGTTACTAAAATAAGCATTTCTACAGCAATTGAGCTGAGGCAGTAGGACCAACTCAGACTGCAGAGGCATCTTTTTTAGCCTTGAGATTGTCCAGAAATTCTGCTGTGTTCTGAAGTAGCAGGGGAGAAATTTCCTTCAGTGAATGATGCCTGGTCACATCACACAGCTTGGTTTTTGAGGTGGATTGTGTTTGTGCTCTGCAGCGTGCTGGGTCAGATGATTGGGATTTGGGTTTGGGAAAGCAGCTTAAGTGCTGACTTGCACTGTGAGTCAGGGATCACATGTCTGTGGGGCTGGGGTGTGTTTGAGCTGCTGGAAGTGCATGGTAAGGGAGGGACTCAGGTGAACTCGAGGAATGGAGAATGCAGTGTTATGCAGGTGAAGTGAGAATTCTGCCAGGGCAGCAGCAGCCAAGTAAACCTTGCCAGGAACAAACTGAGTAAATACAGATCACATAACCCATATAATATCAAAGATCATGCTCTGGAAGGTGAGGAGGAGAGAAAGGGTTGAGATTTCTGCCTCCCTATTGAGCAGAACTGTAGAGGCCTTGGAGAGCTGGCAGGGAGCAATAGGAAAGATGGGGACATGGGGTCAAAATGGATCGCTGTCATATACAGAAGAGAGAGGCACAGATTTTGGAGGTTGAGGGGCTTTGTGAAAGAACACAAAGTGAAAAACAACTTTAAAAGTAATGGTAATCTTTTGAACAGTGAACATTTGAATTTTTTTTGCATGGCTCTTCAGATAATCCTGTTTCATTGTCTTGTTATATGGAGAACAGGTGATTTTTGGCTCTCCTTTCCTCACCTCTTTGAGCAGAGGACAGCTAGGCTTTCCCCTGTAGCTGGGATTTGAAATGGGCACATGATTTATGTGAAATGACTTGGTAACAGCAAACCCCAGGTACCACAGGAAGGATATGAGCATCCCTCTTCTAAGCAGAGACTCATGGGACTGAGTGGCAGTTCTGTTGCTGCTTTAGGTATCATCCAGATTTCATGAAATCCTGTCATGGAAGTGTTTATAAGGCAGAAATTGTCAGCTTGCTGTGAAGTTTCACTGAAACTAGAAATAATAGGGTAAAAATGTATTATTAATACTGAGATTTCTGGATACAAATGGAAACCATTTGACAGATTGTGCTATGGTTTTAAGGTAGAAATAAAGAGAAGAAAACTGCCAGGGAGGAAAATGGAGGAGATACATATGAATCAAGGAGACATCATAGGTTGTGGTGTTTGCTGTGAGACAGAATTAAAGATGCTTTGCTTTGGGCAACAAAGTGGGGGATTTGGGCTGATGTATTACAGGCTCTTGTGCCACAGGCAGTGACCTCTTCCTCCTCCCAGCTGCCTCCTCTTGCCTGGGAAGGGACAACAACAGCACCCAGCAGGCTGATCCCAGGGAAAGGGATGCAGGTGAGATGGAAGGGCAGACATGACAACATGCTGGGAGAGGGGGACATGAGCCTAATAAAGATCATAAAAGGTCTCCATATGAAGAACAAGTCTACACCACGCCATAAAGTTTTGTTGCCTCCCCAGCACCTTCTGTTTGGAGTTCATGCTTAGGAGATGCCCATGGAATACAGAAATGACCGACAATTACCAATGCTATGTGCAGAGAGGAGGGTGGAGGTTTTAATACAGGCATTGTCCCACAGAACCTGCAGCAAATGCTCTCTTTGTCATGGCAACTCTACCTGTTAAAGGTCTTTTAGGACTCCACTGAAAGTGCCAAGATCCCAGTGAAAGGGCATTGCTGTGATCCTGGAATGCCAGCAGCTCTCATGAGCCCCTTTCACCCAGTTCACAAGTTCCACTCTTAGCTTCTGCTTTGGCTTCTTGCTGTAAGTGTTGATCTGATAAAATCCAATACGAAGGGGAGACCAACCTCTTGGATGACTGAGTTGAGCCTTCACTGTAACATTTGCACTGGCACCAGTGAGTGCTGAGTACCCCCAGGAACTGATTGCTGCTGCTGGGCTGCTGCTGTTGTCTTCACTGGAGCTCGTTGTGCTTTCCCCTGCAGCCAGGGAGGCCGGCCAACAGCTGGGAGAGCACCACAGCAAGAGAGAAACCCTGAGAGAAAAATGCTAATTACATATTTTGACCTTGTTGTGTTGGAGATGGCATCACCCACATTAGCCACTATTCAAAATCGTTCCCCAGGGCCTGAATTGCTTCTGGACAAGGAGGAATGTCTGGGGCTTTTGTTGTGGCTGCCTGGTTAAGTTACAGAATGAAATATATACCATGTAATGCTTTTGGACAAAATCAGTGGTTCTTAGCTACTTTTTGCCTGTCATTTGTCTTGTGTAGCTGTAAGTGGCTTCTGTAGCAGACAACAATTAAACGACCAAAATAAAATGCTGGGCAGAGGATGGGATTGAGCTGCCCAAAGAGGGGAGGGGTGGAGCACAGTGTTCCCTTTGTGGAGGAGGAGGGAAATTGGTCAGTAAATTAACAAAGAAATTTGTTCTACACATTTGCTTTAAATATTGGCAGGTGGCTCAGTTGTTTGTGTGCATGACTGAGGGCCAGAATTTGTGTTGCAATGTTGTCCTGCTCAGTCATCCTTTTAAAATGTTCTTGCTCCTTGGTACCTTGTACAAAGCAAGATTTCTCCCAGAAGAGAATTGGTAATGGAGTGAGTTAAGTCTGCTCGTGATCCAAGGGTAGGATGGGAGTGGGCAGAGCAAGTGGGAAAGAGACACTCTGGTGAAGAAAGGAGAGAACAAGTTATTTTCTGTAAACCTTCTTAGATTAAATCAGTGCTGTGTTTGAGCGAGGTAGAAGAACTTGGTGCCTAGAGGGGGAACATGACTGGCATCCTCTGACTGACTCAAGATGCACTGCAGCTTCCCTTTGTGGGAGAAGTGGCCTGCTGCCTACTCTGAATCTGGATAGAATTAGGGCCAGCTTGTCACAAGGTGTGTTCAGCTGCCTTCCCTCATGTTCCTGTAAAAACAAGACTTGCATACGCTTGGTCTTGGCATATAGGTGTCTAGCTTCTTTGACTTGTGAACTGATTTTAATGGCATTTGAATGAAGGATGGGGGTTTCAGAGCTATAAGGAAGGAGGTTTCCTGCCTCCATCTTTGGAGTTTCTTGCTTTTTGTGGGACCAAAGAAGTTGGTCTTTATGTAGGTGTATAAGACACCACAAAATTTTCACAGAGGAGTCATGTTCTGGTCTCAAAACCACTTAATTAGTCTCTTTTAACATCTTTTACACTAAATCCTTTGAAAACTGAGCTTTAGAACTGCACAAAATTAATTTGTTTCTCCTGAATGAACACTGTTCCATGTCCTAGTGGTGGGCAGTTGGCTTTACCCCAGTCAGACACGTGCTCATTTTGCAGTAAGGAATGACAAGATTCTCCATGGTGGTCAGTCTTTCAACTCTGCCTCCACAGACTGAATAATCAGAACAGGTACTAACACACAGCATGGGATGCTGGGCTTCCTTTGGGATTACCTGAGCTTCCAAAACTGTGGAAAAACACCCATACATACATACAATATAAATTTGAAATCAAAGTATAACTATATAGACTAGAGCTGCCTTTATCTCTTTGTGTTACTCTTCCCTGGGAGAAACCTGTATAATTTTCATGCATTAAGTGCATTGTCCATCTCTGCATGGTGTCATGGTGTGGCCTTCAGTAAAGGTACTGACACCTTCTTTCCTGGGCATAGAACAAGTTGCCTTGCAGGGTTCACCCTCATCTAATTTGTTGTCATTTCATCTTATTTTATAAGACTCTATTTTACACTGTTGGCTTCAAACCTGGACAAAGCACAGACATAGTCTAAGCTATTGCCTCATTTTTACGTAAGTCCCATGCTGCCAAGTTGACCCATTTTTTTTCATTCTACCGACTGTTCAAATCTCGCAGATTAATTAGTCAAGGAAGGCACAGCTGATCCTGGAGCGAAATCCATACCCACACATTGGTGGTTTTTTCCCCATTCTGGGATGTAAACTGTCAGTATTACACTGCTCTGTAATAGACCTCAGTAGCCATTATCATTAGCAGTGGGTACCAGCTTACAAACCCAGTCATCAAAGAACAAAAATGCTGGCAGCTAAATGGAGAAATCCAGCCAGGAGGAAAACAACCCAGAGCATCAGCCAGACAGCTGCTACTCCCTGGACAGAAGAGGAGGGACTCTGCAGGACAAGTTGGATAAATGCTGTCTGACATTTAAAAACAATTGTTCTGTTGTATTTGAGAACATTGTTAAGAAACCTCAGCCCAATGCAAATTGCCCTCAGCACACCTCAAATCGACCACAAACAGGCTGAACCCCCTTTCCTCTGTGTGTGTGTGTGTATATTATAGAGACAGGCAATTATCTCATGCGTTCTGAGGTGCCATGTCCCTAATTTATTAGAGCCCTAGGATGTCTTTAAGCTTGCTTGCTCAAACCTTGG